>JBBPBR010000001.1:20536550-20547131 GCA_037974775.1 Cicer pinnatifidum | reverse complement strand
TTAATTTTATGATTGTTATAATAACTTGGAGTAAAAATAGTTGCATATTTTACCTACTAATTGAAAAATCTTTGTTTCAATCTTTGTTAAATGATAAAAATCGATTAAAAGAAAAGTTAATTAATAATTTATTTGTGATCAATTTGTAAATATTGAATCAGTATGAGAATATTCTACATCATGATGTCAATTGATGAATTAGTTATATGCATGCATATGATTATGTAAATATGAAATTGTTTGTGTTCCAAGTGTTCTAATTTTTGGGAAAAAGTGTATAGAGTTAGAGTAGTCGAGAGCATCTAAAAGTGGAATAGTTCTATATTTCTTCAATCGAATTATTGAGTATATATTGATGTTATTGTTCTTTCTTTTGTTGTTGTAGCTAGTTGTAAATTACAAATAAATTATTGTGAACGTGTAATTATGTGTGTTTTTAACTTGAAGTAAGGAGTAGGAGTTGTGGCGCCGCCTTCGCACTTCTGAACAACGTTAAAGATACTTTTAATTACCCATATTTGAATTTGAATAATTGCAGTTATAGTTCTTAAGTAGTTGACTACATGAGTAGGAGGGACTAGCTACCCCGATGACTCATCGTCAATAAAAGAGACAACGATAACTCATTATTTTGTTAAAAGTACCTTTTAATTTTATTTTTAAATAATTAAAAAACATGTTCATTGCTTATATCAATTGAATGAATTTAATTATTAAATATATGTTATTGGGAAATAGTATATCCATCATTATTTTTTTCCCTTGATTATATATATAATATGTTTTTATAGAGTAATTGATTGTAATTCTATTATAGCGTTATAAAGTTGTTAGATGTGTTTTATATTTTTAAAAAAAGTTAATCTCTTTGTCAAGCCTAAGTTAAATTTGTTAAATGTTTCATGATATGATTTTAACTTTATCTTAAGGAGTAAAAACTAGTAATATTTGGTTTGAAAGAAATAGTTGAAATTGACAACATACTTGGAATGTGTTTCATTTAACCAAACTAGATTAACTACGTTATTATTGACAAAATCTATATGTTATGTTTTATATGTAAATTATAGTGAGTAACTATATGGTATTTTATTTCATAAATGAATGGTAAATGTGATAAGTATTTTATTTCCTAATTGAATGATAAATATTGTGTGTTTAATTGATTTATTTTGTCATGTTAGTCTATTATGCTTTGTTAGTTGATGATCTACATGTTGTGCTTAATTGGAGATTGAATGTCTTAAATATGTTTATAGACTAGGTTTGAATCTTGAGGGTGGTAAGTTAGATAATAGTTCACTCACCGAAAATTTCGAGGACGAAATTCTTTAACGAGGGGAGAATTGTAACACCCCAAATTTTATAATAAACTATTTTATTAATTAAATAGGATTTTAAATAATTAATTTGATGTTAAAATTATTTTAATACGTATTGATAAATTTTGGGATAATTTCCGTTATATGAGTGCTTTCTATGATGTGCTAGTTTTAAAAATATTAGATTAAATGAGCGACATAAATAATAATATATTTTATTATTTGATATATATGTAAAATAATAATAATAGTATTTTAGTGTAATATTTTAAAGAAAAAGATTTTATATGATTTTACGAGTATATACGCGTACCAAATTAATATAATATTTTTTGTACGTTTGACTGATATTAAGTATGCACATAGATATATTTCCCTTATTTATAACTATTTTCAATTTTTAGTTATTTTTTTATAAATATTTATCTTGAGATAGAATTGATATTGTGTCTGATTTCATTTATTTTTATATACTTTTTATGACATTGTGATTTTATATATATTTATTATGATTTAGTAATTAATATAAAATATTGATGTTATATTTATTTATTTTATAATTTTGTCTATTTTCTAATAGGATGGTATTATTATAATGTGAGTATTTTTATAAATAAGTATAACTGTAGAGATTATTTTGAATGTGAGAGTTTTGATTATTAGTAATATGTTTTTTTTTTATATTGATTATTTTGATTACTCTAATTTACAAAATATTAGTAATGTTTGAAAAACTAAATGGTGTTTGGAGGAATATTAAAAAAAAAAAGAGATTAAATAATTATTTATTTTAACAAAATAAAAATAATAATAGTAAAATTTAAATAAAGACACCAATGGGTTTGACTCTATGAACCCTAATTGTTAATAAAATAAAACAAACCAAAGAAGGGAAGGGAGTTGGAAGGGCAGCTGTAGAACCAAAGAGTAAACACAACAACAACCTATCTTTTGACACTGGAGAGCCATAACAGTCTCAGAACAGTTTCTCTGTTTTGGTCCAAATTTCAGTATGTTGTTTTACTCATTTATCTATTCAATTAAATACAATTTTTCAGATTTTTAACAACCCGAATTTCTCCCTAAAGTACCCGATTTCTCCGTTTACAGAAATCCTTATTTTGCACCGTTCTCCTTCACCGTAAGTCCGATTTTAGTGAAACCAACGCCAAAATGACCGTGTGAAAAGTGGCTATATTATCCACTGATTGGTTTTCTGATTTATGGTTATTTTCTTTGACCGAATTTCGAAATCAGTTTTTAGACTACTTTCGCATAATTTATTTTTGACGTTTACCCATAAATTGTCGAGTTAGATTGATTGAAGGACAAAAAGTCAAAGAACGAATATTGTTTGCTCGTGGAATTGTACTTGTATCTGAAAGCGTCGAAATAAGGTAAGGGGTGAGAGAGCGTTTGAATTCATGAGTATAATATATTGTGAGATGAACGGGAAAACCGTATTTCCCAACGATTCATCCGGGGCTTTCTACGTACGGCAGTAGCCCTTTGAGAGATAAATTGGTTAATTTGAAATAAGAGAATTGTGAGATTAAAATGTGAAATAGAAATTTTTATAAGGTGTTGATTGATTTAGTTTTCGATACTTGTGTGGTAGTTGATATTTGTTATTATTGTGATGTTGGATGTTGAATGAAATTATGTGTACATGTTTGATTAGATGAAATTATGTGTACATGTTTGATTACATGAAATTATGTGATGTGATAATAAAATATGGATGCATGGTTTGATATATGCTTACGTGATGATAATGATGATTTTTGATTGATGATAGTGATGTTATAAAATTGTGATGAGTTTATACGATGATCATGATTATTTATGGTTATTGATATTATAAAATTGTGATGAAAATATTGAAGTACCCCATACTTGATGAGATAGTGATGATTCTTAAATATGGTGCTCTTAATGGAGTAGTCTAAGCTAACAGGGGGAGAAAATAAATATTGTGTATTTGTGAAGTGGAGATTATTTTGTCATCATATAGGTAGGGCCTGACAAGCCTAGTGATTATGGGGAAGTACAACTGAATGAGCCTGATCGTGGCGGTCTGCTGTCGAGCCTTAAGGCAAGATTGTTAGACCTTGGAGGTATTCCGGTGGGGAATTCCTAGGTGACTTGGAGGTAGCACTCCAAATGTCGGGAGCTACCATGCAACACACGTTTACCTCGAGTGTCGCGTATATGTGTCTCGGGTTGAGTTGAGGGGATCTATGAGGACAGGGCCAATTTGAATTGTCCGTCCACCGGGATGGTGGCATAGTATCATGGCCTCCTAACCAAGTACTTCAGAGTTAGAATGGTACCACATTGTGAAGTAGAGTCTAAGCTCATGCATAGCATTGCATTTCCTTGTGATTGTTTTGTTGTGATTGATGTGTTTTCAAGGTAATATTAATTAGATGATTTGATGCATATTATAATGAGATGATTATTTTACTTGAGTGACTTTGATGTTATAGTATGATACTATTTAATTAAATATTTTGATATATCGTAAAGTGATTATGATACGGTTCTATTAGGATTATTTGCGTGTTCTTCTTACTCATATTATACTATCAACATGATTTCAAAACTCACCTCCTTCGTTGTTTGTGTTTGACTGGCTGGGCCCTGCGTTTGCGAAATCGCAGTTATTACAGGTTAATGAGTCATGAAGTTCAAGTTTGGGAGGAACCCCGCTCTGATAGGTGATACCGGGAATAAGGGTTTTAATTTGTATTTTACTTATTTAATTTGAATCAAATTTTTGTATGAAAACCTTAAAAGTACTAGTCAGTTTTTAGAATTAAATCAAGTAATTATACTTAAATCAAGTTCATTGAGATTAAATTGTTTTATTTGTGTAATAAAATTTGAATTGTTGCATGTGTACTTTGAGAAACGTGATATCCTAAATTAGTTATAAAAGTTTTTATTTTCTTGAAAATATAATTTTATTTATCCGCTGCAAATTTTATAGGAATATGATATAAATTATTATATATATTATTTTGGGGTTTAGGGTGTCACAATTATGTGATTATAAATTGAGGTTTTCTATTCAATGACCGTCAAATAAAATTTCACAAATTTTTTCAGAAAATCAAGAATTGTATAGAGAAGAGTTATGGCCAAGAGAGAGATGAAAAAGATTGTTCCTATTTTTGTAATGATAATGTTAGTTGTTGCACAAGCGGATGATTTTGTTGCACCTTCATCACCACCAAAACCCCGCTCAATCCGTTTTATCCTTTGTTCAGCCAAGTGTGCTCTAAAATGTAGATACTTAATTGAAGAAATACCATTTTATGCGGCTTGTGTTGGTGCTTGTGAATTATTAAAATGCCGTAAGATATCTTCAAAAGTTGCTTACGATTGTACAACTACGTGTGTTAATTCCAAGTCGATAAACGTCAAAAGTGGTATTTATACTTTTCCCTATTTAATTTTATAATTGTATATATCAGTCTGACCTTATAAAATTTAATTCAATTAATTATCGGTGGTTGTTTCAATAATTTACAGATGCTCTTGGAGTTAATGTCATCGTGAATTCATGTTTGGAAGCTTGCACGAATAAATAATACGTTACATGCATGTGACCGTCAATATTTCCAGAAAATTTCAACCACTAAAACATATAGCGGTTCCAATATTGATGGTGTATATTTTTCTTACACATATGAAGAATTTAGTATCAGTATCGTTTTGTATGGGTGTCATATTTTTTCGTAAATTATTGCCACCAATATATATATATGTTTATAGAGATATGGTGATATATGATTAAATGTATTTGTAAACTATATTCACTTTAATAATTTGAAACAAATCATTGTTTTTTGTTAATATTTCCATTTTCTTTTCTTATTCCTTCTTTGAGGATAATAATGAATTAGCATGCATATGTAAATTATTTTATTATTTGTATTAATTTAGTTACTTATTTTGCAACTAAAAAAACTAACATGACAATTATCAAAAAACACATTAAAAATTTAATTACAAAAAAATAAGGTAAAAATCGTATGAAATAAGCATGAGCGGCTACAAACAACCGAAAGAAAATAAAAAAAGGAATGTTATATATATATTTTTTAATAGAAATTAAAGATTAAACGTAGCGCACTTCCACGCAAGAGATGTTTCACCTTCATAAAACATAATATTTGACAAATTAATTTTTAACGCCCCAACCTAAGCGGCGCATTGAACCTTTGTTCAATTTTAAAAATGCGACAGTCTTTTTTTCCCTAACCTATTATGATAAAAAAAAATTATTTTTCACAATTGACACAACACTTCCTTACCTATTTCTCTAGGTCAGCATTTTCTATGATCTCGAACTAATATGACACATTACACGATATATGAAAATATTTTAATAAGATATATGTTATGTTGTCATAAGTTGACACCAGCGGAACCACAAATTATAAAGTAGTATTCGTAATTGCAAAACTCGCATAAACTTTAAAGCGTTCAAAATGGGGCAACCACTATTTAAAATCTCTAAGACTTTTAAAAGTGTTTGTCATTTATGTTGTTAAATACACCCATTGTGTTTCAAAAATATTTTATAGCAAACCTTGAAAAGTATATGTCATCGTCTTATTAAATTTCATTGTGTTCAACATAATGCTACTTGAATTTGGACCTTAACTTGATCTTAACTTGTGAAAAATGTATATATGTTGTTGCAATTCTGGTTATCTATTCATCAAAGACGAAATTCATCTTTAGAAATTTCATATTTAAAATATCATTGTCAACTTGAGTCTTAGGACGCGTATCCATACAATCATCCTTAATAGTAGCACATAACGCATCCGATTTTAAATCAAAGTTATTAGTTGTCACTAAAAAATCGATCGAGAGAATAATTTTGTCCTTCACTTCCTTCTCATGAGGATTGTAAGTCTTTAAATTATCAACCTTATTATTTTATCATCCCTTGTAAAATTTCTCGCAGTGATACTCGAGGTCTCTACTCTAGTTTATTAGAATTTATAATTCAATTTTACATTAATGAAAATATAAATGGTGACTCTCTATTTTTATATTATATTTTCTTTTATTAACTAAGTCATTGACCTCAAATTGTAAATATGGTTCAGTGATGGTTGAATCGGTCGAGAATACTAAAGTTAAAATCTCAGTTGTAACAAAACTTACCTCTTATTTAAACTCTAGATTATTAAGGACAATTTTTACGCTTAACCATATGTTTTAAAAAAATCTATTAATTCATTCATCATTTTTAAAATCTTTTTTATGAATTTACATTCTTTAACATAATATTTTTCAATTGTTTGACGTTGGCTACATTGATGGAACCAAAATAATTTTTTTTAGATCCCTACCTTTATTAGATAAAGTAATTTGAGATTCTCTTAATGCATTTTCTTTTTTTGAAAACTTAATATCAATTACTATGTTGTGTCATTTTCCACAATAGAGTATGACTTTATTTTTATATTGTTTTGTTAGCACACAGAAATTGTTTGACATGGCACAAAAAGTCAAAAACTCTTTCTCACGTGATGTTTAGTTTTGTTCAGAAGTTAAAATATACTTAAATGTTTAACTATTATGTGATTATAAATTGAGGTTTTCTATTCAATGACCGTCAAATAAAATTTCACAAATTTTTTCAGAAAATCAAGAATTGTATAGAGAAGAGTTATGGCCAAGAGAGAGATGAAAAAGATTGTTCCGATTTTTGTAATGATAATGTTAGTTGTTGCACAAGCGGATGATTTTGTTGCACCTTCATCACCACCAAAACACCGCTCAATCCGTTTTATCCTTTGTTCAGCCAAGTGTGCTCTAAAATGTAGATACTTAATTGAAGAAATACCATTATATGCGGCTTGTGTTGGTGCTTGTGAATTATTAAAATGCCGTAAGATATCTTCAAAAGTTGCTTACGATTGTACAACTACGTGTGTTAATTCCAAGTCGATAAACGTCAAAAGTGGTATTTATACTTTTCCCTATTTAATTTTATAATTGTATATATCAGTCTGACCTTATAAAATTTAATTCAATTAATTATCGGTGGTTGTTTCAATAATTTACAGATGCTCTTGGAGTTAATGTCATCGTGAATTCATGTTTGGAAGCTTGCACGAATAAATAATACGTTACATGCATGTGACCGTCAATATTTCCAAAAAATTTCAACCACTAAAACATATAGCGGTTCCAATATTGATGGTGTATATTTTTCTTACACATATGAAGAATTTAGTATCAGTATGGTTTTGTATGGGTGTCATATTTTTTCGTAAATTATTGGCACCAATATATATATGTTTATAGAGATATGGTGATATATGATTAAATGTATTTGTAAACTATATTCACTTTAATAATTTGAAACAAATCATTGTTTTTTGTTAATATTTCCATTTTCTTTTCTTATTCCTTCTTTGAGGATAATAATGAATTAGCATGCATATGAAAATTATTTTATTATTTGTATTAATTTAGTTACTTATTTTACAATTAAAAAAACTAACATGACAATTATCAAAAAACACATTAAAAATTTAATTACAAAAAAATAAGGTAAAAATCGTATGAAATATGCATGAGCGGTTACAAACAACCCAAAGAAAATAAAAAAAGGAATGTTATATATATATATATATATATATATATATATATATATATATATATATATATATATATATATATATATATATATATATATATTATAATGGAAATTAAAGATTAAACGTAGCGCACTTCCACGCAAGAGATGTTTCACCTTCATAAAACATAATATTTGACAAATTAATTTTTAACGCCCCAACCTAAGCGGCGCATTGAACCTTTGTTCAATTTTAAAAATGCGACAGTCTTTTTTACCCTAACCTATTATGATAAAAAAATTATTTTTCAAAATTGACACAACACTTCCTTACCTATTTCTCTAGGTCAGCATTTTCTATGATCTCGAACTAATATGACACATTACACGATATATGAAAATATTTTAATAAGATATATGTTATGTTGTCATAAGTTGACACCAGCGGAACCACAAATTATAAAGTAGTATTCGTAATTGCAAAACTCGCATAAACTTTAAAGCGTTCAAAATGGGGCAACCACTATTTAAAATCTCTAAGACTTTTAAAAGTGTTTGTCATTTATGTTGTTAAATACACCCATTGTGTTTCAAAAATATTTTATAGCAAACCTTGAAAAGTATATGTCATCGTCTTATTAAATTTCATTGTGTTCAACATAATGCTACTTGAATTTGGACCTTAACTTGATCTTAACTTGTGAAAAATGTATATATGTTGTTGCAATTCTGGTTATCTATTCTTCAAAGACGAAATTCATCTTTAGAAATTTCATATCTAAAATATCAATGTCAACTTGAGTCTTAGGACGCGTATCCATACAATCATCCTTAATAGTAGCACATAACGCATCCGATTTTAAATCAAAGTTATTAGTTGTCACTAAAAAATCGATCGAGAGAATAATTTTGTCCTTCACTTCCTTCTCGTGAGGATTGTAAGTCTTTAAATTATCAACCTTATTATTTTATCATCCCTTGTAAAATTTCTCGCAGTGATACTCGAGGTCTCTACTCTAGTTTATTAGAATTTATAATTCAATTTTACATTAATGAAAATATAAATGGTGACTCTCTATTTTTATATTATATTTTCTTTTATTAACTAAGTCATTGACCTCAAATAGTAAATATGGTTCAGTGATGGTTGAACCGGTCGAGAATACTAAAGTTAAAATCTCAGTTGTAACAAAACTTACCTCTTATTTAAACTCTAGATTATTAAGGACAATTTTTACGCTTAACCATATGTTTTAAAAAAATCTATTAATTCATTCATCATTTTTAAAATCTTTTTTATGAATTTACATTCTTTAACATAATATTTTTCAATTGTTTGACGTTGGCTACATTGATGGAACCAAAATAATTTTTTTTAGATCCCTACCTTTATTAGATAAAGTAATTTGAGATTCTCTTAATGCATTTTCTTTTTTTGAAAACTTAATATCAATTACTATGTTGTGTCATTTTCCACAATAGAGTATGACTTTATTTTTATATTGTTTTGTTAGCACACAGAAATTGTTTGACATGGCACAAAAAGTCAAAAACTCTTTCTCACGTGATGTTTAGTTTTGTTAAGAAGTTAAAATATACTTAAATGTTTAACTATTATGTGATTATAAATTGAGGTTTTCTATTCAATGACCGTCAAATAAAATTTCACAAATTTTTTCAGAAAATCAAGAATTGTATAGAGAAGAGTTATGGCCAAGAGAGAGATGAAAAAGATTGTTCCGATTTTTGTAATGATAATGTTAGTTGTTGCACAAGCGGATGATTTTGTTGCACCTTCATCACCACCAAAACACCGCTCAATCCGTTTTATCCTTTGTTCAGCCAAGTGTGCTCTAAAATGTAGATACTTAATTGAAGAAATACCATTATATGCGGCTTGTGTTGGTGCTTGTGAATTATTAAAATGCCGTAAGATATCTTCAAAAGTTGCTTACGATTGTACAACTACGTGTGTTAATTCCAAGTCGATAAACGTCAAAAGTGGTATTTATACTTTTCCCTATTTAATTTTATAATTGTATATATCAGTCTGACCTTATAAAATTTAATTCAATTAATTATCGGTGGTTGTTTCAATAATTTACAGATGCTCTTGGAGTTAATGTCATCGTGAATTCATGTTTGGAAGCTTGCACGAATAAATAATACGTTACATGCATGTGACCGTCAATATTTCCAGAAAAATTCAACCACTAAAACATATAGCGGTTCCAATATTGATGGTGTATATTTTTCTTACACATATGAAGAATTTAGTATCAGTATGGTTTTGTATGGGTGTCATATTTTTTCGTAAATTATTGGCACCAATATATATATGTTTATAGAGATATGGTGATATATGATTAAATGTATTTGTAAACTATATTCACTTTAATAATTTGAAACAAATCATTGTTTTTTGTTAATATTTCCATTTTCTTTTCTTATTCCTTCTTTGAGGATAATAATGAATTAGCATGCATATGAAAATTATTTTATTATTTGTATTAATTTAGTTACTTATTTTACAACTAAAAAAACTAACATGACAATTATCAAAAAACACATTAAAAATTTAATTACAAAAAAATAAGGTAAAAATCGTATGAAATATGCATGAGCGGTTACAAACAACCCAAAGAAAAT
>JBBPBR010000001.1:20523581-20534204 GCA_037974775.1 Cicer pinnatifidum | reverse complement strand
TATATATTTTATAATAGAAATTAAAGATTAAACGTAGCGCACTTCCACGCAAGAGATGTTTCACCTTCATAAAACATAATATTTGACAAATTAATTTTTAACGCCCCAACCTAAGCGGCGCATTGAACCTTTGTTCAATTTTAAAAATGCGACAGTCTTTTTTTCCCTAACCTATTATGATAAAAAAAAATTATTTTTCAAAATTGACACAACACTTCCTTACCTATTTCTCTAGGTCAGCATTTTCTATGATCTCGAACTAATATGACACATTACACGATATATGAAAATATTTTAATAAGATATATGTTATGTTGTCATAAGTTGACACCAGCGGAACCACAAATTATAAAGTAGTATTCGTAATTGCAAAACTCGCATAAACTTTAAAGCGTTCAAAATGGGGCAACCACTATTTAAAATCTCTAAGACTTTTAAAAGTGTTTGTCATTTTTGTTGTTAAATACACCCATTGTGTTTCAAAAATATTTTATAGCAAACCTTGAAAAGTATATGTCATCGTCTTATTAAATTTCATTGTGTTCAACATAATGCTACTTGAATTTGGACCTTAACTTGATCTTAACTTGTGAACAATGTATATATGTTGTTGCAATTCTGGTTATCTATTCATCAAAGACGAAATTCATCTTTAGAAATTTCATATTTAAAATATCAATGTCAACTTGAGTCTTAGGACGCGTATCCATACAATCATCCTTAATAGTAGCACATAACGCATCCGATTTTAAATCAAAGTTATTAGTTGTCACTAAAAAATCGATCGAGAGAATAATTTTGTCCTTCACTTCCTTCTCGTGAGGATTGTAAGTCTTTAAATTATCAACCTTATTATTTTATCATCCCTTGTAAAATTTCTCGCAGTGATACTCGAGGTCTCTACTCTAGTTTATTAGAATTTATAATTCAATTTTACATTAATGAAAATATAAATGGTGACTCTCTATTTTTATATTATATTTTCTTTTATTAACTAAGTCATTGACCTCAAATAGTAAATATGGTTCAGTGATGGTTGAATCGGTCGAGAATACTAAAGTTAAAATCTCAGTTGTAACAAAACTTACCTCTTATTTAAACTCTAGATTATTAAGGACAATTTTTACGCTTAACCATATGTTTTAAAAAAATCTATTAATTCATTCATCATTTTTAAAATCTTTATTATGAATTTACATTCTTTAACATAATATTTTTCAATTGTTTGACGTTGGCTACATTGATGGAACCAAAATAATTTTTTTAGATCCCTACCTTTATTAGATAAAGTAATTTGAGATTCTCTTAATGCATTTTCTTTTTTTGAAAACTTAATATCAATTACTATGTTGTGTCATTTTCCACAATAGAGTATGACTTTATTTTTATATTGTTTTGTTAGCACACAGAAATTGTTTGACATGGCACAAAAAGTCAAAAACTCTTTCTCACGTTATGTTTAGTTTTGTTAAGAAGTTAAAATATACTTAAATGTTTAACTATTATGTGATTATAAATTGAGGTTTTCTATTCAATGACCGTCAAATAAAATTTCACAAATTTTTTCAGAAAATCAAGAATTGTATAGAGAAGAGTTATGGCCAAGAGAGAGATGAAAAAGATTGTTCCGATTTTTGTAATGATAATGTTAGTTGTTGCACAAGCGGATGATTTTGTTGCACCTTCATCACCACCAAAACACCGCTCAATCCGTTTTATCCTTTGTTCAGCCAATTGTGCTCTAAAATGTAGATACTTAATTGAAGAAATACCATTATATGCGGCTTGTGTTGGTGATTGTGAATTATTAAAATGCCGTAAGATATCTTCAAAAGTTGCTTACGATTGTACAACTATGTGTGTTAATTCCAAGTCGATAAACGTCAAAAGTGGTATTTATACTTTTCCCTATTTAATTTTATAATTGTATATATCAGTCTGACCTTATAAAATTTAATTCAATTAATTATCGGTGGTTGTTTCAATAATTTACAGATGCTCTTGGAGTTAATGTCATCGTGAATTCATGTTTGGAAGCTTGCACGAATAAATAATACGTTACATGCATGTGACCGTCAATATTTCCAGAAAATTTCAACCACTAAAACATATAGCGGTTCCAATATTGATGGTGTATATTTTTCTTACACATATGAAGAATTTAGTATCAGTATGGTTTTGTATGGGTGTCATATTTTTTCGTAAATTATTGGCACCAATATATATATGTTTATAGAGATATGGTGATATATGATTAAATGTATTTGTAAACTATATTCACTTTAATAATTTGAAACAAATCATTGTTTTTTGTTAATATTTCCATTTTCTTTTCTTATTCCTTCTTTGAGGATAATAATGAATTAGCATGCATATGAAAATTATTTTATTATTTGTATTAATTTAGTTACTTATTTTACAACTAAAAAAACTAACATGACAATTATCAAAAAACACATTAAAAATTTAATTACAAAAAAATAAGGTAAAAATCGTATGAAATATGCATGAGCGGTTACAAACAACCCAAAGAAAATAAAAAAAGGAATGTTATATATATATATTTTATAATAGAAATTAAAGATTAAACGTAGCGCACTTCCACGCAAGAGATGTTTCACCTTCATAAAACATAATATTTGACAAATTAATTTTTAACGCCCCAACCTAAGCGGCGCATTGAACCTTTGTTCAATTTTAAAAATGCGACAGTCTTTTTTTCCCTAACCTATTATGATAAAAAAAAATTATTTTTCAAAATTGACACAACACTTCCTTACCTATTTCTCTAGGTCAGCATTTTCTATGATCTCGAACTAATATGACACATTACACGATATATGAAAATATTTTAATAAGATATATGTTATGTTGTCATAACTTGACACCAGCGGAACCACAAATTATAAAGTAGTATTCGTAATTGCAAAACTCGCATAAACTTTAAAGCGTTCAAAATGGGGCAACCACTATTTAAAATCTCTAAGACTTTTAAAAGTGTTTGTCATTTTTGTTGTTAAATACAACCATTGTGCTTCAAAAATATTTTATAGCAAACCTTGAAAAGTATATGTCATCGTCTTATTAAATTTCATTGTGTTCAACATAATGCTACTTGAATTTGGACCTTAACTTGATCTTAACTTGTGAAAAATGTATATATGTTGTTGCAATTCTGGTTATCTATTCATCAAAGACGAAATTCATCTTTAGAAATTTCATATTTAAAATATCAATGTCAACTTGAGTCTTAGGACGCGTATCCATACAATCATCCTTAATAGTAGCACATAACGCATCCGATTTTAAATCAAAGTTATTAGTTGTCACTAAAAAATCGATCGAGAGAATAATTTTGTCCTTCACTTCCTTCTCGTGAGGATTGTAAGTCTTTAAATTATCAAGCTTATTATTTTATCATCCCTTGTAAAATTTCTCGCAGTGATACTCGAGGTCTCTACTCTAGTTTATTAGAATTTATAATTCAATTTTACATTAATGAAAATATAAATGGTGACTCTCTATTTTTGTATTATATTTTCTTTTATTAACTAAGTCATTGACCTCAAATAGTAAATATGGTTCAGTGATGGTTGAATCGGTCGAGAACACTAAAGTTAAAATCTCAGTTGTAACAAAACTTACCTCTTAAACTCTAGATTATTAAGGACAATTTTTACGCTTAACCATATGTTTTAAAAAAATCTATTAATTCATTCATCATTTTTAAAATCTTTTTTATGAATTTACATTCTTTAACATAATATTTTTCAATTGTTTGACGTTGGCTACATTGATGGAACCAAAATAATTTTTTTTAGATCCCTACCTTTATTAGATAAAGTAATTTGAGATTCTCTTAATGCATTTTCTTTTTTTGAAAACTTAATATCAATTACAATGTTGTGTCATTTTCCACAATAGAGTATGACTTTATTTTTATATTGTTTTGTTAGCACACAGAAATTGTTTGACATGGCACAAAAAGTCAAAAACTCTTTCTCACGTTATGTTTAGTTTTGTTAAGAAGTTAAAATATACTTAAATGTTTAACTATTATGTGATTATAAATTGAGGTTTTCTATTCAATGACCGTCAAATAAAATTTCACAAATTTTTTCAGAAAATCAAGAATTGTATAGAGAAGAGTTATGGCCAAGAGAGAGATGAAAAAGATTGTTCCGATTTTTGTAATGATAATGTTAGTTGTTGCACAAGCGGATGATTTTGTTGCACCTTCATCACCACCAAAACACCGCTCAATCCGTTTTATCCTTTGTTCAGCCAATTGTGCTCTAAAATGTAGATACTTAATTGAAGAAATACCATTATATGCGGCTTGTGTTGGTGATTGTGAATTATTAAAATGCCGTAAGATATCTTCAAAAGTTGCTTACGATTGTACAACTATGTGTGTTAATTCCAAGTCGATAAACGTCAAAAGTGGTATTTATACTTTTCCCTATTTAATTTTATAATTGTATATATCAGTCTGACCTTATAAAATTTAATTCAATTAATTATCGGTGGTTGTTTCAATAATTTACAGATGCTCTTGGAGTTAATGTCATCGTGAATTCATGTTTGGAAGCTTGCACGAATAAATAATACGTTACATGCATGTGACCGTCAATATTTCCAGAAAATTTCAACCACTAAAACATATAGCGGTTCCAATATTGATGGTGTATATTTTTCTTACACATATGAAGAATTTAGTATCAGTATGGTTTTGTATGGGTGTCATATTTTTTCGTAAATTATTGGCACCAATATATATATGTTTATAGAGATATGGTGATATATGATTAAATGTATTTGTAAACTATATTCACTTTAATAATTTGAAACAAATCATTGTTTTTTGTTAATATTTCCATTTTCTTTTCTTATTCCTTCTTTGAGGATAATAATGAATTAGCATGCATATGAAAATTATTTTATTATTTGTATTAATTTAGTTACTTATTTTACAACTAAAAAAACTAACATGACAATTATCAAAAAACACATTAAAAATTTAATTACAAAAAAATAAGGTAAAAATCGTATGAAATATGCATGAGCGGTTACAAACAACCCAAAGAAAATAAAAAAAGGAATGTTATATATATATATTTTATAATAGAAATTAAAGATTAAACGTAGCGCACTTCCACGCAAGAGATGTTTCACCTTCATAAAACATAATATTTGACAAATTAATTTTTAACGCCCCAACCTAAGCGGCGCATTGAACCTTTGTTCAATTTTAAAAATGCGACAGTCTTTTTTTCCCTAACCTATTATGATAAAAAAAAATTATTTTTCAAAATTGACACAACACTTCCTTACCTATTTCTCTAGGTCAGCATTTTCTATGATCTCGAACTAATATGACACATTACACGATATATGAAAATATTTTAATAAGATATATGTTATGTTGTCATAACTTGACACCAGCGGAACCACAAATTATAAAGTAGTATTCGTAATTGCAAAACTCGCATAAACTTTAAAGCGTTCAAAATGGGGCAACCACTATTTAAAATCTCTAAGACTTTTAAAAGTGTTTGTCATTTTTGTTGTTAAATACAACCATTGTGCTTCAAAAATATTTTATAGCAAACCTTGAAAAGTATATGTCATCGTCTTATTAAATTTCATTGTGTTCAACATAATGCTACTTGAATTTGGACCTTAACTTGATCTTAACTTGTGAAAAATGTATATATGTTGTTGCAATTCTGGTTATCTATTCATCAAAGACGAAATTCATCTTTAGAAATTTCATATTTAAAATATCAATGTCAACTTGAGTCTTAGGACGCGTATCCATACAATCATCCTTAATAGTAGCACATAACGCATCCGATTTTAAATCAAAGTTATTAGTTGTCACTAAAAAATCGATCGAGAGAATAATTTTGTCCTTCACTTCCTTCTCGTGAGGATTGTAAGTCTTTAAATTATCAACCTTATTATTTTATCATCCCTTGAAAAATTTCTCGCAGTGATACTCGAGGTCTCTACTCTAGTTTATTAGAATTTATAATTCAATTTTACATTAATGAAAATATAAATGGTGACTCTCTATTTTTATATTATATTTTCTTTTATTAACTAAGTCATTGACCTCAAATAGTAAATATGGTTCAGTGATGGTTGAATCGGTCGAGAATACTAAAGTTAAAATCTCAGTTGTAACAAAACTTACCTCTTATTTAAACTCTAGATTATTAAGGACAATTTTTACGCTTAACCATATGTTTTAAAAAAATCTATTAATTCATTCATCATTTTTAAAATCTTTTTTATGAAATTTACATTCTTTAACATAATATTTTTCAATTGTTTGACGTTGGCTACATTGATGGAACCAAAATAATTTTTTTAGATCCCTACCTTTATTAGATAAAGTAATTTGAGATTCTCTTAATGCATTTTCTTTTTTTGAAAACTTAATATCAATTACTATGTTGTGTCATTTTCCACAATAGAGTATGACTTTATTTTTATATTGTTTTGTTAGCACACAGAAATTGTTTGACATGGCACAAAAAGTCAAAAACTCTTTCTCACGTTATGTTTAGTTTTGTTAAGAAGTTAAAATATACTTAAATGTTTAACTATTATGTGATTATAAATTGAGGTTTTCTATTCAATGACCGTCAAATAAAATTTCACAAATTTTTTCAGAAAATCAAGAATTGTATAGAGAAGAGTTATGGCCAAGAGAGAGATGAAAAAGATTGTTCCGATTTTTGTAATGATAATGTTAGTTGTTGCACAAGCGGATGATTTTGTTGCACCTTCATCACCACCAAAACACCGCTCAATACGTTTTATCCTTTGTTCAGCCAAGTGTGCTCTAAAATGTAGATACTTAATTGAAGAAATACCATTATATGCGGCTTGTGTTGGTGCTTGTGAATTATTAAAATGCCGTAAGATATCTTCAAAAGTTGCTTACGATTGTACAACTACGTGTGTTAATTCCATGTCGATAAACGTCAAAAGTGGTATTTATACTTTTCCCTATTTAATTTTATAATTGTATATATCAGTCTGACCTTATAAAATTTAATTCAATTAATTATCGGTGGTTGTTTCAATAATTTACAGATGCTCTTGGAGTTAATGTCATCGTGAATTCATGTTTGGAAGCTTGCACGAATAAATAATACGTTACATGCATGTGACCGTCAATATTTCCAGAAAATTTCAACCACTAAAACATATAGCGGTTCCAATATTGATGGTGTATATTTTTCTTACACATATGAAGAATTTAGTATCAGTATGGTTTTGTATGGGTGTCATATTTTTTCGTAAATTATTGGCACCAATATATATATGTTTATAGAGATATGGTGATATATGATTAAATGTATTTGTAAACTATATTCACTTTAATAATTTGAAACAAATCATTGTTTTTTGTTAATATTTCCATTTTCTTTTCTTATTCCTTCTTTGAGGATAATAATGAATTAGCATGCATATGAAAATTATTTTATTATTTGTATTAATTTAGTTACTTATTTTACAACTAAAAAAACTAACATGACAATTATCAAAAAACACATTAAAAATTTAATTACAAAAAAATAAGGTAAAAATCGTATGAAATATGCATGAGCGGTTACAAACAACCCAAAGAAAATAAAAAAAAGGAATGTTATATATATATATATATATATATATATATATATATATTTTATAATAGAAATTAAAGATTAAACGTAGCGCACTTCCACGCAAGAGATGTTTCACCTTCATAAAACATAATATTTGACAAATTAATTTTTAACGCCCCAACCTAAGCGGCGCATTGAACCTTTGTTCAATTTTAAAAATGCGACAGTCTTTTTTTCCCTAACCTATTATGATAAAAAAAAATTATTTTTCAAAATTGACACAACACATCCTTACCTATTTCTCTAGGTCAGCATTTTCTATGATCTCGAACTAATATGACTCATTACACGATATATGAAAATATTTTAATAAGATATATGTTATGTTGTCATAAGTTGACACCAGCGGAACCACAAATTATAAAGTAGTATTCGTAATTGCAAAACTCGCATAAACTTTAAAGCGTTCAAAATGGGGCAACCACTATTTAAAATCTCTAAGACTTTTAAAAGTGTTTGTCATTTATGTTGTTAAATACACCCATTGTGTTTCAAAAATATTTTATAGCAAACCTTGAAAAGTATATGTCATCGTCTTATTAAATTTCATTGTGTTCAACATAATGCTACTTGAATTTGGACCTTAACTTGATCTTAACTTGTGAAAAATGTATATATGTTGTTGCAATTCTGGTTATCTATTCATCAAAGACGAAATTCATCTTTAGAAATTTCATATTTAAAATATCAATGTCAACTTGAGTCTTAGGACGCGTATCCATACAATCATCCTTAATAGTAGCACATAACGCATCCGATTTTAAATCAAAGTTATTAGTTGTCACTAAAAAATCAATCGAGAGAATAATTTTGTCCTTCACTTCCTTCTCGTGAGGATTGTAAGTCTTTAAATTATCAACCTTATTATTTTATCATCCCTTGTAAAATTTCTCGCAGTGATACTCGAGGTCTCTACTCTAGTTTATTAGAATTTATAATTCAATTTTACATTAATGAAAATATAAATGGTGACTCTCTATTTTTATATTATATTTTCTTTTATTAACTAAGTCATTGACCTCAAATAGTAAATATGGTTCAGTGATGGTTGAATCGGTCGAGAATACTAAAGTTAAAATCTCAGTTGTAACAAAACTTACCTCTTATTTAAACTCTAGATTATTAAGGACAATTTTTACGCTTAACCATATGTTTTAAAAAAATCTATTAATTCATTCATCATTTTTAAAATCTTTTTTATGAATTTACATTCTTTAACATAATATTTTTCAATTGTTTGACGTTGGCTACATTGATGGAACCAAAATAATTTTTTTTAGATCCCTACCTTTATTAGATAAAGTAATTTGAGATTCTCTTAATGCATTTTCTTTTTTTGAAAACTTAATATCAATTACTATGTTGTGTCATTTTCCACAATAGAGTGTGACTTTATTTTTATATTGTTTTGTTAGCACACAGAAATTGTTTGACATGGCACAAAAAGTCAAAAACTCTTTCTCACGTGATGTTTAGTTTTGTTAAGAAGTTAAAATATACTTAAATGTTTAACTATTATGTGATTATAAATTGAGGTTTTCTATTCAATGACCGTCAAATAAAATTTCACAAATTTTTTCAGAAAATCAAGAATTGTATAGAGAAGAGTTATCGCCAAGAGAGAGATGAAAAAGATTGTTCCGATTTTTGTAATGATAATGTTAGTTGTTGCACAAGCGGATGATTTTGTTGCACCTTCATCACCACCAAAACACCGCTCAATCCGTTTTATCCTTTGTTCAGCCAAGTGTGCTCTAAAATGTAGATACTTAATTGAAGAAATACCATTATATGCGGCTTGTGTTGGTGCTTGTGAATTATTAAAATGCCGTAAGATATCTTCAAAAGTTGCTTACGATTGTACAACTACGTGTGTTAATTCCAAGTCGATAAACGTCAAAAGTGGTATTTATACTTTTCCCTATTTAATTTTATAATTGTATATATCAGTCTGACCTTATAAAATTTAATTCAATTAATTATCGGTGGTTGTTTCAATAATTTACAGATGCTCTTGGAGTTAATGTCATCGTGAATTCATGTTTGGAAGCTTGCACGAATAAATAATACGTTACATGCATGTGACCGTCAATATTTCCAGAAAATTTCAACCACTAAAACATATAGCGGTTCCAATATTGATGGTGTATATTTTTCTTACACATATGAAGAATTTAGTATCAGTATGGTTTTGTATGGGTGTCATATTTTTTCGTAAATTATTGGCACCAATATATATATGTTTATAGAGATATGGTGATATATGATTAAATGTATTTGTCAACTATATTCACTTTAATAATTTGAAACAAATCATTGTTTTTTGTTAATATTTCCATTTTCTTTTCTTATTCCTTCTTTGAGGATAATAATGAATTAGCATGCATATGTAAATTATTTTATTATTTGTATTAATTTAGTTACTTATTTTACAACTAAAAAAACTAACATGACAATTATCAAAAAACACATTAAAAATTTAATTACAAAAAAAAATAAGGTAAAAATCGTATGAAATATGCATGAGCGGTTACAAACAACCCAAAGAAAATAAAAAAAGGAATGTTATATATATATATTTTATAATAGAAATTAAAGATTAAACGTAGCGCACTTCCACGCAAGAGATGTTTCACCTTCATAAAACATAATATTTGACAAATTAATTTTTAACGCCCCAACCTAAGCGGCGCATTGAACCTTTGTTCAATTTTAAAAATGCGACAGTCTTTTTTTCCCTAACCTATTATGATAAAAAAAAATTATTTTTCAAAATTGACACAACACTTCCTTACCTATTTCTCTAGGTCAGCATTTTCTATGATCTCGAACTAATATGACACATTACACGATATATGAAAATATTTTAATAAGATATATGTTATGTTGTCATAAGTTGACACCAGCGGAACCACAAATTATAAAGTAGTATTCGTAATTG
>JBBPBR010000001.1:20498691-20523081 GCA_037974775.1 Cicer pinnatifidum | reverse complement strand
TATATATATATATATATATTTTATAATAGAAATTAAAGATTAAACGTAGCGCACTTCCACGCAAGAGATGTTTCACCTTCATAAAACATGATATTTGACAAATTAATTTTTAACGCCCCAACCTAAGCGGCGCATTGAACCTTTGTTCAATTTTAAAAATGCGACAGTCTTTTTTACCCTAACCTATTATGATAAAAAAAAATTATTTTTCAAAATTGACACAACACTTCCTTACCTATTTCTCTAGGTCAGCATTTTCTATGATCTCGAACTAATATGACACATTACACGATATATGAAAATATTTTAATAAGATATATGTTATGTTGTCATAAGTTGACACCAGCGGAACCACAAATTATAAAGTAGTATTCGTAATTGCAAAACTCGCATAAACTTTAAAGCGTTCAAAATGGGGCAACCACTATTTAAAATCTCTAAGACTTTTAAAAGTGTTTGTCATTTATGTTGTTAAATACACCCATTGTGTTTCAAAAATATTTTATAGCGAACCTTGAAAAGTATATGTCATCGTCTTATTAAATTTCATTGTGTTCAACATAATGCTACTTGAATTTGGACCTTAACTTGTGAAAAATGTATATATGTTGTTGCAATTCTGGTTATCTATTCTTCAAAGACGAAATTCATCTTTAGAAATTTCATATTTAAAATATCAATGTCAACTTGAGTCTTAGGACGCGTATCCATACAATCATCCTTAATAGTAGCACATAACGCATCCGATTTTAAATCAAAGTTATTAGTTGTCACTAAAAAATCGATCGAGAGAATAATTTTGTCCTTCACTTCCTTCTCGTGAGGATTGTAAGTCTTTAAATTATCAACCTTATTATTTTATCATCCCTTGTAAAATTTCTCGCAGTGATACTCGAGGTCTCTACTCTAGTTTATTAGAATTTATAATTCAATTTTACATTAATGAAAATATAAATGGTGACTCTCTATTTTTATATTATATTTTCTTTTATTAACTAAGTCATTGACCTCAAATAGTAAATATGGTTCAGTGATGGTTGAATCGGTCGAGAATACTAAAGTTAAAATCTCAGTTGTAACAAAACTTACCTCTTATTTAAACTCTAGATTATTAAGGACAATTTTTACGCTTAACCATATGTTTTAAAAAAATCTATTAATTCATTCATCATTTTTAAAATCTTTATTATGAATTTACATTCTTTAACATAATATTTTTCAATTGTTTGACGTTGGCTACATTGATGGAACCAAAATAATTTTTTTAGATCCCTACCTTTATTAGATAAAGTAATTTGAGATTCTCTTAATGCATTTTCTTTTTTTGAAAACTTAATATCAATTACTATGTTGTGTCATTTTCCACAATAGAGTATGACTTTATTTTTATATTGTTTTGTTAGCACACAGAAATTGTTTGACATGGCACAAAAAGTCAAAAACTCTTTCTCACGTTATGTTTAGTTTTGTTAAGAAGTTAAAATATACTTAAATGTTTAACTATTATGTGATTATAAATTGAGGTTTTCTATTCAATGACCGTCAAATAAAATTTCACAAATTTTTTCAGAAAATCAAGAATTGTATAGAGAAGAGTTATGGCCAAGAGAGAGATGAAAAAGATTGTTCCGATTTTTGTAATGATAATGTTAGTTGTTGCACAAGCGGATGATTTTGTTGCACCTTCATCACCACCAAAACACCGCTCAATACGTTTTATCCTTTGTTCAGCCAAGTGTGCTCTAAAATGTAGATACTTAATTGAAGAAATACCATTATATGCGGCTTGTGTTGGTGCTTGTGAATTATTAAAATGCCGTAAGATATCTTCAAAAGTTGCTTACGATTGTACAACTACGTGTGTTAATTCCATGTCGATAAACGTCAAAAGTGGTATTTATACTTTTCCCTATTTAATTTTATAATTGTATATATCAGTCTGACCTTATAAAATTTAATTCAATTAATTATCGGTGGTTGTTTCAATAATTTACAGATGCTCTTGGAGTTAATGTCATCGTGAATTCATGTTTGGAAGCTTGCACGAATAAATAATACGTTACATGCATGTGACCGTCAATATTTCCAGAAAATTTCAACCACTAAAACATATAGCGGTTCCAATATTGATGGTGTATATTTTTCTTACACATATGAAGAATTTAGTATCAGTATGGTTTTGTATGGGTGTCATATTTTTTCGTAAATTATTGGCACCAATATATATATGTTTATAGAGATATGGTGATATATGATTAAATGTATTTGTAAACTATATTCACTTTAATAATTTGAAACAAATCATTGTTTTTTGTTAATATTTCCATTTTCTTTTCTTATTCCTTCTTTGAGGATAATAATGAATTAGCATGCATATGAAAATTATTTTATTATTTGTATTAATTTAGTTACTTATTTTACAACTAAAAAAACTAACATGACAATTATCAAAAAACACATTAAAAATTTAATTACAAAAAAATAAGGTAAAAATCGTATGAAATATGCATGAGCGGTTACAAACAACCCAAAGAAAATAAAAAAAGGAATGTTATATATATATATATATATATATATATATATATATATATATATATATATATATTTTATAATAGAAATTAAAGATTAAACGTAGCGCACTTCCACGCAAGAGATGTTTCACCTTCATAAAACATGATATTTGACAAATTAATTTTTAACGCCCCAACCTAAGCGGCGCATTGAACCTTTGTTCAATTTTAAAAATGCGACAGTCTTTTTTACCCTAACCTATTATGATAAAAAAAAATTATTTTTCAAAATTGACACAACACTTCCTTACCTATTTCTCTAGGTCAGCATTTTCTATGATCTCGAACTAATATGACACATTACACGATATATGAAAATATTTTAATAAGATATATGTTATGTTGTCATAAGTTGACACCAGCGGAACCACAAATTATAAAGTAGTATTCGTAATTGCAAAACTCGCATAAACTTTAAAGCGTTCAAAATGGGGCAACCACTATTTAAAATCTCTAAGACTTTTAAAAGTGTTTGTCATTTATGTTGTTAAATACACCCATTGTGTTTCAAAAATATTTTATAGCAAACCTTGAAAAGTATATGTCATCGTCTTATTAAATTTCATTGTGTTCAACATAATGCTACTTGAATTTGGACCTTAACTTGATCTTAACTTGTGAAAAATGTATATATGTTGTTGCAATTCTGGTTATCTATTCTTCAAAGACGAAATTCATCTTTAGAAATTTCATATCTAAAATATCAATGTCAACTTGAGTCTTAGGACGCGTATCCATACAATCATCCTTAATAGTAGCACATAACGCATCCGATTTTAAATCAAAGTTATTAGTTGTCACTAAAAAATCGATCGAGAGAATAATTTTGTCCTTCACTTCCTTCTCGTGAGGATTGTAAGTCTTTAAATTATCAACCTTATTATTTTATCATCCCTTGTAAAATTTCTCGCAGTGATACTCGAGGTCTCTACTCTAGTTTATTAGAATTTATAATTCAATTTTACATTAATGAAAATATAAATGGTGACTCTCTATTTTTATATTATATTTTCTTTTATTAACTAAGTCATTGACCTCAAATAGTAAATATGGTTCAGTGATGGTTGAACCGGTCGAGAATACTAAAGTTAAAATCTCAGTTGTAACAAAACTTACCTCTTATTTAAACTCTAGATTATTAAGGACAATTTTTACGCTTAACCATATGTTTTAAAAAAATCTATTAATTCATTCATCATTTTTAAAATCTTTTTTATGAATTTACATTCTTTAACATAATATTTTTCAATTGTTTGACGTTGGCTACATTGATGGAACCAAAATAATTTTTTTTAGATCCCTACCTTTATTAGATAAAGTAATTTGAGATTCTCTTAATGCATTTTCTTTTTTTGAAAACTTAATATCAATTACTATGTTGTGTCATTTTCCACAATAGAGTATGACTTTATTTTTATATTGTTTTGTTAGCACACAGAAATTGTTTGACATGGCACAAAAAGTCAAAAACTCTTTCTCACGTGATGTTTAGTTTTGTTAAGAAGTTAAAATATACTTAAATGTTTAACTATTATGTGATTATAAATTGAGGTTTTCTATTCAATGACCGTCAAATAAAATTTCACAAATTTTTTCAGAAAATCAAGAATTGTATAGAGAAGAGTTATCGCCAAGAGAGAGATGAAAAAGATTGTTCCGATTTTTGTAATGATAATGTTAGTTGTTGCACAAGCGGATGATTTTGTTGCACCTTCATCACCACCAAAACACCGCTCAATCCGTTTTATCCTTTGTTCAGCCAAGTGTGCTCTAAAATGTAGATACTTAATTGAAGAAATACCATTATATGCGGCTTGTGTTGGTGCTTGTGAATTATTAAAATGCCGTAAGATATCTTCAAAAGTTGCTTACGATTGTACAACTACGTGTGTTAATTCCAAGTCGATAAACGTCAAAAGTGGTATTTATACTTTTCCCTATTTAATTTTATAATTGTATATATCAGTCTGACCTTATAAAATTTAATTCAATTAATTATCGGTGGTTGTTTCAATAATTTACAGATGCTCTTGGAGTTAATGTCATCGTGAATTCATGTTTGGAAGCTTGCACGAATAAATAATACGTTACATGCATGTGACCGTCAATATTTCCAAAAAATTTCAACCACTAAAACATATAGCGGTTCCAATATTGATGGTGTATATTTTTCTTACACATATGAAGAATTTAGTATCAGTATGGTTTTGTATGGGTGTCATATTTTTTCGTAAATTATTGGCACCAATATATATATGTTTATAGAGATATGGTGATATATGATTAAATGTATTTGTAAACTATATTCACTTTAATAATTTGAAACAAATCATTGTTTTTTGTTAATATTTCCATTTTCTTTTCTTATTCCTTCTTTGAGGATAATAATGAATTAGCATGCATATGAAAATTATTTTATTATTTGTATTAATTTAGTTACTTATTTTACAATTAAAAAAACTAACATGACAATTATCAAAAAACACATTAAAAATTTAATTACAAAAAAATAAGGTAAAAATCGTATGAAATATGCATGAGCGGTTACAAACAACCCAAAGAAAATAAAAAAAGGAATGTTATATATATATATATATATATATATATATATATATATATATATATATATATATATATATATATATATATATATATATATATTATAATGGAAATTAAAGATTAAACGTAGCGCACTTCCACGCAAGAGATGTTTCACCTTCATAAAACATAATATTTGACAAATTAATTTTTAACGCCCCAACCTAAGCGGCGCATTGAACCTTTGTTCAATTTTAAAAATGCGACAGTCTTTTTTACCCTAACCTATTATGATAAAAAAATTATTTTTCAAAATTGACACAACACTTCCTTACCTATTTCTCTAGGTCAGCATTTTCTATGATCTCGAACTAATATGACACATTACACGATATATGAAAATATTTTAATAAGATATATGTTATGTTGTCATAAGTTGACACCAGCGGAACCACAAATTATAAAGTAGTATTCGTAATTGCAAAACTCGCATAAACTTTAAAGCGTTCAAAATGGGGCAACCACTATTTAAAATCTCTAAGACTTTTAAAAGTGTTTGTCATTTATGTTGTTAAATACACCCATTGTGTTTCAAAAATATTTTATAGCAAACCTTGAAAAGTATATGTCATCGTCTTATTAAATTTCATTGTGTTCAACATAATGCTACTTGAATTTGGACCTTAACTTGATCTTAACTTGTGAAAAATGTATATATGTTGTTGCAATTCTGGTTATCTATTCTTCAAAGACGAAATTCATCTTTAGAAATTTCATATCTAAAATATCAATGTCAACTTGAGTCTTAGGACGCGTATCCATACAATCATCCTTAATAGTAGCACATAACGCATCCGATTTTAAATCAAAGTTATTAGTTGTCACTAAAAAATCGATCGAGAGAATAATTTTGTCCTTCACTTCCTTCTCGTGAGGATTGTAAGTCTTTAAATTATCAACCTTATTATTTTATCATCCCTTGTAAAATTTCTCGCAGTGATACTCGAGGTCTCTACTCTAGTTTATTAGAATTTATAATTCAATTTTACATTAATGAAAATATAAATGGTGACTCTCTATTTTTATATTATATTTTCTTTTATTAACTAAGTCATTGACCTCAAATAGTAAATATGGTTCAGTGATGGTTGAACCGGTCGAGAATACTAAAGTTAAAATCTCAGTTGTAACAAAACTTACCTCTTATTTAAACTCTAGATTATTAAGGACAATTTTTACGCTTAACCATATGTTTTAAAAAAATCTATTAATTCATTCATCATTTTTAAAATCTTTTTTATGAATTTACATTCTTTAACATAATATTTTTCAATTGTTTGACGTTGGCTACATTGATGGAACCAAAATAATTTTTTTTAGATCCCTACCTTTATTAGATAAAGTAATTTGAGATTCTCTTAATGCATTTTCTTTTTTTGAAAACTTAATATCAATTACTATGTTGTGTCATTTTCCACAATAGAGTATGACTTTATTTTTATATTGTTTTGTTAGCACACAGAAATTGTTTGACATGGCACAAAAAGTCAAAAACTCTTTCTCACGTTATGTTTAGTTTTGTTAAGAAGTTAAAATATACTTAAATGTTTAACTATTATGTGATTATAAATTGAGGTTTTCTATTCAATGACCGTCAAATAAAATTTCACAAATTTTTTCAGAAAATCAAGAATTGTATAGAGAAGAGTTATGGCCAAGAGAGAGATGAAAAAGATTGTTCCGATTTTTGTAATGATAATGTTAGTTGTTGCACAAGCGGATGATTTTGTTGCACCTTCATCACCACCAAAACACCGCTCAATACGTTTTATCCTTTGTTCAGCCAAGTGTGCTCTAAAATGTAGATACTTAATTGAAGAAATACCATTATATGCGGCTTGTGTTGGTGCTTGTGAATTATTAAAATGCCGTAAGATATCTTCAAAAGTTGCTTACGATTGTACAACTACGTGTGTTAATTCCATGTCGATAAACGTCAAAAGTGGTATTTATACTTTTCCCTATTTAATTTTATAATTGTATATATCAGTCTGACCTTATAAAATTTAATTCAATTAATTATCGGTGGTTGTTTCAATAATTTACAGATGCTCTTGGAGTTAATGTCATCGTGAATTCATGTTTGGAAGCTTGCACGAATAAATAATACGTTACATGCATGTGACCGTCAATATTTCCAGAAAATTTCAACCACTAAAACATATAGCGGTTCCAATATTGATGGTGTATATTTTTCTTACACATATGAAGAATTTAGTATCAGTATGGTTTTGTATGGGTGTCATATTTTTTCGTAAATTATTGGCACCAATATATATATGTTTATAGAGATATGGTGATATATGATTAAATGTATTTGTAAACTATATTCACTTTAATAATTTGAAACAAATCATTGTTTTTTGTTAATATTTCCATTTTCTTTTCTTATTCCTTCTTTGAGGATAATAATGAATTAGCATGCATATGTAAATTATTTTATTATTTGTATTAATTTAGTTACTTATTTTAGAACTAAAAAAACTAACATGACAATTATCAAAAAACACATTAAAAATTTAATTACAAAAAAATAAGGTAAAAATCGTATGAAATATGCATGAGCGGTTACAAACAACCCAAAGAAAATAAAAAAAGGAATGTTATATATATATATATATATATATATATATATATATATTTTATAATAGAAATTAAAGATTAAACGTAGCGCACTTCCACGCAAGAGATGTTTCACCTTCATAAAACATGATATTTGACAAATTAATTTTTAACGCCCCAACCTAAGCGGCGCATTGAACCTTTGTTCAATTTTAAAAATGCGACAGTCTTTTTTACCCTAACCTATTATGATAAAAAAAAATTATTTTTCAAAATTGACACAACACTTCCTTACCTATTTCTCTAGGTCAGCATTTTCTATGATCTCGAACTAATATGACACATTACACGATATATGAAAATATTTTAATAAGATATATGTTATGTTGTCATAAGTTGACACCAGCGGAACCACAAATTATAAAGTAGTATTCGTAATTGCAAAACTCGCATAAACTTTAAAGCGTTCAAAACGGGGCAACCACTATTTAAAATCTCTAAGACTTTTAAAAGTGTTTGTCATTTATGTTGTTAAATACACCCATTGTGTTTCAACAATATTTTATAGCAAACATTGAAAAGTATATGTCATCGTCTTATTAAATTTCATTGTGTTCAACATAATGCTACTTGAATTTGGACCTTAACTTGATCTTAACTTGTTAAAAATGTATATATGTTGTTGGAATTCTGGTTATCTATTCATCAAAGACGAAATTCATCTTTATAAATTTCATATTTAACATATCAATGTCAACTGGAGCCTTAGGACGCGTATCCATACAATCATCCTAAATAGTAGCACATAACGCATCCGATTTTAAATCAAAGTTATTAGTTGTCACTAAAAAATCGATCGAGAGAATAATTTTGTCATTCACTTCCTTCTCGTGAGGATTGTAAGTCTTTAAATTATCAACCTTATTGTTTTATCATACCTTGTAAAATTTCTCGCAGTGATACTCGAGGTCTCTACTCGTTTATTAGAATTTATAATTCAATTTTACATTAATGAAAATATAAATGGTGACTCTCTATTTTTATATTATATTTTCTTTTATTAACAAATTCATTGACCTCAAATAGTAAATATGGTTCAGTGATGGTTGAATCGGTCGAGAATACTAAAGTTAAAATCTCAGTTGTAACAAAACTTACCTTTGATTTAAACTCTAGATTATTAAGGACAATTTTTACGCTTAACCATATGTTTTAAAAAAATCTATTAATTCATTTTTAAAATCTTTTTTATGAATTTACATTCTTTAACATAATATTTTTCAATTGTTTGACGTTGGCTACATTGATGGAACCAAAATAATTTTTTTTAGATCCCTACCTTTGTTAGATAAAGTAATTTGAGATTCTCTTAATGCATTTTCTTTTTTGGAAAACTTAATATCAATTACTATGTTGTGTCATTTTCCACAATAGAGTATGACTTTATTTTTATATTGTTTTGTTAGCACACAGAAATTGTTTGACATAGCACAAAAAGTCAAAAACTCTTTCTCACGTGATGTTTAGTTTTGTTAAGGAGTTAAAGTATACTTAAATGTTTAACTATTATGTGATTATAAATTGAGGTTTTCTATTCAATGACCGTCAAATAAAATTTCACAAATTTTTTCAGAAAATCAAGAATTGTATAGAGAAGAGTTATGGCCAAGAGAGAGATGAAAAAGATTGTTCCGATTTTTGTAATGATAATGTTAGTTGTTGCACAAGCGGATGATTTTGTTGCACCTTCATCACCACCAAAACACCGCTCAATCCGTTTTATCCTTTGTTCAGCCAAGTGTGCTCTAAAATGTAGATACTTAATTGAAGAAATACCATTATATGCGGCTTGTGTTGGTGCTTGTGAATTATTAAAATGCCGTAAGATATCTTCAAAAGTTGCTTACGATTGTACAACTACGTGTGTTAATTCCAAGTCGATAAACGTCAAAAGTGGTATTTATACTTTTCCCTATTTAATTTTATAATTGTATATATCAATCTGACCTTATAAAATTTAATTCAATTAATTATCGGTGGTTGTTTCAATAATTTACAGATGCTCTTGGAGTTAATGTCATCGTGAATTCATGTTTGGAAGCTTGCACGAATAAATAATACGTTACATGCATGTGACCGTCAATATTTCCAGAAAATTTCAACCACTAAAACATATAGCGGTTCCAATATTGATGGTGTATATTTTTCTTACACATATGAAGAATTTAGTATCAGTATGGTTTTGTATGGGTGTCATATTTTTTCGTAATTTATTGCCACCAATATATACATATGTTTATAGAGATATGGTGATATATGATTAAATGTATTTGTAAACTTTATTCACTTTAATAATTTGAAACAAATCATTGTTTTTTGTTAATATTTCCATTTTCTTTTCTTATTCCTTCTTTGAGGATAATAATGAATTAGCATGCATATGTAAATTATTTTATTATTTGTATTAATTTAGTTACTTATTTTACAACTAAAAAAACTAACATGACAATTATCAAAAAACACATTAAAAATTTAATTACAAAAAAATAAGGTAAAAATCGTATGAAATATGCATGAGCGGTTACAAACAACCCAAAGAAAATAAAAAAAGGAATGTTATATATATATATATATATATATATATATATATATATATATTTTATAATAGAAATTAAAGATTAAACGTAGCGCACTTCCACGCAAGAGATGTTTCACCTTCATAAAACATGATATTTGACAAATTAATTTTTAACGCCCCAACCTAAGCGGCGCATTGAACCTTTGTTCAATTTTAAAAATGCGACAGTCTTTTTTACCCTAACCTATTATGATAAAAAAAAATTATTTTTCAAAATTGACACAACACTTCCTTACCTATTTCTCTAGGTCAGCATTTTCTATGATCTCGAACTAATATGACACATTACACGATATATGAAAATATTTTAATAAGATATATGTTATGTTGTCATAAGTTGACACCAGCGGAACCACAAATTATAAAGTAGTATTTGTAATTGCAAAACTCGCATAAACTTTAAAGCGTTCAAAATGGGGCAACCACTATTTAAAATCTCTAAGACTTTTAAAAGTGTTTGTCATTTATGTTGTTAAATACACCCATTGTGTTTCAAAAATATTTTATAGCAAACCTTGAAAAGTATATGTCATCGTCTTATTAAATTTCATTGTGTTCAACATAATGCTACTTGAATTTGGACCTTAACTTGATCTTAACTTGTGAAAAATGTATATATGTTGTTGCAATTCTGGTTATCTATTCTTCAAAGACGAAATTCATCTTTAGAAATTTCATATCTAAAATATCAATGTCAACTTGAGTCTTAGGACGCGTATCCATACAATCATCCTTAATAGTAGCACATAACGCATCCGATTTTAAATCAAAGTTATTAGTTGTCACTAAAAAATCGATCGAGAGAATAATTTTGTCCTTCACTTCCTTCTCGTGAGGATTGTAAGTCTTTAAATTATCAACCTTATTATTTTATCATCCCTTGTAAAATTTCTCGCAGTGATACTCGAGGTCTCTACTCTAGTTTATTAGAATTTATAATTCAATTTTACATTAATGAAAATATAAATGGTGACTCTCTATTTTTATATTATATTTTCTTTTATTAACTAAGTCATTGACCTCAAATAGTAAATATGGTTCAGTGATGGTTGAACCGGTCGAGAATACTAAAGTTAAAATCTCAGTTGTAACAAAACTTACCTCTTATTTAAACTCTAGATTATTAAGGACAATTTTTACGCTTAACCATATGTTTTAAAAAAATCTATTAATTCATTCATCATTTTTAAAATCTTTTTTATGAATTTACATTCTTTAACATAATATTTTTCAATTGTTTGACGTTGGCTACATTGATGGAACCAAAATAATTTTTTTTAGATCCCTACCTTTATTAGATAAAGTAATTTGAGATTCTCTTAATGCATTTTCTTTTTTTGAAAACTTAATATCAATTACTATGTTGTGTCATTTTCCACAATAGAGTATGACTTTATTTTTATATTGTTTTGTTAGCACACAGAAATTGTTTGACATGGCACAAAAAGTCAAAAACTCTTTCTCACGTGATGTTTAGTTTTGTTAAGAAGTTAAAATATACTTAAATCTTTAACTATTATGTGATTATAAATTGAGGTTTTCTATTCACTGACCGTCAAATAAAATTTCACAAATTTTTTCAGAAAATCAAGAATTGTATAGAGAAGAGTTATGGCCAAGAGAGAGATGAAAATGATAGTTCCGATTTTTGTAATGATAATGTTAGTTGTTGCACAAGCGGATGATTTTGTTGCACCTTCATCACCACCAAAACACCGCTCAATCCGTTTTATCCTTTGTTCAGCCAAGTGTGCTCTAAAATGTAGATACTTAATTGAAGAAATACCATTATATGCGGCTTGTGTTGGTGCTTGTGAATTATTAAAATGCCGTAAGATATCTTCAAAAGTTGCTTACGATTGTACAACTACGTGTGTTAATTCCAAGTCGATAAACGTCAAAAGTGGTATTTATACTTTTCCCTATTTAATTTTATAATTGTATATATCAGTCTGACCTTATAAAATTTAATTCAATTAATTATCGGTGGTTGTTTCAATAATTTACAGATGCTCTTGGAGTTAATGTCATCGTGAATTCATGTTTGGAAGCTTGCACGAATAAATAATACGTTACATGCATGTGACCGTCAATATTTCCAGAAAATTTCAACCACTAAAACATATAGCGGTTCCAATATTGATGGTGTATATTTTTCTTACACATATGAAGAATTTAGTATCAGTATGGTTTTGTATGGGTGTCATATTCTCTCGTAATTTATTGCCACCAATATATATATATATGTTTATAGAGATATGGTGATATATGATTAAATGTATTTGTAAACTTTATTCACTTTAATAATTTGAAACAAATCATTGTTTTTTGTTAATATTTCCATTTTCTTTTCTTATTCCTTCTTTGAGGATAATAATGAATTAGCATGCATATGTAAATTATTTTATTATTTGTATTAATTTAGTTACTTATTTTACAACTAAAAAAACTAGCATGACAATTATCAAAAAACACATTAAAAATTTAATTACAAAAAAATAAGGTAAAAATCGTATGAGATATGCATGAGCGGTTACAAACAACCCAAAGAAAATAAAAAAAGGAATGTTATATATATATATATATTTTATAATAGAAATTAAAGATTAAACGTAGCGCACTTCCACGCAAGAGATGTTTCACCTTCATAAAACATAATATTTGACAAATTAATTTTTAACGCCCCAACCTAAGCGGCGCATTGAACCTTTGTTCAATTTTAAAAATGCGACAGTCTTTTTTACCCTAACCTATTATGATAAAAAAAAATTATTTTTCAAAATTGACACAACACTTCCTTACCTATTTCTCTAGGTCAGCATTTTCTATGATCTCGAACTAATATGACACATTACACGATATATGAAAATATTTTAATAAGATATATGTTATGTTGTCATAAGTTGACACCTGCGGAACCACAAATTATAAAGTAGTATTCGTAATTGCAAAACTCGCATAAACTTTAAAGCGTTCAAAATGGGGCAACCACTATTTAAAATCTCTAAGACTTTTAAAAGTGTTTGTCATTTATGTTGTTAAATACACCCATTGTGTTTCAAAAATATTTTATAGCAAACCTTGAAAAGTATATGTCATCGTGTTATTAAATTTCATTGTGTTCAACATAATGCTACTTGAATTTGGACCTTAACTTGATCTTAACTTGTGAAAAATGTATATATGTTGTTGCAATTCTGGTTATCTATTCATCAAAGACGAAATTCATCTTTAGAAATTTCATATTTAAAATATCAATGTCAACTTGAGTCTTAGGACGCGTATCCATACAATCATCCTTAATAGTAGCACATAACGCATCCGATTTTAAATCAAAGTTATTAGTTGTCACTAAAAAATCGATCGAGAGAATAATTTTGTCCTTCACTTCCTTCTCGTGAGGATTGTAAGTCTTTAAATTATCAACCTTATTATTTTATCATCCCTTGTAAAATTTCTCGCAGTGATACTCGAGGTCTCTACTCTAGTTTATTAGAATTTATAATTCAATTTTACATTAATGAAAATATAAATGGTGACTCTCTATTTTTATATTATATTTTCTTTTATTAACTAAGTCATTGACCTCAAATAGTAAATATGGTTCAGTGATGGTTGAATCGGTCGAGAATACTAAAGTTAAAATCTCAGTTGTAACAAAACTTACCTCTTAAACTCTAGATTATTAAGGACAATTTTTACGCTTAACCATATGTTTTAAAAAAATCTATTAATTCATTCATCATTTTTAAAATCTTTTTTATGAATTTACATTCTTTAACATAATATTTTTCAATTGTTTGACGTTGGCTACATGGATGGAACCAAAATAATTTTTTTTAGATCCCTACCTTTATTAGATAAAGTAATTTGAGATTCTCTTAATGCATTTTCTTTTTTTGAAAAAGTAATATCAATTACTATGTTGGGTCATTTTCCACAATAGAGTATGACTTTATTTTTATATTGTTTTGTTAGCACACAGAAATTGTTTGACATGGCACAAAAAGTGAAAAACTCTTTCTCACGTTATGTTTAGTTTTGTTAAGAAGTTAAAATATACTTAAATGTTTAACTATTATGTGATTATAAATTGAGGTTTTCTATTCAATGACCGTCAAATAAAATTTCACAAATTTTTTTCAGAAAATCAAGAATTGTATAGAGAAGAGTTATGGCCAAGAGAGAGATGAAAAAGATTGTTCCGATTTTTGTAATGATAATGTTAGTTGTTGCACAAGCGGATGATTTTGTTGCACCTTCATCACCACCAAAACACCGCTCAATCCGTTTTATCCTTTGTTCAGCCAAGTGTGCTCTAAAATGTAGATACTTAATTGAAGAAATACCATTATATGCGGCTTGTGTTGGTGCTTGTGAATTATTAAAATGCCGTAAGATATCTTCAAAAGTTGCTTACGATTGTACAACTACGTGTGTTAATTCCAAGTCGATAAACGTCAAAAGTGGTATTTATACTTTTCCCTATTTAATTTTATAATTGTATATATCAGTCTGACCTTATAAAATTTAATTCAATTAATTATCGGTGGTTGTTTCAATAATTTACAGATGCTCTTGGAGTTAATGTCATCGTGAATTCATGTTTGGAAGCTTGCACGAATAAATAATACGTTACATGCATGTGACCGTCAATATTTCCAAAAAATTTCAACCACTAAAACATATAGCGGTTCCAATATTGATGGTGTATATTTTTCTTACACATATGAAGAATTTAGTATCAGTATGGTTTTGTATGGGTGTCATATTTTTTCGTAAATTATTGGCACCAATATATATATGTTTATAGAGATATGGTGATATATGATTAAATGTATTTGTAAACTATATTCACTTTAATAATTTGAAACAAATCATTGTTTTTTGTTAATATTTCCATTTTCTTTTCTTATTCCTTCTTTGAGGATAATAATGAATTAGCATGCATATGAAAATTATTTTATTATTTGTATTAATTTAGTTACTTATTTTACAATTAAAAAAACTAACATGACAATTATCAAAAAACACATTAAAAATTTAATTACAAAAAAATAAGGTAAAAATCGTATGAAATATGCATGAGCGGTTACAAACAACCCAAAGAAAATAAAAAAAGGAATGTTATATATATATATATATATATATATATATATATATATATATATATATATATATATATATATATATATATATATATATATATTATAATGGAAATTAAAGATTAAACGTAGCGCACTTCCACGCAAGAGATGTTTCACCTTCATAAAACATAATATTTGACAAATTAATTTTTAACGCCCCAACCTAAGCGGCGCATTGAACCTTTGTTCAATTTTAAAAATGCGACAGTCTTTTTTACCCTAACCTATTATGATAAAAAAATTATTTTTCAAAATTGACACAACACTTCCTTACCTATTTCTCTAGGTCAGCATTTTCTATGATCTCGAACTAATATGACACATTACACGATATATGAAAATATTTTAATAAGATATATGTTATGTTGTCATAAGTTGACACCAGCGGAACCACAAATTATAAAGTAGTATTCGTAATTGCAAAACTCGCATAAACTTTAAAGCGTTCAAAATGGGGCAACCACTATTTAAAATCTCTAAGACTTTTAAAAGTGTTTGTCATTTATGTTGTTAAATACACCCATTGTGTTTCAAAAATATTTTATAGCAAACCTTGAAAAGTATATGTCATCGTCTTATTAAATTTCATTGTGTTCAACATAATGCTACTTGAATTTGGACCTTAACTTGATCTTAACTTGTGAAAAATGTATATATGTTGTTGCAATTCTGGTTATCTATTCTTCAAAGACGAAATTCATCTTTAGAAATTTCATATCTAAAATATCAATGTCAACTTGAGTCTTAGGACGCGTATCCATACAATCATCCTTAATAGTAGCACATAACGCATCCGATTTTAAATCAAAGTTATTAGTTGTCACTAAAAAATCGATCGAGAGAATAATTTTGTCCTTCACTTCCTTCTCGTGAGGATTGTAAGTCTTTAAATTATCAACCTTATTATTTTATCATCCCTTGTAAAATTTCTCGCAGTGATACTCGAGGTCTCTACTCTAGTTTATTAGAATTTATAATTCAATTTTACATTAATGAAAATATAAATGGTGACTCTCTATTTTTATATTATATTTTCTTTTATTAACTAAGTCATTGACCTCAAATAGTAAATATGGTTCAGTGATGGTTGAACCGGTCGAGAATACTAAAGTTAAAATCTCAGTTGTAACAAAACTTACCTCTTATTTAAACTCTAGATTATTAAGGACAATTTTTACGCTTAACCATATGTTTTAAAAAAATCTATTAATTCATTCATCATTTTTAAAATCTTTTTTATGAATTTACATTCTTTAACATAATATTTTTCAATTGTTTGACGTTGGCTACATTGATGGAACCAAAATAATTTTTTTTAGATCCCTACCTTTATTAGATAAAGTAATTTGAGATTCTCTTAATGCATTTTCTTTTTTTGAAAACTTAATATCAATTACTATGTTGTGTCATTTTCCACAATAGAGTATGACTTTATTTTTATATTGTTTTGTTAGCACACAGAAATTGTTTGACATGGCACAAAAAGTCAAAAACTCTTTCTCACGTTATGTTTAGTTTTGTTAAGAAGTTAAAATATACTTAAATGTTTAACTATTATGTGATTATAAATTGAGGTTTTCTATTCAATGACCGTCAAATAAAATTTCACAAATTTTTTCAGAAAATCAAGAATTGTATAGAGAAGAGTTATGGCCAAGAGAGAGATGAAAAAGATTGTTCCGATTTTTGTAATGATAATGTTAGTTGTTGCACAAGCGGATGATTTTGTTGCACCTTCATCACCACCAAAACACCGCTCAATACGTTTTATCCTTTGTTCAGCCAAGTGTGCTCTAAAATGTAGATACTTAATTGAAGAAATACCATTATATGCGGCTTGTGTTGGTGCTTGTGAATTATTAAAATGCCGTAAGATATCTTCAAAAGTTGCTTACGATTGTACAACTACGTGTGTTAATTCCATGTCGATAAACGTCAAAAGTGGTATTTATACTTTTCCCTATTTAATTTTATAATTGTATATATCAGTCTGACCTTATAAAATTTAATTCAATTAATTATCGGTGGTTGTTTCAATAATTTACAGATGCTCTTGGAGTTAATGTCATCGTGAATTCATGTTTGGAAGCTTGCACGAATAAATAATACGTTACATGCATGTGACCGTCAATATTTCCAGAAAATTTCAACCACTAAAACATATAGCGGTTCCAATATTGATGGTGTATATTTTTCTTACACATATGAAGAATTTAGTATCAGTATGGTTTTGTATGGGTGTCATATTTTTTCGTAAATTATTGGCACCAATATATATATGTTTATAGAGATATGGTGATATATGATTAAATGTATTTGTAAACTATATTCACTTTAATAATTTGAAACAAATCATTGTTTTTTGTTAATATTTCCATTTTCTTTTCTTATTCCTTCTTTGAGGATAATAATGAATTAGCATGCATATGAAAATTATTTTATTATTTGTATTAATTTAGTTACTTATTTTACAACTAAAAAAACTAACATGACAATTATCAAAAAACACATTAAAAATTTAATTACAAAAAAATAAGGTAAAAATCGTATGAAATATGCATGAGCGGTTACAAACAACCCAAAGAAAATAAAAAAAAGGAATGTTATATATATATATATATATATATATATATATATATATTTTATAATAGAAATTAAAGATTAAACGTAGCGCACTTCCACGCAAGAGATGTTTCACCTTCATAAAACATAATATTTGACAAATTAATTTTTAACGCCCCAACCTAAGCGGCGCATTGAACCTTTGTTCAATTTTAAAAATGCGACAGTCTTTTTTTCCCTAACCTATTATGATAAAAAAAAATTATTTTTCAAAATTGACACAACACATCCTTACCTATTTCTCTAGGTCAGCATTTTCTATGATCTCGAACTAATATGACTCATTACACGATATATGAAAATATTTTAATAAGATATATGTTATGTTGTCATAAGTTGACACCAGCGGAACCACAAATTATAAAGTAGTATTCGTAATTGCAAAACTCGCATAAACTTTAAAGCGTTCAAAATGGGGCAACCACTATTTAAAATCTCTAAGACTTTTAAAAGTGTTTGTCATTTATGTTGTTAAATACACCCATTGTGTTTCAAAAATATTTTATAGCAAACCTTGAAAAGTATATGTCATCGTCTTATTAAATTTCATTGTGTTCAACATAATGCTACTTGAATTTGGACCTTAACTTGATCTTAACTTGTGAAAAATGTATATATGTTGTTGCAATTCTGGTTATCTATTCATCAAAGACGAAATTCATCTTTAGAAATTTCATATTTAAAATATCAATGTCAACTTGAGTCTTAGGACGCGTATCCATACAATCATCCTTAATAGTAGCACATAACGCATCCGATTTTAAATCAAAGTTATTAGTTGTCACTAAAAAATCGATCGAGAGAATAATTTTGTCCTTCACTTCCTTCTCGTGAGGATTGTAAGTCTTTAAATTATCAACCTTTTTATTTTATCATCCCTTGTAAAATTTCTCGCAGTGATACTCGAGGTCTCTACTCTAGTTTATTAGAATTTATAATTCAATTTTACATTAATGAAAATATAAATGGTGACTCTCTATTTTTATATTATATTTTCTTTTATTAACTAAGTCATTGACCTCAAATAGTAAATATGGTTCAGTGATGGTTGAATCGGTCGAGAATACTAAAGTTAAAATCTCAGTTGTAACAAAACTTACCTCTTAAACTCTAGATTATTAAGGACAATTTTTACGCTTAACCATATGTTTTAAAAAAATCTATTAATTCATTCATCATTTTTAAAATCTTTTTTATGAATTTACATTCTTTAACATAATATTTTTCAATTGTTTGACGTTGGCTACATTGATGGAACCAAAATAATTTTTTTTAGATCCCTACCTTTATTAGATAAAGTAATTTGAGATTCTCTTAATACATTTTCTTTTTTTGAAAACTTAATATCAATTACTATGTTGTGTCATTTTCCACAATAGAGTATGACTTTATTTTTATATTGTTTTGTTAGCACACAGAAATTGTTTGACATGGCACAAAAAGTCAAAAACTCTTTCTCACGTGATGTTTAGTTTTGTTAAGAAGTTAAAATATACTTAAATGTTTAACTATTATGTGATTACAAATTGAGGTTTTCTATTCAATGACCGTCAAATAAAATTTCACAAATTTTTTCAGAAAATCAAGAATTGTATAGAGAAGAGTTATGGCCAAGAGAGAGATGAAAAAGAATGTTCCGATTTTTGTAATGATAATGTTAGTTGTTGCACAAGCGGATGATTTTGTTGCACCTTCATCACCACCAAAACACCGCTCAATCCGTTTTATCCTTTGTTCAGCCAAGTGTGCTCTAAAATGTAGATACTTAATTGAAGAAATACCATTATATGCGGCTTGTGTTGGTGCTTGTGAATTATTAAAATGCCGTAAGATATCTTCAAAAGTTGCTTACGATTGTACAACTACGTGTGTTAATTCCAAGTCGATAAACGTCAAAAGTGGTATTTATACTTTTCCCTATTTAATTTTATAATTGTATATATCAGTCTGACCTTATAAAATTTAATTCAATTAATTATCGGTGGTTGTTTCAATAATTTACAGATGCTCTTGGAGTTAATGTCATCGTGAATTCATGTTTGGAAGCTTGCACGAATAAATAATACGTTACATGCATGTGACCGTCAATATTTCCAAAAAATTTCAACCACTAAAACATATAGCGGTTCCAATATTGATGGTGTATATTTTTCTTACACATATGAAGAATTTAGTATCAGTATGGTTTTGTATGGGTGTCATATTTTTTCGTAAATTATTGGCACCAATATATATATGTTTATAGAGATATGGTGATATATGATTAAATGTATTTGTAAACTATATTCACTTTAATAATTTGAAACAAATCATTGTTTTTTGTTAATATTTCCATTTTCTTTTCTTATTCCTTCTTTGAGGATAATAATGAATTAGCATGCATATGAAAATTATTTTATTATTTGTATTAATTTAGTTACTTATTTTACAATTAAAAAAACTAACATGACAATTATCAAAAAACACATTAAAAATTTAATTACAAAAAAATAAGGTAAAAATCGTATGAAATATGCATGAGCGGTTACAAACAACCCAAAGAAAATAAAAAAAGGAATGTTATATATATATATATATATATATATATATATATATATATATATATATATATATATATATATATATATATATATATATATATTATAATGGAAATTAAAGATTAAACGTAGCGCACTTCCACGCAAGAGATGTTTCACCTTCATAAAACATAATATTTGACAAATTAATTTTTAACGCCCCAACCTAAGCGGCGCATTGAACCTTTGTTCAATTTTAAAAATGCGACAGTCTTTTTTACCCTAACCTATTATGATAAAAAAATTATTTTTCAAAATTGACACAACACTTCCTTACCTATTTCTCTAGGTCAGCATTTTCTATGATCTCGAACTAATATGACACATTACACGATATATGAAAATATTTTAATAAGATATATGTTATGTTGTCATAAGTTGACACCAGCGGAACCACAAATTATAAAGTAGTATTCGTAATTGCAAAACTCGCATAAACTTTAAAGCGTTCAAAATGGGGCAACCACTATTTAAAATCTCTAAGACTTTTAAAAGTGTTTGTCATTTATGTTGTTAAATACACCCATTGTGTTTCAAAAATATTTTATAGCAAACCTTGAAAAGTATATGTCATCGTCTTATTAAATTTCATTGTGTTCAACATAATGCTACTTGAATTTGGACCTTAACTTGATCTTAACTTGTGAAAAATGTATATATGTTGTTGCAATTCTGGTTATCTATTCTTCAAAGACGAAATTCATCTTTAGAAATTTCATATCTAAAATATCAATGTCAACTTGAGTCTTAGGACGCGTATCCATACAATCATCCTTAATAGTAGCACATAACGCATCCGATTTTAAATCAAAGTTATTAGTTGTCACTAAAAAATCGATCGAGAGAATAATTTTGTCCTTCACTTCCTTCTCGTGAGGATTGTAAGTCTTTAAATTATCAACCTTATTATTTTATCATCCCTTGTAAAATTTCTCGCAGTGATACTCGAGGTCTCTACTCTAGTTTATTAGAATTTATAATTCAATTTTACATTAATGAAAATATAAATGGTGACTCTCTATTTTTATATTATATTTTCTTTTATTAACTAAGTCATTGACCTCAAATAGTAAATATGGTTCAGTGATGGTTGAACCGGTCGAGAATACTAAAGTTAAAATCTCAGTTGTAACAAAACTTACCTCTTATTTAAACTCTAGATTATTAAGGACAATTTTTACGCTTAACCATATGTTTTAAAAAAATCTATTAATTCATTCATCATTTTTAAAATCTTTTTTATGAATTTACATTCTTTAACATAATATTTTTCAATTGTTTGACGTTGGCTACATTGATGGAACCAAAATAATTTTTTTTAGATCCCTACCTTTATTAGATAAAGTAATTTGAGATTCTCTTAATGCATTTTCTTTTTTTGAAAACTTAATATCAATTACTATGTTGTGTCATTTTCCACAATAGAGTATGACTTTATTTTTATATTGTTTTGTTAGCACACAGAAATTGTTTGACATGGCACAAAAAGTCAAAAACTCTTTCTCACGTGATGTTTAGTTTTGTTAAGAAGTTAAAATATACTTAAATGTTTAACTATTATGTGATTATAAATTGAGGTTTTCTATTCAATGACCGTCAAATAAAATTTCACAAATTTTTTCAGAAAATCAAGAATTGTATAGAGAAGAGTTATGGCCAAGAGAGAGATGAAAAAGATTGTTCCGATTTTTGTAATGATAATGTTAGTTGTTGCAAAAGCGGATGATTTTGTTGCACCTTCATCACCACCAAAACACCGCTCAATCCGTTTTATCCTTTGTTCAGCCAAGTGTGCTCTAAAATGTAGATACTTAATTGAAGAAATACCATTATATGCGGCTTGTGTTGGTGCTTGTGAATTATTAAAATGCCGTAAGATATCTTCAAAAGTTGCTTACGATTGTACAACTACGTGTGTTAATTCCAAGTCGATAAACGTCAAAAGTGGTATTTATACTTTTCCCTATTTAATTTTATAATTGTATATATCAGTCTGACCTTATAAAATTTAATTCAATTAATTATCGGTGGTTGTTTCAATAATTTACAGATGCTCTTGGAGTTAATGTCATCGTGAATTCATGTTTGGAAGCTTGCACGAATAAATAATACGTTACATGCATGTGACCGTCAATATTTCCAAAAAATTTCAACCACTAAAACATATAGCGGTTCCAATATTGATGGTGTATATTTTTCTTACACATATGAAGAATTTAGTATCAGTATGGTTTTGTATGGGTGTCATATTTTTTCGTAAATTATTGGCACCAATATATATATGTTTATAGAGATATGGTGATATATGATTAAATGTATTTGTAAACTATATTCACTTTAATAATTTGAAACAAATCATTGTTTTTTGTTAATATTTCCATTTTCTTTTCTTATTCCTTCTTTGAGGATAATAATGAATTAGCATGCATATGAAAATTATTTTATTATTTGTATTAATTTAGTTACTTATTTTACAATTAAAAAAACTAACATGACAATTATCAAAAAACACATTAAAAATTTAATTACAAAAAAATAAGGTAAAAATCGTATGAAATATGCATGAGCGGTTACAAACAACCCAAAGAAAATTAAAAAAGGAATGTTATATATATATATATATATATATATATATATATATATTTTATAATAGAAATTAAAGATTAAACGTAGCGCACTTCCACGCAAGAGATGTTTCACCTTCATAAAACATGATATTTGACAAATTAATTTTTAACGCCCCAACCTAAGCGGCGCATTGAACCTTTGTTCAATTTTAAAAATGCGACAGTCTTTTTTACCCTAACCTATTATGATAAAAAAAAATTATTTTTCAAAATTGACACAACACTTCCTTACCTATTTCTCTAGGTCAGCATTTTCTATGATCTCGAACTAATATGACACATTACACGATATATGAAAATATTTTAATAAGATATATGTTATGTTGTCATAAGTTGACACCAGCGGAACCACAAATTATAAAGTAGTATTTGTAATTGCAAAACTCGCATAAACTTTAAAGCGTTCAAAATGGGGCAACCACTATTTAAAATCTCTAAGACTTTTAAAAGTGTTTGTCATTTATGTTGTTAAATACACCCATTGTGTTTCAAAAATATTTTATAGCAAACCTTGAAAAGTATATGTCATCGTCTTATTAAATTTCATTGTGTTCAACATAATGCTACTTGAATTTGGACCTTAACTTGATCTTAACTTGTGAAAAATGTATATATGTTGTTGCAATTCTGGTTATCTATTCTTCAAAGACGAAATTCATCTTTAGAAATTTCATATCTAAAATATCAATGTCAACTTGAGTCTTAGGACGCGTATCCATACAATCATCCTTAATAGTAGCACATAACGCATCCGATTTTAAATCAAAGTTATTAGTTGTCACTAAAAAATCGATCGAGAGAATAATTTTGTCCTTCACTTCCTTCTCGTGAGGATTGTAAGTCTTTAAATTATCAACCTTATTATTTTATCATCCCTTGTAAAATTTCTCGCAGTGATACTCGAGGTCTCTACTCTAGTTTATTAGAATTTATAATTCAATTTTACATTAATGAAAATATAAATGGTGACTCTCTATTTTTATATTATATTTTCTTTTATTAACTAAGTCATTGACCTCAAATAGTAAATATGGTTCAGTGATGGTTGAA
>JBBPBR010000001.1:20461484-20488769 GCA_037974775.1 Cicer pinnatifidum | reverse complement strand
CAAACACTTTTAAAAGTCTTAGAGATTTTAAATAGTGGTTGCCCCATTTTGAACGCTTTAAAGTTTATGCGAGTTTTGCAATTACGAATACTACTTTATAATTTGTGGTTCCGCTGGTGTCAACTTATGACAACATAACATATATCTTATTAAAATATTTTCATATATCGTGTAATGTGTCATATTAGTTCGAGATCATAGAAAATGCTGACCTAGAGAAATAGGTAAGGAAGTGTTGTGTCAATTTTGAAAAATAATTTTTTTTTATCATAATAGGTTAGGGTAAAAAAGACTGTCGCATTTTTAAAATTGAACAAAGGTTCAATGCGCCGCTTAGGTTGGGGCGTTAAAAATTAATTTGTCAAATATCATGTTTTATGAAGGTGAAACATCTCTTGCGTGGAAGTGCGCTACGTTTAATCTTTAATTTCTATTATAAAATATATATATATATATATAACATTCCTTTTTTTATTTTCTTTGGGTTGTTTGTAACCGCTCATGCATATTTCATACGATTTTTACCTTATTTTTTTGTAATTAAATTTTTAATGTGTTTTTTGATAATTTTCATGTTAGTTTTTTTAGTTGTAAAATAAGTAACTAAATTAATACAAATAATAAAATAATTTTCATATGCATGCTAATTCATTATTATCCTCAAAGAAGGAATAAGAAAAGAAAATGGAAATATTAACAAAAAACAATGATTTGTTTCAAATTATTAAAGTGAATATAGTTTACAAATACATTTAATCATATATCACCATATCTCTATAAACATATATATATTGGTGCCAATAATTTACGAAAAAATATGACACCCATACAAAACCATACTGATACTAAATTCTTCATATGTGTAAGAAAAATATACACCATCAATATTGGAACCGCTATATGTTTTAGTGGTTGAAATTTTCTGGAAATATTGACGGTCACATGCATGTAACGTATTATTTATTCGTGCAAGCTTCCAAACATGAATTCACGATGACATTAACTCCAAGAGCATCTGTAAATTATTGAAACAACCACCGATAATTAATTGAATTAAATTTTATAAGGTCAGACTGATATATACAATTATAAAATTAAATAGGGAAAAGTATAAATACCACTTTTGACGTTTATCGACTTGGAATTAACACACGTAGTTGTACAATCGTAAGCAACTTTTGAAGATATCTTACGGCATTTTAATAATTCACAAGCACCAACACAAGCCGCATATAATGGTATTTCTTCAATTAAGTATCTACATTTTAGAGCACACTTGGCTGAACAAAGGATAAAACGGATTGAGCGGTGTTTTGGTGGTGATGAAGGTGCAACAAAATCATCCGCTTGTGCAACAACTAACATTATCATTACAAAAATCGGAACAATCTTTTTCATCTCTCTCTTGGCGATAACTCTTCTCTATACAATTCTTGATTTTCTGAAAAAATTTGTGAAATTTTATTTGACGGTCATTGAATAGAAAACCTCAATTTATAATCACATAATAGTTAAACATTTAAGTATATTTTAACTTCTTAACAAAACTAAACATCACGTGAGAAAGAGTTTTTGACTTTTTGTGCCATGTCAAACAATTTCTGTGTGCTAACAAAACAATATAAAAATAAAGTCACACTCTATTGTGGAAAATGACACAACATAGTAATTGATATTAAGTTTTCAAAAAAAGAAAATGCATTAAGAGAATCTCAAATTACTTTATCTAATAAAGGTAGGGATCTAAAAAAAATTATTTTGGTTCCATCAATGTAGCCAACGTCAAACAATTGAAAAATATTATGTTAAAGAATGTAAATTCATAAAAAAGATTTTAAAAATGATGAATGAATTAATAGATTTTTTTAAAACATATGGTTAAGCGTAAAAATTGTCCTTAATAATCTAGAGTTTAAATAAGAGGTAAGTTTTGTTACAACTGAGATTTTAACTTTAGTATTCTCGACCGATTCAACCATCACTGAACCATATTTACTATTTGAGGTCAATGACTTAGTTAATAAAAGAAAATATAATATAAAAATAGAGAGTCACCATTTATATTTTCATTAATGTAAAATTGAATTATAAATTCTAATAAACTAGAGTAGAGACCTCGAGTATCATTGCGAGAAATTTTACAAGGGATGATAAAATAATAAGGTTGATAATTTAAAGACTTACAATCCTCACGAGAAGGAAGTGAAGGACAAAATTATTCTCTCGATCGATTTTTTAGTGACAACTAATAACTTTGATTTAAAATCGGATGCGTTATGTGCTACTATTAAGGATGATTGTATGGATACGCGTCCTAAGACTCAAGTTGACATTGATATTTTAAATATGAAATTTCTAAAGATGAATTTCGTCTTTGATGAATAGATAACTAGAATTGCAACAACATATATACATTTTTCACAAGTTAAGATCAAGTTAAGGTCCAAATTCAAGTAGCATTATGTTGAACACAATGAAATTTAATAAGACGATGACATATACTTTTCAAGGTTTGCTATAAAATATTTTTGAAACACAATGGGTGTATTTAACAACAAAAATGACAAACACTTTTAAAAGTCTTAGAGATTTTAAATAGTGGTTGCCCCATTTTGAACGCTTTAAAGTTTATGCGAGTTTTGCAATTACGAATACTACTTTATAATTTGTGGTTCCGCTGGTGTCAACTTATGACAACATAACATATATCTTATTAAAATATTTTCATATATCGTGTAATGTGTCATATTAGTTCGAGATCATAGAAAATGCTGACCTAGAGAAATAGGTAAGAAAGTGTTGTGTCAATTTTGAAAAATAATTTTTTTTTATAATAATAGGTTAGGGAAAAAAAGACTGTCGCATTTTTAAAATTGAACAAAGGTTCAATGCGCCGCTTAGGTTGGGGCGTTAAAAATTAATTTGTCAAATATTATGTTTTATGAAGGTGAAACATCTCTTGCGTGGAAGTGCGCTACGTTTAATCTTTAATTTCTATTATAAAATATATATATATATATATATAACATTCCTTTTTTTATTTTCTTTGGGTTGTTTGTAACCGCTCATGCATATTTCATACGATTTTTACCTTATTTTTTTGTAATTAAATTTTTAATGTGTTTTTTGAAAATTGTCATGTTAGTTTTTTTAGTTCTAAAATAAGTAACTAAATTAATACAAATAATAAAATAATTTACATATGCATGCTAATTCATTATTATCCTCAAAGAAGGAATAAGAAAAGAAAATGGAAATATTAACAAAAAAACAATGATTTGTTTCAAATTATTAAAGTGAATATAGTTTACAAATACATTTAATCATATATCACCATATCTCTATAAACATATATATATTGGTGGCAATAATTTACGAAAAAATATGACACCCATACAAAACCATACTGATACTAAATTCTTCATATGTGTAAGAAAAATATACACCATCAATATTGGAACCGCTATATGTTTTAGTGGTTGAAATTTTCTGGAAATATTGACAGTCACATGCATGTAACGTATTATTTATTCGTGCAAGCTTCCAAACATGAATTCACGATGACATTAACTCCAAGAGCATCTGTAAATTATTGAAACAACCACCAATAATTAATTGAATGAAATTTTATAAGGTCAGACTGATATATACAATTATAAAATTAAATAGGGAAAAGTATAAATACCACTTTTGACGTTTATCGACTTGGAATTAACACACGTAGTTGTACAATCGTAAGCAACTTTTGAAGATATCTTACGGCATTTTAATAATTCACAAGCACCAACACAAGCCGCATATAATGGTATTTCTTCAATTAAGTATCTACATTTTAGAGCACACTTGGCTGAACAAAGGATAAAATGGATTGAGCGGTGTTTTGGTGGTGATGAAGGTGCAACAAAATCATCCGCTTGTGCAACAACTAACATTATCATTACAAAAATCGGAACAATCTTTTTCATCTCTCTCTGGGCCATAACTCTTCTCTATACAATTCTTGATTTTCTGAAAAAATTTGTGAAATTTTATTTGACGGTCATTGAATAGAAAACCTCAATTTATAATCACATAATAGTTAAACATTTAAGTATATTTTAACTTCTTAACAAAACTAAACATCACGTGAGAAAGAGTTTTTGACTTTTTGTGCCATGTCAAACAATTTCTGTGTGCTAACAAAACAATATAAAAATAAAGTCATACTCTATTGTGGAAAATGACACAACATAGTAATAGATATTAAGTTTTCAAAAAAAGAAAATGCATTAAGAGAATCTCAAATTACTTTATCTAATAAAGGTAGGGATCTAAAAAAAATTATTTTGGTTCCATCAATGTAGCCAACGTCAAACAATTGAAAAATATTATGTTAAAGAATGTAAATTCATAAAAAAGATTTTAAAAATGATGAATGAATTAATAGATTTTTTTAAAACATATGGTTAAGCGTAAAAATTGTCCTTAATAATCTAGAGTTTAAATAAGAGGTAAGTTTTGTTACAACTGAGATTTTAACTTTAGTATTCTCGACCGATTCAACCATCACTGAACCATATTTACTATTTGAGGTCAATGACTTAGTTAATAAAAGAAAATATAATATAAAAATAGAGAGTCACCATTTATATTTTCATTAATGTAAAATTGAATTATAAATTCAAATAAACTAGAGTAGAGACCTCGAGTATCACTGCGAGAAATTTTACAAGGGATGATAAAATAATAAGGTTGATAATTTAAAGACTTACAATCCTCACGAGAAGGAAGTGAAGGACAAAATTATTCTCCCGATCGATTTTTTAGTGACAACTAATAACTTTGATTTAAAATCGGATGCGTTATGTGCTACTATTAAGGATGATTGTATGGATACGCGTCCTAAGACTCAAGTTGACATTGATATTTTAAATATGAAATTTCTAAAGATGAATTTCGTCTTTGATGAATAGATAACCAGAATTGCAACAACATATATACATTTTTCACAAGTTAAGATCAAGTTAAGGTCCAAATTCAAGTAGCATTATGTTGAACACAATGAAATTTAATAAGACGATGACATATACTTTTCAAGGTTTGCTATAAAATATTTTTGAAACACAATGGGTGTATTTAACAACATAAATGACAAACACTTTTAAAAGTCTTAGAGATTTTAAATAGTGGTTGCCCCATTTTGAACGCTTTAAAGTTTATGCGAGTTTTGCAATTACGAATACTACTTTATAATTTGTGGTTCCGCTGGTGTCAACTTATGACAACATAACATATATCTTATTAAAATATTTTCATATATCGTGTAATGTGTCATATTAGTTCGAGATCATAGAAAATGCTGACCTAGAGAAATAGGTAAGGAAGTGTTGTGTCAATTTTGAAAAATAATTTTTTTATCATAATAGGTTAGGGTAAAAAAGACTGTCGCATTTTTAAAATTGAACAAAGGTTCAATGCGCCGCTTAGGTTGGGGCGTTAAAAATTAATTTGTCAAATATTATGTTTTATGAAGGTGAAACATCTCTTGCGTGGAAGTGCGCTACGTTTAATCTTTAATTTCCATTATAATATATATATATATATATATATATATATATATATATATATATATATATATATATATATATATATATATATATATATATATAACATTCCTTTTTTTATTTTCTTTGGGTTGTTTGTAACCGCTCATGCATATTTCATACGATTTTTACCTTATTTTTTTGTAATTAAATTTTTAATGTGTTTTTTGATAATTGTCATGTTAGTTTTTTTAATTGTAAAATAAGTAACTAAATTAATACAAATAATAAAATAATTTTCATATGCATGCTAATTCATTATTATCCTCAAAGAAGGAATAAGAAAAGAAAATGGAAATATTAACAAAAAACAATGATTTGTTTCAAATTATTAAAGTGAATATAGTTTACAAATACATTTAATCATATATCACCATATCTCTATAAACATATATATATTGGTGCCAATAATTTACGAAAAAATATGACACCCATACAAAACCATACTGATACTAAATTCTTCATATGTGTAAGAAAAATATACACCATCAATATTGGAACCGCTATATGTTTTAGTGGTTGAAATTTTTTGGAAATATTGACGGTCACATGCATGTAACGTATTATTTATTCGTGCAAGCTTCCAAACATGAATTCACGATGACATTAACTCCAAGAGCATCTGTAAATTATTGAAACAACCACCGATAATTAATTGAATTAAATTTTATAAGGTCAGACTGATATATACAATTATAAAATTAAATAGGGAAAAGTATAAATACCACTTTTGACGTTTATCGACTTGGAATTAACACACGTAGTTGTACAATCGTAAGCAACTTTTGAAGATATCTTACGGCATTTTAATAATTCACAAGCACCAACACAAGCCGCATATAATGGTATTTCTTCAATTAAGTATCTACATTTTAGAGCACACTTGGCTGAACAAAGGATAAAATGGATTGAGCGGTGTTTTGGTGGTGATGAAGGTGCAACAAAATCATCCGCTTGTGCAACAACTAACATTATCATTACAAAAATCGGAACAATCTTTTTCATCTCTCTCTTGGCCATAACTCTTCTCTATACAATTCTTGATTTTCTGAAAAAATTTGTGAAATTTTATTTGACGGTCATTGAATAGAAAACCTCAATTTATAATCACATAATAGTTAAACATTTAAGTATATTTTAACTTCTTAACAAAACTAAACATCACGTGAGAAAGAGTTTTTGACTTTTTGTGCCATGTCAAACAATTTCTGTGTGCTAACAAAACAATATAAAAATAAAGTCATACTCTATTGTGGAAAATGACACAACATAGTAATTGATATTAAGTTTTCAAAAAAAGAAAATGCATTAAGAGAATCTCAAATTACTTTATCTAATAAAGGTAGGGATCTAAAAAAAATTATTTTGGTTCCATCAATGTAGCCAACGTCAAACAATTGAAAAATATTATGTTAAAGAATGTAAATTCATAAAAAAGATTTTAAAAATGATGAATGAATTAATAGATTTTTTTAAAACATATGGTTAAGCGTAAAAATTGTCCTTAATAATCTAGAGTTTAAATAAGAGGTAAGTTTTGTTACAACTGAGATTTTAACTTTAGTATTCTCGACCGGTTCAACCATCACTGAACCATATTTACTATTTGAGGTCAATGACTTAGTTAATAAAAGAAAATATAATATAAAAATAGAGAGTCACCATTTATATTTTCATTAATGTAAAATTGAATTATAAATTCTAATAAACTAGAGTAGAGACCTCGAGTATCACTGCGAGAAATTTTACAAGGGATGATAAAATAATAAGGTTGATAATTTAAAGACTTACAATCCTCACGAGAAGGAAGTGAAGGACAAAATTATTCTCTCGATCGATTTTTTAGTGACAACTAATAACTTTGATTTAAAATCGGATGCGTTATGTGCTACTATTAAGGATGATTGTATGGATACGCGTCCTAAGACTCAAGTTGACATTGATATTTTAGATATGAAATTTCTAAAGATGAATTTCGTCTTTGAAGAATAGATAACCAGAATTGCAACAACATATATACATTTTTCACAAGTTAAGATCAAGTTAAGGTCCAAATTCAAGTAGCATTATGTTGAACACAATGAAATTTAATAAGACGATGACATATACTTTTCAAGGTTTGCTATAAAATATTTTTGAAACACAATGGGTGTATTTAACAACATAAATGACAAACACTTTTAAAAGTCTTAGAGATTTTAAATAGTGGTTGCCCCATTTTGAACGCTTTAAAGTTTATGCGAGTTTTGCAATTACAAATACTACTTTATAATTTGTGGTTCCGCTGGTGTCAACTTATGACAACATAACATATATCTTATTAAAATATTTTCATATATCGTGTAATGTGTCATATTAGTTCGAGATCATAGAAAATGCTGACCTAGAGAAATAGGTAAGGAAGTGTTGTGTCAATTTTGAAAAATAATTTTTTTTTATCATAATAGGTTAGGGTAAAAAAGACTGTCGCATTTTTAAAATTGAACAAAGGTTCAATGCGCCGCTTAGGTTGGGGCGTTAAAAATTAATTTGTCAAATATCATGTTTTATGAAGGTGAAACATCTCTTGCGTGGAAGTGCGCTACGTTTAATCTTTAATTTCTATTATAAAATATATATATATATATATATATATAACATTCCTTTTTTTATTTTCTTTGGGTTGTTTGTAACCGCTCATGCATATTTCATACGATTTTTACCTTATTTTTTTGTAATTAAATTTTTAATGTGTTTTTTGATAATTGTCATGTTAGTTTTTTTAGTTGTAAAATAAGTAACTAAATTAATACAAATAATAAAATAATTTACATATGCATGCTAATTCATTATTATCCTCAAAGAAGGAATAAGAAAAGAAAATGGAAATATTAACAAAAAACAATGATTTGTTTCAAATTATTAAAGTGAATATAGTTTACAAATACATTTAATCATATATCACCATATCTCTATAAACATATATATATTGGTGCCAATAATTTACGAAAAAATATGACACCCATACAAAACCATACTGATACTAAATTCTTCATATGTGTAAGAAAAATATACACCATCAATATTGGAACCGCTATATGTTTTAGTGGTTGAAATTTTCTGGAAATATTGACGGTCACATGCATGTAACGTATTATTTATTCGTGCAAGCTTCCAAACATGAATTCACGATGACATTAACTCCAAGAGTATCTGTAAATTATTGAAACAACCACCGATAATTAATTGAATTAAATTTTATAAGGTCAGACTGATATATACAATTATAAAATTAAATAGGGAAAAGTATAAATACCACTTTTGACGTTTATCGACTTGGAATTAACACACGTAGTTGTACAATCGTAAGCAACTTTTGAAGATATCTTACGGCATTTTAATAATTCACAAGCACCAACACAAGCCGCATATAATGGTATTTCTTCAATTAAGTATCTACATTTTAGAGCACACTTGGCCGAACAAAGGATAAAACGGATTGAGCGGTGTTTTGGTGGTGATGAAGGTGCAACAAAATCATCCGCTTGTGCAACAACTAACATTATCATTACAAAAATCGGAACAATCTTTTTCATCTCTCTCTTGGCCATAACTCTTCTCTATACAATTCTTGATTTTCTGAAAAAATTTGTGAAATTTTATTTGACGGTCATTGAATAGAAAACCTCAATTTATAATCACATAATAGTTAAACATTTAAGTATATTTTAACTTCTTAACAAAACTAAACATCACGTGAGAAAGAGTTTTTGACTTTTTGTGCCATGTCAAACAATTTCTGTGTGCTAACAAAACAATATAAAAATAAAGTCATACTCTATTGTGGAAAATGACACAACATAGTAATTGATATTAAGTTTTCAAAAAAAGAAAATGCATTAAGAGAATCTCAAATTACTTTATCTAATAAAGGTAGGGATCTAAAAAAAATTATTTTGGTTCCATCAATGTAGCCAACGTCAAACAATTGAAAAATATTATGTTAAAGAATGTAAATTCATAAAAAAGATTTTAAAAATGATGAATGAATTAATAGATTTTTTTAAAACATATGGTTAAGCGTAAAAATTGTCCTTAATAATCTAGAGTTTAAATAAGAGGTAAGTTTTGTTACAACTGAGATTTTAACTTTAGTATTCTCGACCGATTCAACCATCACTGAACCATATTTACTATTTGAGGTCAATGACTTAGTTAATAAAAGAAAATATAATACAAAAATAGAGAGTCACCATTTATATTTTCATTAATGTAAAATTGAATTATAAATTCTAATAAACTAGAGTAGAGACCTCGAGTATCACTGCGAGAAATTTTACAAGGGATGATAAAATAATAAGGTTGATAATTTAAAGACTTACAATCCTCACGAGAAGGAAGTGAAGGACAAAATTATTCTCTCGATCGATTTTTTAGTGACAACTAATAACTTTGATTTAAAATCGGATGCGTTATGTGCTACTATTAAGGATGATTGTATGGATACGCGTCCTAAGACTCAAGTTGACATTGATATTTTAAATATGAAATTTCTAAAGATGAATTTCATCTTTGATGAATAGATAACCAGAATTGCAACAACATATATACATTTTTCACAAGTTAAGATCAAGTTAAGGTCCAAATTCAAGTAGCATTATGTTGAACACAATGAAATTTAATAAGACGATGACATATACTTTTCAAGGTTTGCTATAAAATATTTTTGAAACACAATGGGTGTATTTAACAACAAAAATGACAAACACTTTTAAAAGTCTTAGAGATTTTAAATAGTGGTTGCCCCATTTTGAACGCTTTAAAGTTTATGCGAGTTTTGCAATTACGAATACTACTTTATAATTTGTGGTTCCGCTGGTGTCAACTTATGACAACATAACATATATCTTATTAAAATATTTTCATATATCGTGTAATGTGTCATATTAGTTCGAGATCATAGAAAATGCTGACCTAGAGAAATAGGTAAGGAAGTGTTGTGTCAATTTTGAAAAATAATTTTTTTTTATCATAATAGGTTAGGGAAAAAAAGACTGTCGCATTTTTAAAATGGAACAAAGGTTCAATGCGCCGCTTAGGTTGGGGCGTTAAAAATTAATTTGTCAAATATTATGTTTTATGAAGGTGAAACATCTCTTGCGTGGAAGTGCGCTACGTTTAATCTTTAATTTCTATTATAATATATATATATATATATATATATATATATATATATATATATATATATATATATATATATATATATATATATATATAACATTCCTTTTTTTATTTTCTTTGGGTTGTTTGTAACCGCTCATGCATATTTCATACGATTTTTATTTTATTTTTTTGTAATTAAATTTTTAATGTGTTTTTTGATAATTGTCATGTTAGTTTTTTTAGTTCTAAAATAAGTAACTAAATTAATATGAATAATAAAATAATTTACATATGCATGCTAATTCATTATTATCCTCAAAGAAGGAATAAGAAAAGAAAATGGAAATATTAACAAAAAACAATGATTTGTTTCAAATTATTAAAGTGAATATAGTTTACAAATACATTTAATCATATATCACCATATCTCTATAAACATATATATATTGGTGCCAATAATTTACGAAAAAATATGACACCCATACAAAACCATACTGATACTAAATTCTTCATATGTGTAAGAAAAATATACACCATCAATATTGGAACCGCTATATGTTTTAGTGGTTGAAATTTTCTGGAAATATTGACGGTCACATGCATGTAACGTATTATTTATTCGTGCAAGCTTCCAAACATGAATTCACGATGACATTAACTCCAAGAGCATCTGTAAATTATTGAAACAACCACCGATAATTAATTGAATTAAATTTTATAAGGTCAGACTGATATATACAATTATAAAATTAAATAGGGAAAAGTATAAATACCACTTTTGACGTTTATCGACTTGGAATTAACACACATAGTTGTACAATCGTAAGCAACTTTTGAAGATATCTTACGGCATTTTAATAATTCACAATCACCAACACAAGCCGCATATAATGGTATTTCTTCAATTAAGTATCTACATTTTAGAGCACAATTGGCTGAACAAAGGATAAAACGGATTGAGCGGTGTTTTGGTGGTGATGAAGGTGCAACAAAATCATCCGCTTGTGCAACAACTAACATTATCATTACAAAAATCGGAACAATCTTTTTCATCTCTCTCTTGGCCATAACTCTTCTCTATACAATTCTTGATTTTCTGAAAAAATTTGTGAAATTTTATTTGACGGTCATTGAATAGAAAACCTCAATTTATAATCACATAATAGTTAAACATTTAAGTATATTTTAACTTCTTAACAAAACTAAACATAACGTGAGAAAGAGTTTTTGACTTTTTGTGCCATGTCAAACAATTTCTGTGTGCTAACAAAACAATATAAAAATAAAGTCATACTCTATTGTGGAAAATGACACAACATAGTAATTGATATTAAGTTTTCAAAAAAAGAAAATGCATTAAGAGAATCTCAAATTACTTTATCTAATAAAGGTAGGGATCTAAAAAAATTATTTTGGTTCCATCAATGTAGCCAACGTCAAACAATTGAAAAATATTATGTTAAAGAATGTAAATTCATAATAAAGATTTTAAAAATGATGAATGAATTAATAGATTTTTTTAAAACATATGGTTAAGCGTAAAAATTGTCCTTAATAATCTAGAGTTTAAATAAGAGGTAAGTTTTGTTACAACTGAGATTTTAACTTTAGTATTCTCGACCGATTCAACCATCACTGAACCATATTTACTATTTGAGGTCAATGACTTAGTTAATAAAAGAAAATATAATATAAAAATAGAGAGTCACCATTTATATTTTCATTAATGTAAAATTGAATTATAAATTCTAATAAACTAGAGTAGAGACCTCGAGTATCACTGCGAGAAATTTTACAAGGGATGATAAAATAATAAGGTTGATAATTTAAAGACTTACAATCCTCACGAGAAGGAAGTGAAGGACAAAATTATTCTCTCGATCGATTTTTTAGTGACAACTAATAACTTTGATTTAAAATCGGATGCGTTATGTGCTACTATTAAGGATGATTGTATGGATACGCGTCCTAAGACTCAAGTTGACATTGATATTTTAGATATGAAATTTCTAAAGATGAATTTCGTCTTTGAAGAATAGATAACCAGAATTGCAACAACATATATACATTTTTCACAAGTTAAGATCAAGTTAAGGTCCAAATTCAAGTAGCATTATGTTGAACACAATGAAATTTAATAAGACGATGACATATACTTTTCAAGGTTTGCTATAAAATATTTTTGAAACACAATGGGTGTATTTAACAACATAAATGACAAACACTTTTAAAAGTCTTAGAGATTTTAAATAGTGGTTGCCCCATTTTGAACGCTTTAAAGTTTATGCGAGTTTTGCAATTACAAATACTACTTTATAATTTGTGGTTCCGCTGGTGTCAACTTATGACAACATAACATATATCTTATTAAAATATTTTCATATATCGTGTAATGTGTCATATTAGTTCGAGATCATAGAAAATGCTGACCTAGAGAAATAGGTAAGGAAGTGTTGTGTCAATTTTGAAAAATAATTTTTTTTTATCATAATAGGTTAGGGTAAAAAAGACTGTCGCATTTTTAAAATTGAACAAAGGTTCAATGCGCCGCTTAGGTTGGGGCGTTAAAAATTAATTTGTCAAATATCATGTTTTATGAAGGTGAAACATCTCTTGCGTGGAAGTGCGCTACGTTTAATCTTTAATTTCTATTATAAAATATATATATATATATATATATATATATATATATATATATATATATATATATATATATATATATAACATTCCTTTTTTTATTTTCTTTGGGTTGTTTGTAACCGCTCATGCATATTTCATACGATTTTTACCTTATTTTTTTGTAATTAAATTTTTAATGTGTTTTTTGATAATTGTCATGTTAGTTTTTTTAGTTGTAAAATAAGTAACTAAATTAATACAAATAATAAAATAATTTACATATGCATGCTAATTCATTATTATCCTCAAAGAAGGAATAAGAAAAGAAAATGGAAATATTAACAAAAAACAATGATTTGTTTCAAATTATTAAAGTGAATAAAGTTTACAAATACATTTAATCATATATCACCATATCTCTATAAACATATATATATATATTGGTGGCAATAAATTACGAAAAAATATGACACCCATACAAAACCATACTGATACTAAATTCTTCATATGTGTAAGAAAAATATACACCATCAATATTGGAACCGCTATATGTTTTAGTGGTTGAAATTTTCTGGAAATATTGACGGTCACATGCATGTAACGTATTATTTATTCGTGCAAGCTTCCAAACATGAATTCACGATGACATTAACTCCAAGAGCATCTGTAAATTATTGAAACAACCACCGATAATTAATTGAATTAAATTTTATAAGGTCAGACTGATATATACAATTATAAAATTAAATAGGGAAAAGTATAAATACCACTTTTGACGTTTATCGACTTGGAATTAACACACGTAGTTGTACAATCGTAAGCAACTTTTGAAGATATCTTACGGCATTTTAATAATTCACAAGCACCAACACAAGCCGCATATAATGGTATTTCTTCAATTAAGTATCTACATTTTAGAGCACACTTGGCTGAACAAAGGATAAAATGGATTGAGCGGTGTTTTGGTGGTGATGAAGGTGCAACAAAATCATCCGCTTGTGCAACAACTAACATTATCATTACAAAAATCGGAACAATCTTTTTCATCTCTCTCTTGGCCATAACTCTTCTCTATACAATTCTTGATTTTCTGAAAAAATTTGTGAAATTTTATTTGACGGTCATTGAATAGAAAACCTCAATTTATAATCACATAATAGTTAAACATTTAAGTATATTTTAACTTCTTAACAAAACTAAACATCACGTGAGAAAGAGTTTTTGACTTTTTGTGCCATGTCAAACAATTTCTGTGTGCTAACAAAACAATATAAAAATAAAGTCATACTCTATTGTGGAAAATGACACAACATAGTAATTGATATTAAGTTTTCAAAAAAAGAAAATGCATTAAGAGAATCTCAAATTACTTTATCTAATAAAGGTAGGGATCAAAAAAAAATTATTTTGGTTCCATCAATGTAGCCAACGTCAAACAATTGAAAAATATTATGTTAAAGAATGTAAATTCATAAAAAAGATTTTAAAAATGATGAATGAATTAATAGATTTTTTTAAAACATATGGTTAAGCGTAAAAATTGTCCTTAATAATCTAGAGTTTAAATAAGAGGTATGTTTTGTTACAACTGAGATTTTAACTTTAGTATTCTCGACCGATTCAACCATCACTGAACCATATTTACTATTTGAGGTCAATGACTTAGTTAATAAAAGAAAATATAATATAAAAATAGAGAGTCACCATTTATATTTTCATTAATGTAAAATTGAATTATAAATTCTAATAAACTAGAGTAGAGACCTCGAGTATCACTGCGAGAAATTTTACAAGGGATGATAAAATAATAAGGTTGATAATTTAAAGACTTACAATCCTCACGAGAAGGAAGTGAAGGACAAAATTATTCTCTCGATCGATTTTTTAGTGACAACTAATAACTTTGATTTAAAATCGGATGCGTTATGTGCTACTATTAAGGATGATTGTATGGATACGCGTCCTAAGACTCAAGTTGACATTGATATTTTAAATATGAAATTTCTAATGAAGAATTTCGTCTTTGATGAATAGATAACCAGAATTGCAACAACATATATACATTTTTCACAAGTTAAGATCAAGTTAAGGTCCAAATTCAAGTAGCATTATGTTGAACACAATGAAATTTAATAAGACGATGACATATACTTTTCAAGGTTTGCTATAAAATATTTTTGAAACACAATGGGTGTATTTAACAACATAAATGACAAACACTTTTAAAAGTCTTAGAGATTTTAAATAGTGGTTGCCCCATTTTGAACGCTTTAAAGTTTATGCGAGTTTTGCAATTACGAATACTACTTTATAATTTGTGGTTCCGCTGGTGTCAACTTATGACAACATAACATATATCTTATTAAAATATTTTCATATATCGTGTAATGTGTCATATTAGTTCGAGATCATAGAAAATGCTGACCTAGAGAAATAGGTAAGGAAGTGTTGTGTCAATTTTGAAAAATAATTTTTTTTTATCATAATAGGTTAGGGAAAAAAAGACTGTCGCATTTTTAAAATTGAACAAAGGTTCAATGCGCCGCTTAGGTTGGGGCGTTAAAAATTAATTTGTCAAATATTATGTTTTATGAAGGTGAAACATCTCTTGCGTGGAAGTGCGCTACGTTTAATCTTTAATTTCTATTATAAAATATATACATATATATATATATATATAACATTCCTTTTTTTATTTTCTTTGGGTTGTTTGTAACCGCTCATGCATATTTCATACGATTTTTACCTTATTTTTTTGTAATTAAATTTTTAATGTGTTTTTTGATAATTGTCATGTTAGTTTTTTTAGTTGTAAAATAAGTAACTAAATTAATACAAATAATAAAATAATTTACATATGCATGCTAATTCATTATTATCCTCAAAGAAGGAATAAGAAAAGAAAATGGAAATATTAACAAAAAAACAATGATTTGTTTCAAATTATTAAAGTGAATATAGTTTACAAATACATTTAATCATATATCACCATATCTCTATAAACATATATATATTGGTGCCAATAATTTACGAAAAAATATGACACCCATACAAAACCATACTGATACTAAATTCTTCATATGTGTAAGAAAAATATACACCATCAATATTGGAACCGCTATATGTTTTAGTGGTTGAAATTTTCTGGAAATATTGACGGTCACATGCATGTAACGTATTATTTATTCGTGCAAGCTTCCAAACATGAATTCACGATGACATTAACTCCAAGAGCATCTGTAAATTATTGAAACAACCACCGATAATTAATTGAATTAAATTTTATAAGGTCAGACTGATATATACAATTATAAAATTAAATAGGGAAAAGTATAAATACCACTTTTGACGTTTATCGACTTGGAATTAACACACGTAGTTGTACAATCGTAAGCAACTTTTGAAGATATCTTACGGCATTTTAATAATTCACAAGCACCAACACAAGCCGCATATAATGGTATTTCTTCAATTAAGTATCTACATTTTAGAGCACACTTGGCTGAACAAAGGATAAAACGGATTGAGCGGTGTTTTGGTGGTGATGAAGGTGCAACAAAATCATCCGCTTGTGCAACAACTAACATTATCATTACAAAAATCGGAACATTCTTTTTCATCTCTCTCTTGGCCATAACTCTTCTCTATACAATTCTTGATTTTCTGAAAAAATTTGTGAAATTTTATTTGACGGTCATTGAATAGAAAACCTCAATTTGTAATCACATAATAGTTAAACATTTAAGTATATTTTAACTTCTTAACAAAACTAAACATCACGTGAGAAAGAGTTTTTGACTTTTTGTGCCATGTCAAACAATTTCTGTGTGCTAACAAAACAATATAAAAATAAAGTCATACTCTATTGTGGAAAATGACACAACATAGTAATTGATATTAAGTTTTCAAAAAAAGAAAATGTATTAAGAGAATCTCAAATTACTTTATCTAATAAAGGTAGGGATCTAAAAAAAATTATTTTGGTTCCATCAATGTAGCCAACGTCAAACAATTGAAAAATATTATGTTAAAGAATGTAAATTCATAAAAAAGATTTTAAAAATGATGAATGAATTAATAGATTTTTTTAAAACATATGGTTAAGCGTAAAAATTGTCCTTAATAATCTAGAGTTTAAGAGGTAAGTTTTGTTACAACTGAGATTTTAACTTTAGTATTCTCGACCGATTCAACCATCACTGAACCATATTTACTATTTGAGGTCAATGACTTAGTTAATAAAAGAAAATATAATATAAAAATAGAGAGTCACCATTTATATTTTCATTAATGTAAAATTGAATTATAAATTCTAATAAACTAGAGTAGAGACCTCGAGTATCACTGCGAGAAATTTTACAAGGGATGATAAAATAATAAGGTTGATAATTTAAAGACTTACAATCCTCACGAGAAGGAAGTGAAGGACAAAATTATTCTCTCGATCGATTTTTTAGTGACAACTAATAACTTTGATTTAAAATCGGATGCGTTATGTGCTACTATTAAGGATGATTGTATGGATACGCGTCCTAAGACTCAAGTTGACATTGATATTTTAGATATGAAATTTCTAAAGATGAATTTCGTCTTTGAAGAATAGATAACCAGAATTGCAACAACATATATACATTTTTCACAAGTTAAGATCAAGTTAAGGTCCAAATTCAAGTAGCATTATGTTGAACACAATGAAATTTAATAAGACGATGACATATACTTTTCAAGGTTTGCTATAAAATATTTTTGAAACACAATGGGTGTATTTAACAACATAAATGACAAACACTTTTAAAAGTCTTAGAGATTTTAAATAGTGGTTGCCCCATTTTGAACGCTTTAAAGTTTATGCGAGTTTTGCAATTACGAATACTACTTTATAATTTGTGGTTCCGCTGGTGTCAACTTATGACAACATAACATATATCTTATTAAAATATTTTCATATATCGTGTAATGTGTCATATTAGTTCGAGATCATAGAAAATGCTGACCTAGAGAAATAGGTAAGGAAGTGTTGTGTCAATTTTGAAAAATAATTTTTTTTTATCATAATAGGTTAGGGTAAAAAAGACTGTCGCATTTTTAAAATTGAACAAAGGTTCAATGCGCCGCTTAGGTTGGGGCGTTAAAAATTAATTTGTCAAATATCATGTTTTATGAAGGTGAAACATCTCTTGCGTGGAAGTGCGCTACGTTTAATCTTTAATTTCTATTATAAAATATATATATATATATATATATATATATATATATATATATATATATATATATATATATATATATAACATTCCTTTTTTTATTTTCTTTGGGTTGTTTGTAACCGCTCATGCATATTTCATACGATTTTTACCTTATTTTTTTGTAATTAAATTTTTAATGTGTTTTTTGATAATTGTCATGTTAGTTTTTTTAGTTGTAAAATAAGTAACTAAATTAATACAAATAATAAAATAATTTACATATGCATGCTAATTCATTATTATCCTCAAAGAAGGAATAAGAAAAGAAAATGGAAATATTAACAAAAAACAATGATTTGTTTCAAATTATTAAAGTGAATATAGTTTACAAATACATTTAATCATATATCACCATATCTCTATAAACATATATATATATTGGTGCCAATAATTTACTAAAAAATATGACACCCATACAAAACCATACTGATACTAAATTCGTCATATGTGTAAGTAAAATATACACCATCAATATTGGAACCGCTATATGTTTTAGTGGTTGAAATTTTCTGGAAATATTGACGGTAACATGCATGTCACATATTATTTATTCGTGCAAGCTTCCAAACATGAATTCACGATGACATTAACTCCAAGAGCATCTGTAAATTATTGAAACAACCACCGATAATTAATTGAATTAAATTTTATAAGGTCAGACTGATATATACAATTATAAAATTTAATAGGGAAAAGTATAAATACCACTTTTGACGTTTATCGACTTGGAATTAACACACGTAGTTGTACAATCGTAAGCAACTTTTGAAGATATCTTACGGCATTTTAATAATTCACAAGCACCAACACAAGCCGCATATAATGGTATTTCTTCAATTAAGTATCTACATTTTAGAGCACACTTGGCTGAACAAAGGATAAAACGGATTGAGCGGTGTTTTGGTGGTGATGAAGGTGCAACAAAATCATCCGCTTGTGCAACAACTAACATTATCATTACAAAAATCGGAACAATCTTTTTCATCTCTCTCTTGGCCATAACTCTTCTCTATACAATTCTTGATTTTCTGAAAAAATTTGTGAAATTTTATTTGACGGTCATTGAATAGAAAACCTCAATTTATAATCACATAATAGTTAAACATTTAAGTATATTTTAACTTCTTAACAAAACTAAACATCATGTGAGAAAGAGTTTTTGACTTTTTGTGCCATGTCAAACAATTTCTGTGTGCTAACAAAACAATATAAAAATAAAGTCATACTCTATTGTGGAAAATGACACAACATAGTAATTGATATTAAGTTTTCAAAAAAAGAAAATGCATTAAGAGAATCTCAAATTACTTTATCTAATAAAGGTAGGGATCTAAAAAAAATTATTTTGGTTCCATCAATGTAGCCAACGTCAAACAATTGAAAAATATTATGTTAAAGAATGTAAATTCATAAAAAAGATTTTAAAAATGATGAATGAATTAATAGATTTTTTTAAAACATATGGTTAAGCGTAAAAATTGTCCTTAATAATCTAGAGTTTAAGAGGTAAGTTTTGTTACAACTGAGATTTTAACTTTAGTATTCTCGACCGATTCAACCATCACTGAACCATATTTACTATTTGAGGTCAATGAGTTAGTTAATAAAAGAAAATACAATATAAAAATAGAGAGTCACCATTTATATTTTCATTAATGTAAAATTGAATTATAAATTCTAATAAACTAGAGTACAGACATCGAGTATCACTGCGAGAAATTTTACAAGGGATGATAAAATAATAAGGTTGATAATTTAAAGACTTACAATCCTCACGAGAAGGAAGTGAAGGACAAAATTATTCTCTCGATCGATTTTTTAGTGACAACTAATAACTTTGATTTAAAATCGGATGCGTTATGTGCTACTATTAAGGATGATTGTATGGATACGCGTCCTAAGACTCAAGTTGACATTGATATTTTAAATATGAAATTTCTAAAGATGAATTTCGTCTTTGATGAATAGATAACCAGAATTGCAACAACATATATACATTTTTCACAAGTTAAGATCAAGTTAAGGTCCAAATTCAAGTAGCATTATGTTGAACACAATGAAATTTAATAAGACGATGACATATACTTTTCAAGGTTTGCTATAAAATATTTTTGAAACACAATGGGTGTATTTAACAACATAAATGACAAACACTTTTAAAAGTCTTAGAGATTTTAAATAGTGGTTGCCCCATTTTGAACGCTTTAAAGTTTATGCGAGTTTTGCAATTACGAATACTACTTTATAATTTGTGGTTCCGCTGGTGTCAACTTATGACAACATAACATATATCTTATTAAAATATTTTCATATATCGTGTAATGTGTCATATTAGTTCGAGATCATAGAAAATGCTGACCTAGAGAAATAGGTAAGGAAGTGTTGTGTCAATTTTGAAAAATAATTTTTTTTTATCATAATAGGTTAGGGAAAAAAAGACTGTCGCATTTTTAAAATTGAACAAAGGTTCAATGCGCCGCTTAGGTTGGGGCGTTAAAAATTAATTTATCAAATATTATGTTTTATGAAGGTGAAACATCTCTTGCGTGGAAGTGCGCTACGTTTAATCTTTAATTTCTATTATAAAATATATACATATATATATATATATATAACATTCCTTTTTTTATTTTCTTTGGGTTGTTTGTAACCGCTCATGCATATTTCATACGATTTTTACCTTATTTTTTTGTAATTAAATTTTTAATGTGTTTTTTGATAATTGTCATGTTAGTTTTTTTAGTTGTAAAATAAGTAACTAAATTAATACAAATAATAAAATAATTTACATATGCATGCTAATTCATTATTATCCTCAAAGAAGGAATAAGAAAAGAAAATGGAAATATTAACAAAAAAACAATGATTTGTTTCAAATTATTAAAGTGAATATAGTTTACAAATACATTTAATCATATATCACCATATCTCTATAAACATATATATATTGGTGCCAATAATTTACGAAAAAATATGACACCCATACAAAACCATACTGATACTAAATTCTTCATATGTGTAAGAAAAATATACACCATCAATATTGGAACCGCTATATGTTTTAGTGGTTGAAATTTTCTGGAAATATTGACGGTCACATGCATGTAACGTATTATTTATTCGTGCAAGCTTCCAAACATGAATTCACGATGACATTAACTCCAAGAGCATCTGTAAATTATTGAAACAACCACCGATAATTAATTGAATTAAATTTTATAAGGTCAGACTGATATATACAATTATAAAATTAAATAGGGAAAAGTATAAATACCACTTTTGACGTTTATCGACTTGGAATTAACACACATAGTTGTACAATCGTAAGCAACTTTTGAAGATATCTTACGGCATTTTAATAATTCACAATCACCAACACAAGCCGCATATAATGGTATTTCTTCAATTAAGTATCTACATTTTAGAGCACAATTGGCTGAACAAAGGATAAAACGGATTGAGCGGTGTTTTGGTGGTGATGAAGGTGCAACAAAATCATCCGCTTGTGCAACAACTAACATTATCATTACAAAAATCGGAACAATCTTTTTCATCTCTCTCTTGGCCATAACTCTTCTCTATACAATTCTTGATTTTCTGAAAAAATTTGTGAAATTTTATTTGACGGTCATTGAATAGAAAACCTCAATTTATAATCACATAATAGTTAAACATTTAAGTATATTTTAACTTCTTAACAAAACTAAACATAACGTGAGAAAGAGTTTTTGACTTTTTGTGCCATGTCAAACAATTTCTGTGTGCTAACAAAACAATATAAAAATAAAGTCATACTCTATTGTGGAAAATGACACAACATAGTAATTGATATTAAGTTTTCAAAAAAAGAAAATGCATTAAGAGAATCTCAAATTACTTTATCTAATAAAGGTAGGGATCTAAAAAAATTATTTTGGTTCCATCAATGTAGCCAACGTCAAACAATTGAAAAATATTATGTTAAAGAATGTAAATTCATAAAAAAGATTTTAAAAATGATGAATGAATTAATAGATTTTTTTAAAACATATGGTTAAGCGTAAAAATTGTCCTTAATAATCTAGAGTTTAAATAAGAGGTAAGTTTTGTTACAACTGAGATTTTAACTTTAGTATTCTCGACCGATTCAAAGAAGGAATAATAAAAGAAAATATAATATAAAAATAGAGAGTCACCATTTATATTTTCATTAATGTAAAATTGAATTATAAATTCTAATAAACTAGAGTAGAGACCTCGAGTATCACTGCGAGAAATTTTACAAGGGATGATAAAATAATAAGGTTGATAATTTAAAGACTTACAATCCTCACGAGAAGGAAGTGAAGGACAAAATTATTCTCTCGATCGATTTTTTAGTGACAACTAATAACTTTGATTTAAAATCGGATGCGTTATGTGCTACTATTAAGGATGATTGTATGGATACGCGTCCTAAGACTCAAGTTGACATTGATATTTTAAATATGAAATTTCTAAAGATGAATTTCGTCTTTGATGAATAGATAACCAGAATTGCAACAACATATATACATTTTTCACAAGTTAAGATCAAGTTAAGGTCCAAATTCAAGTAGCATTATGTTGAACACAATGAAATTTAATAAGACGATGACATATACTTTTCAAGGTTTGCTATAAAATATTTTTGAAACACAATGGGTGTATTTAACAACATAAATGACAAACACTTTTAAAAGTCTTAGAGATTTTAAATAGTGGTTGCCCCATTTTGAACGCTTTAAAGTTTATGCGAGTTTTGCAATTACGAATACTACTTTATAATTTGTGGTTCCGCTGGTGTCAACTTATGACAACATAACATATATCTTATTAAAATATTTTCATATATCGTGTAATGAGTCATATTAGTTCGAGATCATAGAAAATGCTGACCTAGAGAAATAGGTAAGGATGTGTTGTGTCAATTTTGAAAAATAATTTTTTTTTATCATAATAGGTTAGGGAAAAAAAGACTGTCGCATTTTTAAAATTGAACAAAGGTTCAATGCGCCGCTTAGGTTGGGGCGTTAAAAATTAATTTGTCAAATATTATGTTTTATGAAGGTGAAACATCTCTTGCGTGGAAGTGCGCTACGTTTAATCTTTAATTTCTATTATAAAATATATATATATATATATATATATATATATATATATAACATTCCTTTTTTTTATTTTCTTTGGGTTGTTTGTAACCGCTCATGCATATTTCATACGATTTTTACCTTATTTTTTTGTAATTAAATTTTTAATGTGTTTTTTGATAATTGTCATGTTAGTTTTTTTAGTTGTAAAATAAGTAACTAAATTAATACAAATAATAAAATAATTTTCATATGCATGCTAATTCATTATTATCCTCAAAGAAGGAATAAGAAAAGAAAATGGAAATATTAACAAAAAACAATGATTTGTTTCAAATTATTAAAGTGAATATAGTTTACAAATACATTTAATCATATATCACCATATCTCTATAAACATATATATATTGGTGCCAATAATTTACGAAAAAATATGACACCCATACAAAACCATACTGATACTAAATTCTTCATATGTGTAAGAAAAATATACACCATCAATATTGGAACCGCTATATGTTTTAGTGGTTGAAATTTTCTGGAAATATTGACGGTCACATGCATGTAACGTATTATTTATTCGTGCAAGCTTCCAAACATGAATTCACGATGACATTAACTCCAAGAGCATCTGTAAATTATTGAAACAACCACCGATAATTAATTGAATTAAATTTTATAAGGTCAGACTGATATATACAATTATAAAATTAAATAGGGAAAAGTATAAATACCACTTTTGACGTTTATCGACATGGAATTAACACACGTAGTTGTACAATCGTAAGCAACTTTTGAAGATATCTTACGGCATTTTAATAATTCACAAGCACCAACACAAGCCGCATATAATGGTATTTCTTCAATTAAGTATCTACATTTTAGAGCACACTTGGCTGAACAAAGGATAAAACGTATTGAGCGGTGTTTTGGTGGTGATGAAGGTGCAACAAAATCATCCGCTTGTGCAACAACTAACATTATCATTACAAAAATCGGAACAATCTTTTTCATCTCTCTCTTGGCCATAACTCTTCTCTATACAATTCTTGATTTTCTGAAAAAATTTGTGAAATTTTATTTGACGGTCATTGAATAGAAAACCTCAATTTATAATCACATAATAGTTAAACATTTAAGTATATTTTAACTTCTTAACAAAACTAAACATAACGTGAGAAAGAGTTTTTGACTTTTTGTGCCATGTCAAACAATTTCTGTGTGCTAACAAAACAATATAAAAATAAAGTCATACTCTATTGTGGAAAATGACACAACATAGTAATTGATATTAAGTTTTCAAAAAAAGAAAATGCATTAAGAGAATCTCAAATTACTTTATCTAATAAAGGTAGGGATCTAAAAAAATTATTTTGGTTCCATCAATGTAGCCAACGTCAAACAATTGAAAAATATTATGTTAAAGAATGTAAATTTCATAAAAAAGATTTTAAAAATGATGAATGAATTAATAGATTTTTTTAAAACATATGGTTAAGCGTAAAAATTGTCCTTAATAATCTAGAGTTTAAATAAGAGGTAAGTTTTGTTACAACTGAGATTTTAACTTTAGTATTCTCGACCGATTCAACCATCACTGAACCATATTTACTATTTGAGGTCAATGACTTAGTTAATAAAAGAAAATATAATATAAAAATAGAGAGTCACCATTTATATTTTCATTAATGTAAAATTGAATTATAAATTCTAATAAACTAGAGTAGAGACCTCGAGTATCACTGCGAGAAATTTTACAAGGGATGATAAAATAATAAGGTTGATAATTTAAAGACTTACAATCCTCACGAGAAGGAAGTGAAGGACAAAATTATTCTCTCGATCGATTTTTTAGTGACAACTAATAACTTTGATTTAAAATCGGATGCGTTATGTGCTACTATTAAGGATGATTGTATGGATACGCGTCCTAAGACTCAAGTTGACATTGATATTTTAAATATGAAATTTCTAATGAAGAATTTCGTCTTTGATGAATAGATAACCAGAATTGCAACAACATATATACATTTTTCACAAGTTAAGATCAAGTTAAGGTCCAAATTCAAGTAGCATTATGTTGAACACAATGAAATTTAATAAGACGATGACATATACTTTTCAAGGTTTGCTATAAAATATTTTTGAAACACAATGGGTGTATTTAACAACATAAATGACAAACACTTTTAAAAGTCTTAGAGATTTTAAATAGTGGTTGCCCCATTTTGAACGCTTTAAAGTTTATGCGAGTTTTGCAATTACGAATACTACTTTATAATTTGTGGTTCCGCTGGTGTCAACTTATGACAACATAACATATATCTTATTAAAATATTTTCATATATCGTGTAATGTGTCATATTAGTTCGAGATCATAGAAAATGCTGACCTAGAGAAATAGGTAAGGAAGTGTTGTGTCAATTTTGAAAAATAATTTTTTTTTTATCCTAATAGGTTAGGGAAAAAAAGACTGTCGCATTTTTAAAATTGAAAAAAGATTCAATGCGCCGCTTAGTTTGGGGCGTTAAAATTTAATTTGTCAAATATTATGTTTTATGAAGGTGAAACATCTCTTGCGTGGAAGTGCGGTACGTTTAATCTTTAATTTCTATTATAAAATATATATATATATATATATATATATATATATATATATATATATATATATATATATATATAACATTCGTTTTTTTATTTTCTTTGGGTTGTTTGTAACCGCTCATGCATATTTCATACGATTTTTACCTTATTTTTTTGTAATTAAATTTTTAATGTGTTTTTTGATAATTGTCATGTTAGTTTTTTTAGTTGTAATATAAGTAACTAAATTAATACAAATAATAAAATAATTTACATATGCATGCTAATTCATTATTATCCTCAAAGAAGGAATAAGAAAAGAAAATGGAAATATTAACAAAAAACAATGATTTGTTTCAAATTATTAAAGTGAATATAGTTTACAAATACATTTAATCATATATCACCATATCTCTATAAACATATATATATTGGTGCCAATAATTTACGAAAAAATATGACACCCATACAAAACCATACTGATACTAAATTCTTCATATGTGTAAGAAAAATATACACCATCAATATTGGAACCGCTATATGTTTTAGTAGTTGAAATTTTCTGGAAATATTGACGGTCACATGCATGTAACGTATTATTTATTCGTGCAAGCTTCCAAACATGAATTCACGATGACATTAATTCCAAGAGCATCTGTAAATTATTGAAACAACCACCAATAATTAATTGAATTAAATTTTATAAGGTCAGACTGATATATACAATTATAAAATTAAATAGGGAAAAGTATAAATACCACTTTTGACGTTTATCGACTTGGAATTAACACACGTAGTTGTACAATCGTAAGCAACTTTTGAAGATATCTTACGGCATTTTAATAATTCACAAGCACCAACACAAGCAGCATATAATGGTATTTCTTCAATTAAGTATCTACATTTTAGAGCACACTTGGCTGAACAAAGGATAAAACGGATTGAGCGGTGTTTTGGTGGTGATGAAGGTGCAACAAAATCATCCGCTTGTGCAACAACTAACATTATCATTACAAAAATAGGAACAAT
>JBBPBR010000001.1:20401235-20461312 GCA_037974775.1 Cicer pinnatifidum | reverse complement strand
GCATATAATGGTATTTCTTCAATTAAGTATCTACATTTTAGAGCACACTTGGCTGAACAAAGGATAAAACGGATTGAGCGGTGTTTTGGTGGTGATGAAGGTGCAACAAAATCATCCGCTTGTGCAACAACTAACATTATCATTACAAAAATAGGAACAATTTTTTTCATCTCTCTCTTGGCCATAACTCTTCTCTATACAATTCTTGATTTTCTGAAAAAATTTGTGAAATTTTATTTGACGGTCATTGAATAGAAAACCTCAATTTATAATCACATAATAGTTAAACATTTAAGTATATTTTAACTTCTTAACAAAACTAAACATCACGTGAGAAAGAGTTTTTGACTTTTTGTGCCATGTCAAACAATTTATGTGTGCTAACAAAACAATATAAAAATAAAGTCATACTCTATTGTGGAAAATGACACAACATAGTAATTGATATTAAGTTTTCAAAAAAAGAAAATGCATTAAGAGAATCTCAAATTACTTTATCTAATAAAGGTAGGGATCTAAAAAAAATTATTTTGGTTCCATCAATGTAGCCAACGTCAAACAATTGAAAAATATTATGTTAAAGAATGTAAATTCTTAAAAAAGATTTTAAAAATGATGAATGAATTAATAGATTTTTTAAAACCATATGGTTAAGCGTAAAAATTGTCCTTAATAATCTAGAGTTTAAGAGGTAAGTTTTGTTACAACTGAGATTTTAACTTTAGTATTCTCGACCGATTCAACCATCACTGAACCATATTTACTATTTGAGGTCAATGAGTTAGTTAATAAAAGAAAATACAATATAAAAATAGAGAGTCACCATTTATATTTTCATTAATGTAAAATTGAATTATAAATTCTAATAAACTAGAGTAGAGACCTCGAGTATCACTGCGAGAAATTTTACAAGGGATGATAAAATAATAAGGTTGATAATTTAAAGACTTACAATCCTCACGAGAAGGAAGTGAAGGACAAAATTATTCTCTCGATCGATTTTTTAGTGATAACTTATAACTTTGATTTAAAATCGGATGCGTTATGTGCTACTATTAAGGATGATTGTATGGATACGCGTCCTAAGACTCAAGTTGACATTGATATTTTAAATATAAAATTTCTAAAGATGAATTTCGTCTTTGATGAATAGATAACCAGAATTGCAACAACATATATACATTTTTCACAATTTAAGATCAAGTTAAGGTCCAAATTCAAGTAGCATTATGTTGAACACAATGAAATTTAATAAGACGATGACATATACTTTTCAAGGTTTGCTATAAAATATTTTTGAAACACAATGGGTGTATTTAACAACATAAATGACAAACACTTTTAAAAGTCTTAGAGATTTTAAATAGTGGTTGCCCCATTTTGAACGCTTTAAAGTTTATGCGAGTTTTGCAATTACGAATACTACTTTATAATTTGTGGTTCCGCTGGTGTCAACTTATGACAACATAACATATATCTTATTAAAATATTTTCATATATCGTGTAATGTGTCATATTAGTTCGAGATCATAGAAAATGCTGACTTAGAGAAATAGGTAAGGAAGTGTTGTGTCAATTTTGAAAAATAATTTTTTTTTATCATAATAGGTTAGGGAAAAAAAGACTGTCGCATTTTTAAAATTGAACAAAGGTTCAATGCGCCGCTTAGGTTGGGGCGTTAAAAATTAATTTGTCAAATATTATGTTTTATGAAGGTGAAACATCTCTTGCGTGGAAGTGCGCTACATTTAATCTTTAATTTCTATTATAAAATATATGTATATATATAACATTCCTTTTTTTATTTTCTTTGGGTTGTTTGTAACCGCTCATGCATATTTCATACGATTTTTACCTTATTTTTTTGTAATTAAATTTTTAATGTGTTTTTTGATAATTGTCATGTTAGTTTTTTTAGTTGTAAAATAAGTAACTAAATTAATACAAATAATAAAATAATTTACATATGCATGCTAATTCATTATTATCCTCAAAGAAGGAATAAGAAAAGAAAATGGAAATATTAACAAAAAACAATGATTTGTTTCAAATTATTAAAGTGAATATAGTTTACAAATACATTTAATCATATATCACCATATCTCTATAAACATATATATATTGGTGCCAATAATTTACGAAAAAATATGACACCCATACAAAACCATACTGATACTAAATTCTTCATATGTGTAAGAAAAATATACACCATCAATATTGGAACCGCTATATGTTTTAGTGGTTGAAATTTTCTGGAAATATTGACGGTCACATGCATGTAACGTATTATTTATTCGTGCAAGCTTCCAAACATGAATTCACGATGACATTAACTCCAAGAGCATCTGTAAATTATTGAAACAACCACCGATAATTAATTGAAGGTCAGACTGATATATACAATTATAAAATTAAATAGGGAAAAGTATAAATACCACTTTTGACGTTTATCGACTTGGAATTAACACACGTAGTTGTACAATCGTAAGCAACTTTTGAAGATATCTTACGGCATTTTAATAATTCACAAGCACCAACACAAGCCGCATATAATGGTATTTCTTCAATTAAGTATCTACATTTTAGAGCACACTTGGCTGAACAAAGGATAAAACGGATTGAGCGGTGTTTTGGTGGTGATGAAGGTGCAACAAAATCATCCGCTTGTGCAACAACTAACATTATCATTACAAAAATCGGAACAATCTTTTTCATCTCTCTCTTGGCCATAACTCTTCTCTATACAATTCTTGGTTTTCTGAAAAAATTTGTGAAATTTTATTTGACAGTCATTGAATAGAAAACCTCAATTTATAATCACATAATAGTTAAACATTTAAGTATATTTTAACTTCTTAACAAAACTAAACATCACGTGAGAAAGAGTTTTTGACTTTTTGTGCCATGTCAAACAATTTCTGTGTGCTAACAAAACAATATAAAAATAAAGTCATACTCTATTGTGGAAAATGACACAACATAGTAATTGATATTAAGTTTTCAAAAAAAGAAAATGCATTAAGAGAATCTCAAATTACTTTATCTAATAAAGGTAGGGATCTAAAAAAAATTATTTTGGTTCCATCAATGTAGCCAACGTCAAACAATTGAAAAATATTATGTTAAAGAATGTAAATTCATAAAAAATATTTTAAAAATGATGAATGAATTAATAGATTTTTAAAAAACATATGGTTAAGCGTAAAAATTGTCCTTAATAATCTAGAGTTTAAGAGGTAAGTTTTGTTACAACTGAGATTTTAACTTAAGTATTCTCGACCGATTCAACCATCACTGAACCATATTTACTATTTGAGGTCAATGACTTAGTTAATAAAAGAAAATATAATATATAAATAGAGAGTCACCATTTATATTTTCATTAATGTAAAATTGAATTATAAATTCTAATAAACTAGAGTAGAGACCTCGAGTATCACTGCGAGAAATTTTACAAGGGATGATAAAATAATAAGGTTGATAATTTAAAGACTTACAATCCTCACGAGAAGGAAGTGAAGGACAAAATTATTCTCTCGATCGATTTTTTAGTGATAACTAATAACTTTGATTTAAAATCGGATGCGTTATGTGCTACTATTAAGGATGATTGTATGGATACGTGTCCTAAGACTCCCATTGCCATTGATATTTTAAATATGAAATTTCTAAAGATGAATTTCGTCTTTGATGAATAGATAACCAGAATTGCAACAACATATATACATTTTTCACAAGTTAAGATCAAGTTAAGGTCCAAATTCAAGTAGCATTATGTTGAACACAATGAAATTTAATAAGACGATGACATATACTTTTCAAGGTTTGCTATAAAATATTTTTGAAACACAATGGGTGTATTTAACAACATAAATGGCAAACACTTTTAAAAGTCTTAGAGATTTTAAATAGTGGTTGCCCCATTTTGAACGCTTTAAAGTTTATGCGAGTTTTGCAATTACGAATACTACTTTATAATTTGTGGTTCCGCTGGTGTCAACTTATGACAACATAACATATATCTTATTAAAATATTTTCATATATCGTGTTATGTGTCATATTAGTTCGAGATCATAGAAAATGCTGACCTAGAGAAATAGGTAAGGAAGTGTTGTGTCAATTTTGAAAAATAATTATTTTTTTATCATAATAGGTTAGGGAAAAAAAGACTGTCGCATTTTTAAAATTGAACAAAGGTTCAATTCGCCGCTTAGGTTGGGGCGTTAAAAATTAATTTGTCAAATATTATGTTTTATGAAGGTGAAACATCTCTTGCGTGGAAGTGCGCTACGTTTAATCTTTAATTTCTATTATAAAATATATATATATAACATTCCTTTTTTCATTTTCTTTGGGTTGTTTGTAACCGCTCATGCATATTTCATACGATTTTTACCTTATTTTTTTGTAATTAAATTTTTAATGTGTTTTTTGATAATTGTCATGTTAGTTTTTTTAGTTGTAAAATAAGTAACTAAATTAATACAAATAATAAAATAATTTACATATGCATGCTAATTCATTATTATCCTCAAAGAAGGAATAAGAAAAGAAAATGGAAATATTAACAAAAAACAATGATTTGTTTCAAATTATTAAAGTGAATATAGTTTACAAATACATTTAATCATATATCACCATATCTCTATAAACATATATATATATTGGTGCCAATAATTTACTAAAAAATATGACACCCATACAAAACCATACTGATACTAAATTCGTCATATGTGTAAGTAAAATATACACCATCAATATTGGAACCGCTATATGTTTTAGTGGTTGAAATTTTCTGGAAATATTGACGGTCACATGCATGTCACATATTATTTATTCGTGCAAGCTTCCAAACATGAATTCACGATGACATTAACTCCAAGAGCATCTGTAAATTATTGAAACAACCACCGATAATTAATTGAATTAAATTTTATAAGGTCAGACTGATATATACAATTATAAAATTTAATAGGGAAAAGTATAAATACCACTTTTGACGTTTATCGACTTGGAATTTACACACGTAGTTGTACAATCGTAAGCAACTTTTGAAGATATCTTACGGCATTTTAATAATTCACAAGCACCAACACAAGCCGCATATAATGGTATTTCTTCAATTAAGTATCTACATTTTAGAGCACACTTGGCTGAACAAAGGATAAAACGGATTGAGCGGTGTTTTGGTGGTGATGAAGGTGCAACAAAATCATCCGCTTGTGCAACAACTAACATTATCATTACAAAAATCGGAACAATCTTTTTCATCTCTCTCTTGGCCATAACTCTTCTCTATACAATTCTTGATTTTCTGAAAAAATTTGTGAAATTTTATTTGACGGTCATTGAATAGAAAACCTCAATTTATAATCACATAATAGTTAAACATTTAAGTATATTTTAACTTCTTAACAAAACTAAACATCACGTGAGAAAGAGTTTTTGACTTTTTGTGCCATGTCAAACAATTTATGTGTGCTAACAAAACAATATAAAAATAAAGTCATACTCTATTGTGGAAAATGACACAACATAGTAATTGATATTAAGTTTTCAAAAAAAGAAAATGCATTAAGAGAATCTCAAATTACTTTATCTAATAAAGGTAGGGATCTAAAAAAAATTATTTTGGTTCCATCAATGTAGCCAACGTCAAACAATTGAAAAATATTATGTTAAAGAATGTAAATTCATAAAAAAGATTTTAAAAATGAATTAATAGATTTTTTTAAAACATATGGTTAAGCGTAAAAATTGTCCTTAATAATCTAGAGTTTAAATCAGAGGTAAGTTTTGTTACAACTGAGATTTTAACTTTAGTATTCTCGACCGATTCAACCATCACTGAACCATATTTACTATTTGAGGTCAATGAATTTGTTAATAAAAGAAAATATAATATAAAAATAGAGAGTCACCATTTATATTTTCATTAATGTAAAATTGAATTATAAATTCTAATAAACGAGTAGAGACCTCGAGTATCACTGCGAGAAATTTTACAAGGTATGATAAAATAATAAGGTTGATAATTTAAAGACTTACAATCCTCACGAGAAGGAAGTGAATGACAAAATTATTCTCTCGATCGATTTTTTAGTGACAACTAATAACTTTGATTTAAAAATCGGATGCGTTATGTGCTACTATTTAGGATGATTGTATGGATACGCGTCCTAAGACTCTAGTTGACATTGATATTTTAAATATGAAATTTATAAAGATGAATTTCGTCTTTGATGAATAGATAACCAGAATTCCAACAACATATATACATTTTTCACAAGTTAAGATCAAGTTAAGGTCCAAATTCAAGTAGCATTATGTTGAACACAATGAAATTTAATAAGACGATGACATATACTTTTCAAGGTTTGCTATAAAATATTGTTGAAACACAATGGGTGTATTTAACAACATAAATGACAAACACTTTTAAAAGTCTTAGAGATTTTAAATAGTGGTTGCCCCGTTTTTAACGCTTTAAAGTTTATGCGAGTTTTGCAATTACGAATACTACTTTATAATTTGTGGTTCCGCTGGTGTCAACTTATGACAACATAACATATATCTTATTAAAATATTTTCATATATCGTGTAATGTGTCATATTAGTTCGAGATCATAGAAAATGGTGACCTAGAGAAATAGGTAAGGAAGTGTTGTGTCAATTTTGAAAAATGATTTTTTTTTTTATCATATTAGGTTAGGGAAAAAAAGAGTGTCGCATTTTTAAAATTGAACAAAGGTTCAATGCGCCGCTTAGGTTGGGGCGTTAAAAATTAATTTGTCAAATATTATATTTTATGAAGGTGAAACATCTCTTGCGTGGAAGTGCGCTACGTTTAATCTTTAATTTATATTATAAAAAATATATATAAAACATACCATTTTTTATTTTCTTTGGGTTGTTTGTAACCGCTCATGCATATTTCATACGATTTTTACCTGATTTTTTTGTAATTAAATTTTTAATGTGTTTTTTGATAATTGTCATGTTAGTTTTTTTAGTTGTAAAATAAGTAACTAAATTAATACAAATAATAAAATAATTTACATATGCATTCTAATTCATTATTATCCTCAAAGAAGGAATAAGAAAAGAAAATGGAATTATTAACAAAAAACAATGATTTGTTTCAAATTATTAAAGTGAATATAGTTTACAAATACATTTAATCATATATCACCATATCTCCATAAACATATATATATTGGTGCCAATAATTTACGAAAAAATATGACACCCATACAAAACCATACTGATACTAAATTCTTCATATGTGTAAGTAAAATATACACCATCAATATTGGAACCGCTATATGTTTTAGTGGTTGAAATTTTCTGGAAATATTGACGGTCACATGCATGTAACGTATTATTTATTCGTGCAAGCTTCCAAACATGAATTCACGATGACATTAACTCCAAGAGCATCTGTAAATTATTGAAACAACCACCGATAATTAATTGAATTAAATTTTATAAGGTCAGACTGATATATACAATTATAAAATTAAATAGGGAAAAGTATAAATACCACTTTTGACGTTTATCGACTTGGAATTAACACACGTAGTTGTACAATTGTAAGCAACTTTTGAAGATATCTTACGGCATTTTAATAATTCACAAGCACCAACACAAGCCGCATATAATGGTATTTCTTCAATTAAGTATCTACATTTTAGAGCACACTTGGCTGAACAAAGGATAAAACGGATTGAGCGGTGTTTTGGTGGTAATGAAGGTGCAACAAAATCATCCGCTTGTGCAACAACTAACATTATCATTACAAAAATCGGAACAATCTTTTTCATCTCTCTCTTGGCCTTAACTCTTCTCTATACAATTCTTGATTTTCTGAAAAAATTTGTGAAATTTTATTTGACGGTCATTGAATAGAAAACCTCAATTTATAATCACATAATAGTTAAACATTTAATTATACTTTAACTCCTTAACAAAACTAAACATCACGTGAGAAAGAGTTTTTGACTTTTTGTGCTATGTCAAACAATTTCTGTGTGCTAACAAAACAATATAAAAATAAAGTCATACTCTATTGTGGAAAATGACACAACATAGTAATTGATATTAAGTTTTCAAAAAAAGAAAATGCATTAAGAGAATCTCAAATTACTTTATCTAATAAAGGTAGGGATCTAAAAAAAATTATTTTGGTTCCATCAATGTATCCAACGTCAAACAATTGAAAAATATTAAGGTTGATAAACTAGAGTAGAGACCTCGAGTATCACTGCGAGAAATTTTACAAGGGATGATAAAATAATAAGGTTGATAATTTAAAGACTTACAATCCTCACGAGAAGGAAGTGAATGACAAAATTATTCTATCAATCGATTTTTTAGTGACAACTAATAACTTTGATTTAAAATCGGATGCGTTATGTGCTACTATTAAGGATGATTGTATGGATACGCGTCCTCAGACTCCAGTTGACATTGATATTTTAAATATGAAATTTATAAAGATGAATTTCGTCTTTGATGAATAGATAACAAGAATTCCAACAACATATATACATTTTTCACAAGTTAAGATCAAGTTAAGGTCCAAATTCAAGTAGCATTATGTTGAACACAATGAAATTTAATAAGACGATGACATATACTTTTCAAGGTTTGCTATAAAATATTGTTGAAACACAATGGGTGTATTTAACAACATAAATGACAAACACTTTTAAAAGTCTTAGAGATTTTAAATAGTGGTTGCCCCGTTTTTAACGCTTTAAAGTTTATGCGAGTTTTGCAATTACGAATACTACTTTATAATTTGTGGTTCCGCTGGTGTCAACTTATGACAACATAACATATATCTTATTAAAATATTTTCATATATCGTGTAATGTGTCATATTAGTTCGAGATCATAGAAAATGGTGACCTAGAGAAATAGGTAAGGAAGTGTTGTGTCAATTTTGAAAAATGATTTTTTTTTTTATCATATTAGGTTAGGGAAAAAAAGAGTGTCGCATTTTTAAAATTGAACAAAGGTTCAATGCGCCGCTTAGGTTGGGGCGTTAAAAATTAATTTGTCAAATATTATATTTTATGAAGGTGAAACATCTCTTGCGTGGAAGTGCGCTACGTTTAATCTTTAATTTATATTATAAAAAATATATATAAAACATACCATTTTTTATTTTCTTTGGGTTGTTTGTAACCGCTCATGCATATTTCATACGATTTTTACCTGATTTTTTTGTAATTAAATTTTTAATGTGTTTTTTGATAATTGTCATGTTAGTTTTTTTAGTTGTAAAATAAGTAACTAAATTAATACAAATAATAAAATAATTTACATATGCATTCTAATTCATTATTATCCTCAAAGAAGGAATAAGAAAAGAAAATGGAATTATTAACAAAAAACAATGATTTGTTTCAAATTATTAAAGTGAATATAGTTTACAAATACATTTAATCATATATCACCATATCTCCATAAACATATATATATTGGTGCCAATAATTTACGAAAAAATATGACACCCATACAAAACCATACTGATACTAAATTCGTCATATGTGTAAGTAAAATATACACCATCAATATTGGAACCGCTATATGTTTTAGTGGTTGAAATTTTCTGGAAATATTGACGGTCACATGCATGTAACGTATTATTTATTCGTGCAAGCTTCCAAACATGAATTCACGATGACATTAACTCCAAGAGCATCTGTAAATTATTGAAACAACCACCGATAATTAATTGAATTAAATTTTATAAGGTCAGACTGATATATACAATTATAAAATTAAATAGGGAAAAGTATAAATACCACTTTTGACGTTTATCGACTTGGAATTAACACACATAGTTGTACAATCGTAAGCAACTTTTGAAGATATCTTACGGCATTTTAATAATTCACAAGCACCAACACAAGCCGCATATAATGGTATTTCTTCAATTAAGTATCTACATTTTAGAGCACACTTGGCTGAACAAAGGATAAAACGGATTGAGCGGTGTTTTGGTGGTGATGAAGGTGCAACAAAATCATCCGCTTGTGCAACAACTAACATTATCATTACAAAAATCGGAACAATCTTTTTCATCTCTCTCTTGGCCATAACTCTTCTCTATACAATTCTTGGTTTTCTGAAAAAATTTGTGAAATTTTATTTGACGGTCATTGAATAGAAAACCTCAATTTATAATCACATAATAGTTAAATATTTAAGTATATTTTAACTTCTTAACAAAACTAAACATCACGTGACAAAGAGTTTTTGACTTTTTGTGCCATGTCAAACAATTTCTGTGTGCTAACAAAACAATATAAAAATAAAGTCATACTCTATTGTGGAAAATGACACAACATAGTAATTGATATTAAGTTTTCAAAAAAAGAAAATGCATTAAGAGAATCTCAAATTACTTTATCTAATAAAGGTAGGGATCTAAAAAAAATTATTTTGGTTCCATCAATGTAGCCAACGTCAAACAATTGAAAAATATTATGTTAAAGAATGTAAATTCATAAAAAAGATTTTAAAAATGATGAATGAATTAATAGATTTTTTAAAAACATATGGTTAAGCGTAAAAATTGTCCTTAATAATCTAGAGTTTAAGAGGTAAGTTTTGTTACAACTGAGATTTTAACTTTAGTATTCTCGACCGATTCAACCATCACTGAACCATATTTACTATTTGAGGTCAATAACTTAGTTAATAAAAGAAAATATAATATAAAAATAGAGAGTCACCATTTATATTTTCATTAATGTAAAATTGAATTATAAATTCTAATAAACTAGAGTAGAGACCTCGAGTATCACTGCGAGAAATTTTACAAGGGATGATAAAATAATAAGGTTGATAATTTAAAGACTTACAATCCTCACGAGAAGGAAGTGAAGGACAAAATTATTCTCTCGATCGATTTTTTAGTGACAACTAATAACTTTGATTTAAAATCGGATGCGTTATGTGCTACTATTAAGGATGATTGTATGGATACGCGTCCTAAGACTCAAGTTGACATTGATATTTTAAATATGAAATTTCTAAAGATGAATTTCGTCTTTGATGAATAGATAACCAGAATTGCAACAACATATATACATTTTTCACAAGTTAAGATCAAGTTAAGGTCCAAATTCAAGTAGCATTATGTTGAACACAATGAAATTTAATAAGACGATGACATATACTTTTCAAGGTTTGCTATAAAATATTTTTGAAACACAATGGGTGTATTTAACAACATAAATGACAAACACTTTTAAAAGTCTTAGAGATTTTAAATAGTGGTTGCCCCATTTTGAACGCTTTAAAGTTTATGCGAGTTTTGCAATTACGAATACTACTTTATAATTTGTTCTAACACTCACCCAACCTTGGGTTACTAGTCTTGAAGAAAAGAAAGCAACGAAAATGAAAATGGGAGAAGGAGGGAAAATGGTCGCGGATGGCAGAGGAAGAAGATGGAAAAATTTGGATTTTCCTTCCTTTCTTTTTCTTTCCTTTGTTTTTTCTTTCTTCCTTTTTCCTTCTTTCCTTTATATACTCTTTTCTTTTCCTTTTCCTTCCTTCTAATTTTCCTTTCTTTTTCCCCCCAAACAAACACATATATATATAATAAATATAACTTAACAAATATCTCGAAACATTTAGATATTTGTTAAATTACCATTTCATCCGTAACGCATTAAATTCTCCGTACATGATTCACCGCAGTTAAATCAATCTATTTATCAACGAGAAATTCTAATCGGCAACAAAATATCTTTTTGATTATAAAGATTCCAAAATATTATTAACTTTGGCTAAAAAGCCTCTGAGTTCAATACCAAAAATACACCAAAATATATAAAATACACTTAAAAATTATGGGTCTTACATTACTACCCCCCTAAAATTAGTTTCGTCATCGAAACTATGCGTCGATAAATAACTCTGGGTGTTGTTCTCTCATCTTACTTTCCAGTTCCCAAGTCGCATCTCCAGTAATTGGGTTCCAAATAACCTTGACCAACGAAACATCCTTGGTCCTCAATCGCTTGATCTTTCTGTCATCAATTCTCACTGGTGGTACTTCAAACGACAAGTTATCCTTTAGCTGGATCGTGTCTGGTTCGATCACATGAGATGGATCTGCAAGATATTTCCTCAACTGTGACACATGAAACACATCATGGATATTGGACAGTATCGGAGGCAATGCAATCCGATAAGCAACAGGCCCAATTCGTGCAGAAATCTGGTATGGTCCAAGGAATTTCGGAGTCAACTTCTTCGATTTCAACGCTCTACCAACTCCAGTAGTAGGTGTGACTCTTACAGATACATGGTCACCCTGTTCGAATTCCAAAAGTCTGCGACGCTTGTCCGCATAACTCTTCTGACGATCCTGTGAAGTCTTCATTTTCTCCTTGATCTTCCTTACCTTAGCTGTAGTCTGTTGCACCATCTCTGGTCCGACAATCATATTTTCACCGTCCTTATACCAACACAAAAGCGTTTGACACTTGCGCCCATATAAGGCCTCATATGGTGCCATTCCAATACTCGCGTGGAAACTATTGTTGTAGGTGAACTCAATCAACGGAAGTACATCATCCCAACTTCCTCTATCATCTAACACACATGCTGTCAACAGATCTTCAAGGGACTGATTCATCCTTTCAGTCTGTCCGTCCGTCTGGGGATGGTAAGCTGAACTCAACCGTAGTTTCGTTCCCAATGCTTCGTGCAATGCTCCCCAAAAATGTGATGTGAACTTTGGATCACGGTCTGATACAATACTTGATGGTACTCCGTGTAACCTCACAATTTCAGCAATGTAAATCTCTGTTAACTGATCTACCTTATAGGTGGTCTTTACTGGCAAAAAGTGTGCAGATTTAGTCAATCGATCCACTATCACCCATATAGAATCATTCTTTCTCCTTGTTTTAGGCAATCCAGTTATGAAATCCATAGAAATGTTGTCCCACTTCCATTCGGGTATATCTAAAGGTTGCAACATCCCAACAGGTCGCTGATGTTCCACCTTCGCTTTCTGACAAGTTAGACAAGTGGACACGTACTCCGCTACATGTTTCTTCATTCCTGGCCACCAATAATTCTGTCTCAAATCTTGATACATCTTTGTTGCTCCAGGATGAATACTCAACTTGCTCTTATGAGCCTCTTCTAAAATTGTCTTTCTCATATCTGTAATTCCTGGTACACAAATCCTACCATTACATCGCAAGATATTATCTGATCCAATCTTGAATTCAGTTGTCTTCCCTTGCATTATTAGGTTCCTCTTCTCTTGAATTAAGGCGTCATCTTGAGAATTTGCAATGTCTTAAAGCAGTCCACTCGAAATCTAAATCATTCCGAGTTTCAAAATTCCCGGTGCAAACTCTACGTTCAAGTGTAGGTCTCTAAAAGCCTCCCACAGTTCTTGTTGTCTAGCCATAATTGTGGAAGATACCGATACACTCCTTCTACTCAACGCATCAGCCACTACATTGGCCTTCCCAGGGTGGTACTGCAGTGTGAAATCAAAATCCTTGAGAGTCTCCATCCATCTTCTTTGACGCATGTTCAATTCCTTCTGATCAAACAAATATTTCAAACTCTTATGGTCACTGAACACGGTGAACGTGCACCCATATAAGTAGTGCCTCCAGATCTTCAATGCAAAAACAACCGTAGCAAGCTCCAAATCATGAGTAGGATAGTTTCTCTCATGAATCTTCAATTGCCTGGAGGCATAAGCTACAGCTTTCTTGTGTTGCATCAGAACACATCCCAACCCTTGGTGAGACGCATCACAATAAACTTCATAGGGTTCATCAGATTGCGGTAACACCAACACTGGTGAGGTCGTCAATTTCGTCTTCAGTAATTGAAAATTTTCCTCACACTTCTCCGTCCATGCGAAAGGTTGATCCTTTCTGGTAAGTTGTGTCAATGGGGTCACAATCTTAGCAAAACCTTCAATAAATCTCCTGTAATACCCTGCCAGTCCTACAAAACTTCGTATGTCTATGACAGTCTGAGGCTGTTTCCAAGCAACAACCGCCTCAATCTTAGCCGGATCTACAGCGATTCCTTCCTTGGTTATCACATGTCCCAAGAAATTCACTTTTTCTAGCCAAAATTCACACTTCGACAGATTGGCATACAATCGTTTCTCACGTAAAATCTCAAGAACTTGACGTAAATGTTCTCCATGCTCTTCTTCAGTTCTCGAATAAATTAATATATCATCAATGAATACCACAACGAACTTATTAAGGATTGGACTAAAGATTCTGTTCATGTAGTCCATGAAAATTGCCGGTGCATTGGTAACTCCAAACGGCATAACCAGATATTCATAATGTCCGTAACGGGTTCGGAAAGCAGTTTTCTGAATATCTGTTTCCCTTACTCGAATCTGATGGTAACCCGACTTCAAGTCAATCTTCGAAAATATCGCGGCCCCTCTCAATTGATCCATTAAATCATCAATGCGTGGCAAAGGATAACGATTCTTAATGGTTGCCTTATTAAGCTGTCTATAGTCCACACATAAGCGCGAGCTTCCATCCTTCTTCTTAACTAGTAACACTGGAGCTCCCCACGGTGATACACTTGGTCTAATAAATTTCTTCTCCCCCAAATCTTCAATTTGGCTTTTAAGTTCATTTAATTCCAATGGGGACATTCGATACGGTGCAATTGAAATTGGTCCGGTTTCGGGGTGCAAATCAATGAAGAACTCCACTTCTCTTACTGGAGGTAACCCTGGAATTTCCGTTGGAAATACATCCCGGTACTCATTGACAAGCAGCACATCTTCTATGTTCACATTTATCTTTGCCTCCACATTAGCCAGAGACAAAAACTCATGAGTTCATTCACTTAGCGACACTCGGAGTTTGTTAGCGGCTAAATACTTAACAACTCCTGGTTCGGGGAAAAGAACCAATTTACGAGCACAATCTAAGATCACATAATGGTAAGACATCCAATCCATACCGAGAATGACCTCGAGTGATTGTAGGGGTAAACAGATCAAATTAACCAAGAAATCCCTATTCTGAATAGTTATTTGACAATGTAAACATGCAGAATTTACTGTCAAAGTCTTAGTAGGTGTGGAAACAACCAAATCAAACGGCAAAGCAGACACAGATAACTTCAAACGATTTACACAATCCATAGCAATGAAGGAATGGGTCGCCCCCGAATCAAAAAGTGCAGTTAGAGTGTTACCTGCAATCTCACAGTCACATTGAATCAGATTGCCAGATGGATTCCCCTCTTCAGCACTCACACAATAAATGCGTCCTCTAGCAGTAGGACGGGTAGCCTTAGCTACATTCACAACTGGTTCCACCTTTGGAGCCGTGCAATCCCTGGCCACGTGCCCTGGCTTCCGACAATTGTAGCAGGTGGGAATATTAGAGGTACAAGCACTAGCATAATGTCCCTCTTCTCCACATCGGAAACATCTAAGTACTTGTCCCAATTGTCTTCCGAAATTCTGGTTCCCTGGGCGATTCTGCCCACTGTTGTTACTTTGTGGTCGGTTATAGGGTTTTGCAACTTGTTTCCCCTTGTTGTTCTGATAATTCACCCGACTGGGTCCTCCTGCACCAAAGTTCCCTCCTCGGCTAGCCCTCTTATTCTTCATATCCTCAACTTCCCTGCATTTTTCCACAAGGGCTTCGAAACGTTGAATTCCCAAGGGCAAGACGGAGTCTTGAATCTCATACTTTAGTCCGTCTTGGAAGCGATGACACATGAATGGTTCATCAATCTCTTCACGGAAAAACCGGAAATGCCTTGATAGTGATTCAAACTTAGCCGCATATTCGCCCACGGTCATGTTCCCCTGATGTAGTTTCAGGAAATCATCACCCAGTTTAGTTCTGGTACTCATCGGGAAGTATTTGCCCAAAAACTTCCTTTTGAATGATTCCCAGTTCACCTCCTCGTGAGCTGATCTCATCAACAATCTGGCACTTCTCCACCAGTATTCAACATCCCCCAATAACATATAAGTGGCATAGTTGACCTTCACTGCTGCCTGACAGTTAATCATTTCGAAGATCTTCTCCACTTCTTGGATCCACTGATCCGCTTTCTCTGAGTTCTCATCCCCCTTAAACTTGGGAGGATTGTAACGACGAAAGTCTTCTAACCCTCTTGACTCCGCAACTCGGATATCTCTTTCCCTCTTTTCGAGATCACGTTGAGTCTTGGCAGCAGTCTGTGCAGCAACAGAAGCAGCCATGTTTTTCATAGCCTCCGCCATTCGATCATCCCTATTGGCATTGGCTCTCGGAACGTCATTCCTCCTTGGCGGCATGGTTTTCCTATAAAACCATTATCAAGTAGAGTCTTAACACTACTTCCATAATTCCATAATAACATTTCGACCATATCAGCACATAATAATTATTCTGAACTTGACAACTCAAACCACCTAAACCGACACATGATCAGACAACAACTCCTAACCTACAATCTGGAATTAAAGGTTCCACAGCCCCCAAAGAAAACCAAACCAAAGCTCTGATACCACAATGTAACACCCCGTTTTTCAAAGCGAGGGTGTATTTTTTTTTTTCAAAAGAAATTAAAATACAACAGAGAAATAAACAAGGTAAAACCTTTGGATACATATTTTAGTCATTATAATTTACAAACAGCGGAAAAGTTTTTCAAAATATGAATCCAAACATGTCCTGATATCAACACTAGTACATATACATCCTTCCAACTTCACATAAAAGTAGCCCAAAAGAAAGACATATGTGTCCTGGGTGACAACCTAGTCTGATCATTCTATACATAACAAAAACTATACGCCTTGAGTAATCTCCACGCGCCCCGTGAGATTCTCCTAACGTAGCTCCAATCAAACACTTCCATCCACATTCCCATCCGGAGGGAACGAACCGGTAGGATCATCCTGACTCTCATCTGAGGGAAAAGCCCTGATTTCCACAATAGTTGTAAAGGGTCACCAACCGAAAATTAACAGTTAACACATAACATTTAAGCTTTTAAATGCACAAATAACCTTCTCAACTTATCATGCATCTTAGAAGGATTTTCCATATGCTAAAAGTTCATGCCATACTTGCCAAATAAAAATGAAATCAAAATAAAGTTCTCAATCCATCAAGTAATATATAATTGACCAAAACATTGATAAATCACTTGAGCAATCAATTATCTAACTCAGGATAAGATTTTCCACTGAGCCAATCGATTGGGGAAATCAATTTCCTGAAAGTTTTTAGTGAAAATTAAACTCTAGGCTTAAATCAATCGATTGGGTAAATCGATTGACTCAATCGATTGGGTAAATCGATTGACAGACAGGACAGAACCCCTGTAATGAATCCAATCGATTGGACAAATCGATTTTTGGAAGACAAAGCCCCTGACTTGAATCCAATTGAATCCGATCGATTTACCAAATCGATTTCTTAAATGATTTTGAAATATAACTTACAAAATCGATTGGGTAAATCGATTTCGTGCAAAACAGAGCCCCTGTAACTCATCAAATCGATTGGGTAAATCAATTTCCCTGTATATTCTTTCAAAAATACATAAACCAACTCAATCATATTCAAACACCACTCCAAACCATAACACTTAGCAATACCCGTATAATCACCACGACATTACGAGTTTCGAAAACGTTTTACAATCTAACATACTATCACACAAATCCAAAGCATACCTCTTAGTACAATCAACACAATCACAAATTGAATCAAACACACTTACACATAAGTTCAAAACATAACACTTAGCAAAATCAACACAATCATAATTTGAATCAACCACGACTCGTGTGCCAAGCACCCTAATGCAATGCGTATATGCCAAAATGCATGGACTCGGAATTCCAAACCAAAACCCTCCTCGAAGGGCCGTAAATCATAATTGTACCGCCTACCGCAGGCCAAAGTACCAATTACCGAGGTGCCACCTATCACGGGTCAGCACGATTTACTAAAAAGCGTAAATCATAAACCTACCACCTATCACGGGTCAGTACGGTTTACCGAGGTGCCACCTATCACGGGTCAGCACGATTTACTAAAAGAAAAAGCGTAAGTCGTAAGGGTACCGCCTATCACAGGCCAAAGTATAACTTACCGAGGTGCCGCCTATCACGGGTCAGCACAACTTACAAAAAAGTAAATCGTAAACGTACCACCTATCACGGGTCAATACAGTTTACCGAGGTGCCACCTATCATGGGTTCAGCACAATTTACCAATGAAATGCATGAGCATACACTAACTCCACTCACAACAATCGTTAAGTAAATGCAGCTACTAAAAGATTCCCCATTTTTAATACTCATTTAACTTAACGATTTTCACGCCAAACGTTAAGCAAACAGACATATTAAGAGATTCCCCATTCTTAATATACTTTTGACTTAAACGATTTCCACAACAAAACATTCAGTAAACAAGACATTAAGAGATTCCCCATTCCTAATGCTCATTTACTGAAGCGATTTTCAAAAACAAACATTAAGTAAACAAGACATTAAGAGATTCCCCTTTCTTAATTCTCATTTAACTTAAATGATTTTTCCAAAACAAACGTTAAGTAACCGAGACCTTAAGAGATTCCCCATTCTTAACGCCCAGTTAACTTAAACGATTCTCAAAACAAACTTCAAGTAAATAAGACCTTAAGAGATTCCCCATTCTTAATTCTTATTTAACTTAAACGATTTTCCAAAACACACATTAGGTAAACGAGACGTTAAGAGATTCCCAATTCTTAATACTCGTTTAACTCTAATGGTTTTCACGACAACATTAAGTAAATAAGTCATTAAGAGATTCCCCATTCTTAATACTCATTTACCTTAAACAATTTTCACAAACTCACATTAAGTAAACAAGAAATTAAGAGATTCCCCATTCTTAATACTCGTTTAACTTAATGGTTTTCAAATTCCACACCAAACAAACTCAAACGTACTTTCACATTCAATCCATAACTCACACAAAAATCATTTTTCCACACAAACCACACAAAACACATCTCAAACATGTTATCAAATTCAATCCAAATCAACCAACGATTCACACCAAATCACATCAATCAACAACCATCAAGTAAGAACACGCCATGTACGATTAACACAAATCAACACAATAATTTCATTTATTCAAAATCACACATACATGAGGTAAATTCATTTTCCATGAAACATTCATCAATATAACCAAAACCTACTCTAAGATTTTACCTATAAAACCTTAGATTCATTTTCCCCAAATCAATACTCCAACCCTAACAAAATTCTTTTCCACAAAACCACAGATAAGGCCCTAAATGCAAACTAAAAGTTTGGAAGGAGCCCTTACCTTCACTTTAGCTTTTTCGTTCGATTACGGCACCACGATCGATTCCGGTAAAAACTTTGCTTGCTACGTTGCTTCCAAAATTAGCTCACTAGCACCGTAGTGTAGTGGTGAGTAACTTTCCCTTCTATCCCTTCGCGAAATGAAGCTTGGATCTAGAAGAAACGGTGAGGTTTGTGTTTGAATCCCTAAACCGTTTTTCCTAGTTTTCGGATCAAAGAGGAAGAGTGGAGTTGCGAAATCCTTGTTCTAACACTCACCCAACCTTGGGTTACTAGTCTTGAAGAAAAGAAAGCAACGAAAATGAAAATGGGAGAAGGAGGGAAAATGGTCGCGGATGGCAGAGGAAGAAGATGGAAAAATTTGGATTTTCCTTCCTTTCTTTTTCTTTCCTTTGTTTTTTCTTTCTTCCTTTTTCCTTCTTTCCTTTATATACTCTTTTCTTTTCCTTTTCCTTCCTTCTAATTTTCCTTTCTTTTTCCCCCCAAACAAACACACATATATATATATATATATATAATAAATATAACTTAACAAATATCTCGAAACATTTAGATATTTGTTAAATTACCATTTCATCCGTAACGCATTAAATTCTCCGTACATGATTCACCGCAGTTAAATCAATCTATTTATCAACGAGAAATTCTAATCGGCAACAAAATATCTTTTTGATTATAAAGACTCCAAAATATTATTAACTTTGGCTAAAAAGCCTCTGAGTTCAATACCGAAAATACACCAAAATATATAAAATACACTTAAAAATTATGGGTCTTACACTTGGCTGAACAAAGGATAAAACGGATTGAGCGGTGTTTTGGTGGTGATGAAGGTGCAACAAAATCATCCGCTTGTGCAACAACTAACATTATCATTACAAAAATCGGAACAATCTTTTTCATCTCTCTCTTGGCCATAACTCTTCTCTATACAATTCTTGGTTTTCTGAAAAAATTTGTGAAATTTTATTTGACGGTCATTGAATAGAAAACCTCAATTTATAATCACATAATAGTTAAACATTTAAGTATATTTTAACTTCTTAACAAAACTAAACATCACGTGAGAAAGAGTTTTTGACTTTTTGTGCCATGTCAAACAATTTATGTGTGCTAACAAAACAATATAAAAATAAAGTCATACTCTATTGTGGAAAATGACACAACATAGTAATTGATATTAAGTTTTCAAAAAAAGAAAATGCATTAAGAGAATCTCAAATTACTTTATCTAATAAAGGTAGGGATCTAAAAAAAATTATTTTGGTACCATCAATGTAGCCAACGTCAAACAATTGAAAAATATTATGTTAAAGAATGTAAATTCATAAAAAAGATTTTAAAAATGATGAATGAATTAATAGATTTTTTTAAAACATATGGTTAAGCGTAAAAATTGTCCTTAATAATCTAGAGTTTAAGAGGTAAGTTTTGTTACAACTGAGATTTTAACTTTAGTATTCTCGACCGATTCAACCATCACTGAACCATATTTACTATTTGAGGTCAATGACTTAGTTAATAAAAGAAAATATAATATAAAAATAGAGAGTCACCATTTATATTTTCATTAATGTAAAATTGAATTATAAATTCTAATAAACTAGAGTAGAGACCTCGAGTATCACTGCGAGAAATTTTACAAGGGATGATAAAATAATAAGGTTGATAATTTAAAGACTTACAATCCTCACGAGAAGGAAGTGAAGGACAAAATTATTCTCTCGATCGATTTTTTAGTGACAACTAATAACTTTGATTTAAAATCGGATGCGTTATGTGCTACTATTAAGGATGATTGTATGGATACGCGTCCTAAGACTCAAGTTGACATTGATATTTTAAATATGAAATTTCTAAAGATGAATTTCGTCTTTGATGAATAGATAACCAGAATTGCAACAACATATATACATTTTTCACAAGTTAAGATCAAGTTAAGGTCCAAATTCAAGTAGCATTATGTTGAACACAATGAAATTTAATAAGACGATGACATATACTTTTCAAGGTTTGCTATAAAATATTTTTGAAGCACAATGGTTGTATTTAACAACAAAAATGACAAACACTTTTAAAAGTCTTAGAGATTTTAAATAGTGGTTGCCCCATTTTGAACGCTTTAAAGTTTATGCGAGTTTTGCAATTACGAATACTACTTTATAATTTGTGGTTCCGCTGGTGTCAAGTTATGACAACATAACATATATCTTATTAAAATATTTTCATATATCGTGTAATGTGTCATATTAGTTCGAGATCATAGAAAATGCTGACCTAGAGAAATAGGTAAGGAAGTGTTGTGTCAATTTTGAAAAATAATTTTTTTTTATCATAATAGGTTAGGGAAAAAAAGACTGTCGCATTTTTAAAATTGAACAAAGGTTCAATGCGCCGCTTAGGTTGGGGCGTTAAAAATTAATTTGTCAAATATTATGTTTTATGAAGGTGAAACATCTCTTGCGTGGAAGTGCGCTACGTTTAATCTTTAATTTCTATTATAAAATATATATATATAACATTCCTTTTTTTATTTTCTTTGGGTTGTTTGTAACCGCTCATGCATATTTCATACGATTTTTACCTTATTTTTTTGTAATTAAATTTTTAATGTGTTTTTTGATAATTGTCATGTTAGTTTTTTTAGTTGTAAAATAAGTAACTAAATTAATACAAATAATAAAATAATTTTCATATGCATGCTAATTCATTATTATCCTCAAAGAAGGAATAAGAAAAGAAAATGGAAATATTAACAAAAAACAATGATTTGTTTCAAATTATTAAAGTGAATATAGTTTACAAATACATTTAATCATATATCACCATATCTCTATAAACATATATATATTGGTGCCAATAATTTACGAAAAAATATGACACCCATACAAAACCATACTGATACTAAATTCTTCATATGTGTAAGAAAAATATACACCATCAATATTGGAACCGCTATATGTTTTAGTGGTTGAAATTTTCTGGAAATATTGACGGTCACATGCATGTAACGTATTATTTATTCGTGCAAGCTTCCAAACATGAATTCACGATGACATTAACTCCAAGAGCATCTGTAAATTATTGAAACAACCACCGATAATTAATTGAATTAAATTTTATAAGGTCAGACTGATATATACAATTATAAAATTAAATAGGGAAAAGTATAAATACCACTTTTGACGTTTATCGACATGGAATTAACACACGTAGTTGTACAATCGTAAGCAACTTTTGAAGATATCTTACGGCATTTTAATAATTCACAAGCACCAACACAAGCCGCATATAATGGTATTTCTTCAATTAAGTATCTACATTTTAGAGCACACTTGGCTGAACAAAGGATAAAACGTATTGAGCGGTGTTTTGGTGGTGATGAAGGTGCAACAAAATCATCCGCTTGTGCAACAACTAACATTATCATTACAAAAATCGGAACAATCTTTTTCATCTCTCTCTTGGCCATAACTCTTCTCTATACAATTCTTGATTTTCTGAAAAAATTTGTGAAATTTTATTTGACGGTCATTGAATAGAAAACCTCAATTTATAATCACATAATAGTTAAACATTTAAGTATATTTTAACTTCTTAACAAAACTAAACATAACGTGAGAAAGAGTTTTTGACTTTTTGTGCCATGTCAAACAATTTCTGTGTGCTAACAAAACAATATAAAAATAAAGTCATACTCTATTGTGGAAAATGACACAACATAGTAATTGATATTAAGTTTTCAAAAAAAGAAAATGCATTAAGAGAATCTCAAATTACTTTATCTAATAAAGGTAGGGATCTAAAAAAATTATTTTGGTTCCATCAATGTAGCCAACGTCAAACAATTGAAAAATATTATGTTAAAGAATGTAAATTTCATAAAAAAGATTTTAAAAATGATGAATGAATTAATAGATTTTTTTAAAACATATGGTTAAGCGTAAAAATTGTCCTTAATAATCTAGAGTTTAAATAAGAGGTAAGTTTTGTTACAACTGAGATTTTAACTTTAGTATTCTCGACCGATTCAACCATCACTGAACCATATTTACTATTTGAGGTCAATGACTTAGTTAATAAAAGAAAATATAATATAAAAATAGAGAGTCACCATTTATATTTTCATTAATGTAAAATTGAATTATAAATTCTAATAAACTAGAGTAGAGACCTCGAGTATCACTGCGAGAAATTTTACAAGGGATGATAAAATAATAAGGTTGATAATTTAAAGACTTACAATCCTCACGAGAAGGAAGTGAAGGACAAAATTATTCTCTCGATCGATTTTTTAGTGACAACTAATAACTTTGATTTAAAATCGGATGCGTTATGTGCTACTATTAAGGATGATTGTATGGATACGCGTCCTAAGACTCAAGTTGACATTGATATTTTAAATATGAAATTTCTAATGAAGAATTTCGTCTTTGATGAATAGATAACCAGAATTGCAACAACATATATACATTTTTCACAAGTTAAGATCAAGTTAAGGTCCAAATTCAAGTAGCATTATGTTGAACACAATGAAATTTAATAAGACGATGACATATACTTTTCAAGGTTTGCTATAAAATATTTTTGAAACACAATGGGTGTATTTAACAACATAAATGACAAACACTTTTAAAAGTCTTAGAGATTTTAAATAGTGGTTGCCCCATTTTGAACGCTTTAAAGTTTATGCGAGTTTTGCAATTACGAATACTACTTTATAATTTGTGGTTCCGCTGGTGTCAACTTATGACAACATAACATATATCTTATTAAAATATTTTCATATATCGTGTAATGTGTCATATTAGTTCGAGATCATAGAAAATGCTGACCTAGAGAAATAGGTAAGGAAGTGTTGTGTCAATTTTGAAAAATAATTTTTTTTTATCATAATAGGTTAGGGAAAAAAAGACTGTCGCATTTTTAAAATTGAACAAAGGTTCAATACGCCGCTTAGGATGGGGCGTTAAAAATTAATTTGTCAAATATTATGTTTTATGAAGGTGAAACATCTCTTGCATGGAAGTGCGCTACGTTTAATCTTTAATTTCTATTATAAAATATATATATATATATATATAACATTCCTTTTTTTATTTTCTCTGGGTTGTTTGTAACCGCTCATGCATATTTCATACGATTTTTACCTTATTTTTTTGTAATTAAATTTTTAATGTGTTTTTTGATAATTGTCATGTTAGTTTTTTTAGTTGTAAAATAAGTAACTAAATTAATACAAATAATAAAATAATTTACATATGCATGCTAATTCATTATTATCCTCAAAGAAGGAATAAGAAAAGAAAATGGAAATATTAACAAAAAACAATGATTTGTTTCAAATTATTAAAGTGAATATAGTTTACAAATACATTTAATCATATATCACCATATCTCTATAAACATATATATATTGGTGCCAATAATTTACGAAAAAATATGACACCCATACAAAACCATACTGATACTAAATTCTTCATATGTGTATGAAAAATATACACCATCAATATTGGAACCGCTATATGTTTTAGTGGTTGAAATTTTCTGGAAATATTGACGATCACATGCATGTAACGTATTATTTATTCGTGCAAGCTTCCAAACATGAATTCACGATGACATTAACTCCAAGAGCATCTGTAAATTATTGAAACAACCACCGATAATTAATTGAATTAAATTTTATAAGGTCAGACTGATATATACAATTATAAAATTAAATAGGGAAAAGTATAAATACCACTTTTGACGTTTATCGACTTGGAATTAACACACATAGTTGTACAATCGTAAGCAACTTTTGAAGATATCTTACGGCATTTTAATAATTCACAAGCACCAACACAAGCCGCATATAATGGTATTTCTTCAATTAAGTATCTACATTTTAGAGCACACTTGGCTGAACAAAGGATAAAACGGATTGAGCGGTGTTTTGGTGGTGATGAAGGTGCAACAAAATCATCCGCTTGTGCAACAACTAACATTATCATTACAAAAATCGGAACAATCTTTTTCATCTCTCTCTTGGCCATAACTCTTCTCTATACAATTCTTGATTTTCTGAAAAAATTTGTGAAATTTTATTTGACGGTCATTGAATAGAAAACCTCAATTTATAATCACATAATAGTTAAACATTTAAGTATATTTTAACTTCTTAACAAAACTAAACATAACGTGAGAAAGAGTTTTTGACTTTTTGTGCCATGTCAAACAATTTCTGTGTGCTAACAAAACAATATAAAAATAAAGTCATACTCTATTGTGGAAAATGACACAACATAGTAATTGATATTAAGTTTTCAAAAAAAGAAAATGCATTAAGAGAATCTCAAATTACTTTATCTAATAAAGGTAGGGATCTAAAAAAAATTATTTTGGTTCCATCAATGTAGCCAACGTCAAACAATTGAAAAATATTATGTTAAAGAATGTAAATTCATAAAAAAGATTTTAAAAATGATGAATGAATTAATAGATTTTTTTAAAACATATGGTTAAGCGTAAAAATTGTCCTTAATAATCTAGAGTTTAAATAAGAGGTAAGTTTTGTTACAACTGAGATTTTAACTTTAGTATTCTCGACCGGTTCAACCATCACTGAACCATATTTACTATTTGAGGTCAATGACTTAGTTAATAAAAGAAAATATAATATAAAAATAGAGAGTCACCATTTATATTTTCATTAATGTAAAATTGAATTATAAATTCTAATAAACTAGAGTAGAGACCTCGAGTATCACTGCGAGAAATTTTACAAGGGATGATAAAATAATAAGGTTGATAATTTAAAGACTTACAATCCTCACGAGAAGGAAGTGAAGGACAAAATTATTCTCTCGATCGATTTTTTAGTGACAACTAATAACTTTGATTTAAAATCGGATGCGTTATGTGCTACTATTAAGGATGATTGTATGGATACGCGTCCTAAGACTCAAGTTGACATTGATATTTTAGATATGAAATTTCTAAAGATGAATTTCGTCTTTGAAGAATAGATAACCAGAATTGCAACAACATATATACATTTTTCACAAGTTAAGATCAAGTTAAGGTCCAAATTCAAGTAGCATTATGTTGAACACAATGAAATTTAATAAGACGATGACATATACTTTTCAAGGTTTGCTATAAAATATTTTTGAAACACAATGGGTGTATTTAACAACATAAATGACAAACACTTTTAAAAGTCTTAGAGATTTTAAATAGTGGTTGCCCCATTTTGAACGCTTTAAAGTTTATGCGAGTTTTGCAATTACAAATACTACTTTATAATTTGTGGTTCCGCTGGTGTCAACTTATGACAACATAACATATATCTTATTAAAATATTTTCATATATCGTGTAATGTGTCATATTAGTTCGAGATCATAGAAAATGCTGACCTAGAGAAATAGGTAAGGAAGTGTTGTGTCAATTTTGAAAAATAATTTTTTTTTATCATAATAGGTTAGGGTAAAAAAGACTGTCGCATTTTTAAAATTGAACAAAGGTTCAATGCGCCGCTTAGGTTGGGGCGTTAAAAATTAATTTGTCAAATATCATGTTTTATGAAGGTGAAACATCTCTTGCGTGGAAGTGCGCTACGTTTAATCTTTAATTTCTATTATAAAATATATATATATATATATATATATAACATTCCTTTTTTTATTTTCTTTGGGTTGTTTGTAACCGCTCATGCATATTTCATACGATTTTTACCTTATTTTTTTGTAATTAAATTTTTAATGTGTTTTTTGATAATTGTCATGTTAGTTTTTTTAGTTGTAAAATAAGTAACTAAATTAATACAAATAATAAAATAATTTACATATGCATGCTAATTCATTATTATCCTCAAAGAAGGAATAAGAAAAGAAAATGGAAATATTAACAAAAAACAATGATTTGTTTCAAATTATTAAAGTGAATATAGTTTACAAATACATTTAATCATATATCACCATATCTCTATAAACATATATATATTGGTGCCAATAATTTACGAAAAAATATGACACCCATACAAAACCATACTGATACTAAATTCTTCATATGTGTAAGAAAAATATACACCATCAATATTGGAACTATAACACCCCAATTTCTCGCTACTTTATTTTAAATAGTATAATGCTGCAATATCATATTTATTATTATTTTATTTTTTATATATATGAGTGTTAATATGTGTTCTAATCTCTTTATGTGTGTGTTTGTGTATTGCCTTAGTAATTGATTTTAAATTATTAATATTAATTATAATTAACTTACAATATGAATAAATAATATATATATATATATATAGTTAAATAAAATCATTCAGGGAGTGAATTTGTGTTGCTGCACTAACCTATTAATTTTAGAACTAATAAAATGGGTTTATAATAATAAGAATAAATAATAATAATAATAATAATAATACATGATAATATCAATAATAATAATCATATGAGAGTCTGATATACATTGGCCGTATATGTATATATTCGTACCATATATGCCCTTGCCATATGTACATTAGCTGATAGGTCAACAGGTATGTGCTATATATATATATAAATACAATTAGCCTAAGTTACGCATAGGCACTGAACGAAAGAAAAAGAAAACGTGTCTGCCGCAACGGTGTTTAGTCCCGGGGTTCTAACAACAACATTACAACATAGCATAACCATACGACAGGTATCTTCCCTTAATTCCATCAACTAATACTAATTGATCTGAATAAATTGAAGGAGTATGTTTCCTAATTCTATCGACTATATCGAAATTGGGTTATTGACCCAGTCATATAAATATTGGGCAGTATAGGGGTAGTCATAGTTAGCCTCCTCAATCTCCTCTTGGGGGTGAACTACATATTCCTAGCTGTAAAAAAAAAAAAAAAAAAAAATATAAGAATTGTGATTCCAAATAGAGAACCCCCCTGAACAATTCTTTTGCCTAGCTTAAGCGGTGATTTATCTAATATTTAGGATTTTTCTTTTATTCAGGTCAAACCCCACGTTTGTGTTCAGGCAGTATATACCCACTAGCTAACTATGAGAAACAATGTCTTGTGCAAACCATAGTTCCTCAATTTATCTCCTGACTTGATGCAGAATTATTTAACATGATTAATTTGCCTTGTTACTAAAATGATTATTTAGTTACCCGCTAGAATTTCTAAGACCAGTAGTTACGATTTACATGCATAATATCAAAATTTTGTTGTTCTGCAAGCAATTGGAGGCATTGGAAAAATGGTACTGTCATTATAATAACATACAAATCAACCATGAGTAATTAGACTAATCTCACTCTAGAAAATAATCTCGTTAGGGTGCCTTTAATTATGCTTTTAACACCAAAACTACAAATATACGTCATAATAATTTAAATGTGTGACTCTGTCATATTTTAATTAAAATTAGAAATTATTTTCGATTAGTATAATAATATGTATGTTTCGATGATATTAAATATATCTTTAGATTTTAATACAAATAGCAGATAATTAATTTATGTATTAATAATAAGTAAAGTATTTATTCGTTGGAGCAAGTAACTAAATTGTAATTGGTTGTTGCGTTGATTTATTCTCGCTCGTGGACTGTTAGAGACGGTGATTGACGAAGACGGGACACGTTGAATCAGCGGATCGACTTCGTTGGGAAAAATCTTCAGCTAAGGTAAGGGGTGAGATGAGGTTCGATTTTATGAGTATAAAATAACGTGAGATGAACGGGAATATTGAAATTCCCATATGTTAATTCGGGGCTTACTACGTACAGTTGAGCCCTATTGAGCAATAATAATTAATTAATAAAATGTGAATGGTAATAGTGAGGACTAAAATATAATTTAGCAACCAATAGAATTGTTGTGAATTTATATCAAGGTTGCATGCTGTTTGATTTTATGAAATCTTATGTTAATTGTTAACGTGTGAATGATATGTACTTGAATGTTTTTGTCACTTGATTGAATTTGTGATATTACTAAAATGCGCCACCTATTGAATCCCTTATTATGTGATTGATGTTATTGGATTGTGTATTGTGAGTAGTGTAAACCAAATATTGTGATTTTATTGTCATTGACTGATAAAGATATAATGATGAAATATTATGAAGTCAGATTGAAACTTAATGAGTTGTGATGATCGAGTAAGTCTGAGACCGGTGTTGTAGATTTTGGAGTTAGGATTATTTTGTCATCATATAGGGAGGGTTTGACAAACCTAGTGATTTGGGGAAGTACAACTGAATGAGCCTGATCGTGGAGGGCTACAGTCGAACTGTAAAGTAAGACTGATAGACCTTGGGGGTACACCTAGTGGGGAATTCCTAAGTGGATTAGTGGGTTATTCCCTAAGGCCGGGAACTACCGTGCAACACAAGAGTACCCCGACTGTCGCGTATATGTGTCTCGGGTTGAGTTGAGGGGATCTATGAGGACTTGGCCATTCATGAATTGTCCATCCACTCTTGTAGTGGCATAGTATCAGGCCTCCTAACCAAGTACTTCAGAGTAGAATGGTACCAGATGATGAAGTATAGAGTATAGGACATGCATAGCATTTCATTATTTTGATTGTCTTATTATGAATGGATTTGGTAAGTCGTTGATATTATACCCTTGACTATTTTTGGAGATTGTGATAATTTGATTGTTTGCGTGTTCTCCTCGTGCATTTTATACTGCTACATAATTTCGATACTCACCCCTCGTTGTTTGTGTTTGGCGTTTGCGACGGACGCAGACGAGCTGTAAGTTGCAGGTGATGATTAATACCATCAGAGAGGCGGAAGCCGTCATGTCTTGAAGACTCTATTTATATGCATTGTGTTGATGTTCTTTGGAGTATTTTTATTTTGGGAATTTCCGCTCTGATAGTGACATCGGGTGGGGACTTTATTTACACTGAGTTTAAAACATAAGTACGTATACTTCAAAAAGGATTTTGTTGTTTGACATTCTGATTTCGATTTCATTACGTTTGATGGAAGTTTTGAATTTACGTGACACGTTTATGATTATGTGATATTCTTTGCCAAAAAAAAAAAAAAAAAAAAAATTCTTTGGGGTTTAGGGTGTCACAGGAACCGCTATATGTTTTAGTGGTTGAAATTTTCTGGAAATATTGACGGTCACATGCATGTAACGTATTATTTATTCGTGCAAGCTTCCAAACATGAATTCACGATGACATTAACTCCAAGAGCATCTGTAAATTATTGAAACAACCACCGATAATTAATTGAATTAAATTTTATAAGGTCAGACTGATATATACAATTATAAAATTAAATAGGGAAAAGTATAAATACCACGTTTGACGTTTATCGACTTGGAATTAACACACGTAGTTGTACAATCGTAAGCAACTTTTGAAGATATCTTACGGCATTTTAATAATTCACAAGCACCAACACAAGCCGCATATAATGGTATTTCTTCAATTAAGTATCTACATTTTAGAGCACACTTGGCTGAACAAAGGATAAAACGGATTGAGCGGTGTTTTGGTGGTGATGAAGGTGCAACAAAATCATCCGCTTGTGCAACAACTAACATTATCATTACAAAAATCGGAACAATCTTTTTCATCTCTCTCTTGGCCATAACTCTTCTCTATACAATTCTTGGTTTTCTGAAAAAATTTGTGAAATTTTATTTGACGGTCATTGAATAGAAAACCTCAATTTATAATCACATAATAGTTAAACATTTAAGTATATTTTAACTTCTTAACAAAACTAAACATCACGTGAGAAAGAGTTTTTGACTTTTTGTGCCATGTCAAACAATTTATGTGTGCTAACAAAACAATATAAAAATAAAGTCATACTCTATTGTGGAAAATGACACAACATAGTAATTGATATTAAGTTTTCAAAAAAAGAAAATGCATTAAGAGAATCTCAAATTACTTTATCTAATAAAGGTAGGGATCTAAAAAAAATTATTTTGGTTCCATCAATGTAGCCAACGTCAAACAATTGAAAAATATTATGTTAAAGAATGTAAATTCATAAAAAAGATTTTAAAAATGATGAATGAATTAATAGATTTTTTTAAAACATATGGTTAAGCGTAAAAATTGTCCTTAATAATCTAGAGTTTAAATAAGAGGTAAGTTTCGTTACAACTGAGATATTAACTTTAGTATTCTCAACCGATTCAACCATCACTGAACCATATTTACTATTTGAGGTCAATGACTTAGTTAATAAAAGAAAATATAATATAAAAATAGAGAGTCACCATTTATATTTTCATTAATGTAAAATTGAATTATAAATTCTAATAAACTAGAGTAGAGACCTCGAGTATCACTGCGAGAAATTTTACAAGGGATGATAAAATAATAAGGTTGATAATTTAAAGACTTACAATCCTCATGAGAAGGAAGTGAAGGACAAAATTATTCTCTCGATCGATTTTTTAGTGACAACTAATAACTTTGATTTAAAATCGGATGCGTTATGTGCTACTATTAAGGATGATTGTATGGATACGCGTCCTAAGACTCAAGTTGACAATGATATTTTAAATATGAAATTTCTAAAGATGAATTTCGTCTTTGATGAATAGATAACCAGAATTGCAACAACATATATACATTTTTCACAAGTTAAGATCAAGTTAAGGTCCAAATTCAAGTAGCATTATGTTGAACACAATGAAATTTAATAAGACGATGACATATACTTTTCAAGGTTTGCTATAAAATATTTTTGAAACACAATGGGTGTATTTAACAACATAAATGACAAACACTTTTAAAAGTCTTAGAGATTTTAAATAGTGGTTGCCCCATTTTGAACGCTTTAAAGTTTATGCGAGTTTTGCAATTACGAATACTACTTTATAATTTGTGGTTCCGCTGGTGTCAACTTATGACAACATAACATATATCTTATTAAAATATTTTCATATATCGTGTAATGTGTCATATTAGTTCGAGATCATAGAAAATGCTGACCTAGAGAAATAGGTAAGGAAGTGTTGTGTCAATTTTGAAAAATAATTTTTTTTTATCATAATAGGTTAGGGAAAAAAAGACTGTCGCATTTTTAAAATTGAACAAAGGTTCAATACGCCGCTTAGGATGGGGCGTTAAAAATTAATTTGTCAAATATTATGTTTTATGAAGGTGAAACATCTCTTGCATGGAAGTGCGCTACGTTTAATCTTTAATTTCTATTATAAAATATATATATATATATATATAACATTCCTTTTTTTATTTTCTCTGGGTTGTTTGTAACCGCTCATGCATATTTCATACGATTTTTACCTTATTTTTTTGTAATTAAATTTTTAATGTGTTTTTTGATAATTGTCATGTTAGTTTTTTTAGTTGTAAAATAAGTAACTAAATTAATACAAATAATAAAATAATTTACATATGCATGCTAATTCATTATTATCCTCAAAGAAGGAATAAGAAAAGAAAATGGAAATATTAACAAAAAACAATGATTTGTTTCAAATTATTAAAGTGAATATAGTTTACAAATACATTTAATCATATATCACCATATCTCTATAAACATATATATATTGGTGCCAATAATTTACGAAAAAATATGACACCCATACAAAACCATACTGATACTAAATTCTTCATATGTGTAAGAAAAATATACACCATCAATATTGGAACCGGTATATGTTTTAGTGGTTGAAATTTTCTGGAAATATTGACGGTCACATGCATGTAACGTATTATTTATTCGTGCAAGCTTCCAAACATGAATTCACGATGACATTAACTCCAAGAGCATCTGTAAATTATTGAAACAACCACCGATAATTAATTGAATTAAATTTTATAAGGTCAGACTGATATATACAATTATAAAATTAAATAGGGAAAAGTATAAATACCACTTTTGACGTTTATCGACTTGGAATTAACACACGTAGTTGTACAATCGTAAGCAACTTTTGAAGATATCTTACGGCATTTTAATAATTCACAAGCACCAACACAAGCCGCATATAATGGTATTTCTTCAATTAAGTATCTACATTTTAGAGCACACTTGGCTGAACAAAGGATAAAACGGATTGAGCGGTGTTTTGGTGGTGATGAAGGTGCAACAAAATCATCCGCTTGTGCAACAACTAACATTATCATTACAAAAATAGGAACAATTTTTTTCATCTCTCTCTTGGCCATAACTCTTCTCTATACAATTCTTGATTTTCTGAAAAAATTTGTGAAATTTTATTTGACGGTCATTGAATAGAAAACCTCAATTTATAATCACATAATAGTTAAACATTTAAGTATATTTTAACTTCTTAACAAAACTAAACATCACGTGAGAAAGAGTTTTTGACTTTTTGTGCCATGTCAAACAATTTATGTGTGCTAACAAAACAATATAAAAATAAAGTCATACTCTATTGTGGAAAATGACACAACATAGTAATTGATATTAAGTTTTCAAAAAAAGAAAATGCATTAAGAGAATCTCAAATTACTTTATCTAATAAAGGTAGGGATCTAAAAAAAATTATTTTGGTTCCATCAATGTAGCCAACGTCAAACAATTGAAAAATATTATGTTAAAGAATGTAAATTCATAAAAAAGATTTTAAAAATGATGAATGAATTAATAGATTTTTTTAAAACATATGGTTAAGCGTAAAAATTGTCCTTAATAATCTAGAGTTTAAGAGGTAAGTTTTGTTACAACTGAGATTTTAACTTTAGTATTCTCAACCGATTCAACCATCACTGAACCATATTTACTATTTGAGGTCAATGACTTAGTTAATAAAAGAAAATATAATATAAAAATAGAGAGTCACCATTTATATTTTCATTAATGTAAAATTGAATTATAAATTCTAATAAACTAGAGTAGAGACCTCGAGTATCACTGCAAGAAATTTTACAAGGGATGATAAAATAATATGGTTGATAATTTAAAGACTTACAATCCTCACGAGAAGGAAGTGAAGGACAAAATTGTTCTCTCGATCGATTTTTTAGTGACAACTAATAACTTTGATTTAAAATCGGATGCGTTATGTGCTACTATTAAGGATGATTGTATGGATACGCGTCCTAAGACTCAAGTTGACATTGATATTTTAAATATGAAATTTCTAACGATGAATTTCGTCTTTGATGAATAGATAACCAGAATTGCAACAACATATATACATTTTTCACAAGTTAAGATCAAGTTAAGGCCCAAATTCAAGTAGCATTATGTTGAACACAATGAAATTTAATAAGACGATGACATATACTTTTCAAGGTTTGCTATAAAATATTTTTGAAACAAAATGGGTGTATTTAACAACATAAATGACAAACACTTTTAAAAGTCTTAGAGATTTTAAATAGTGGTTTCCCCGTTTTGAACGCTTTAAAGTTTATGCGAGTTTTGCAATTACGAATACTACTTTATAATTTGTGGTTCCGCTGGTGTCAACTTATGACAACATAACATATATCTTATTAAAATATTTTCATATATCGTGTAATGTGTCATATTAGTTCGAGATCATAGAAAATGCTGACCTAGAGAAATAGGTAAGGAAGTGTTGTGTCAATTTTGAAAAATGATTTTTTTTTATCATAATAGGTTAGGGAAAAAAAGACTGTCGCATTTTTAAAATTGAACAAAGGTTCAATGCGCCGCTTAGGTTGGGGCGTTAAAAATTAATTTGTCAAATATTATGTTTTATCAAGGTGAAACATCTCTTGCGTGGAAGTGCGCTACGTTTAATCTTTAATTTCTATTATAAAATATATATATAACATTCCTTTTTTTATTTTCTTTGGGTTGTTTGTAACCGCTCATGCATATTTCATACGATTTTTACCTTATTTTTTTGTAATTAAATTTTTAATGTGTTTTTTGATAATTGTCATGTTAGTTTTTTTAGTTGTAAAATAAGTAACTAAATTAATACAAATAATAAAATAATTTACATATGCATGCTAATTCATTATTATCCTCAAAGAAGGAATAAGAAAAGAAAATGGAAATATTAACAAAAAACAATGATTTGTTTCAAATTATTAAAGTGAATATAGTTTACAAATACATTTAATCATATATCACCATATCTCTATAAACATATATATATTGGTGCCAATAATTTACGAAAAAATATGACACCCATACAAAACCATACTGATACTAAATTCTTCATATGTGTAAGAAAAATATACACCATCAATATTGGAACCGGTATATGTTTTAGTGGTTGAAATTTTCTGGAAATATTGACGGTCACATGCATGTAACGTATTATTTATTCGTGCAAGCTTCCAAACATGAATTCACGATGACATTAACTCCAAGAGCATCTGTAAATTATTGAAACAACCACCGATAATTAATTGAATTAAATTTTATAAGGTCAGACTGATATATACAATTATAAAATTAAATAGGGAAAAGTATAAATACCACTTTTGACGTTTATCGACTTGGAATTAACACACGTAGTTGTACAATCGTAAGCAACTTTTGAAGATATCTTACGGCATTTTAATAATTCACAAGCACCAACACAAGCCGCATATAATGGTATTTCTTCAATTAAGTATCTACATTTTAGAGCACACTTGGCTGAACAAAGGATAAAACGGATTGAGCGGTGTTTTGGTGGTGATGAAGGTGCAACAAAATCATCCGCTTGTGCAACAACTAACATTATCATTACAAAAATAGGAACAATTTTTTTCATCTCTCTCTTGGCCATAACTCTTCTCTATACAATTCTTGATTTTCTGAAAAAATTTGTGAAATTTTATTTGACGGTCATTGAATAGAAAACCTCAATTTATAATCACATAATAGTTAAACATTTAAGTATATTTTAACTTCTTAACAAAACTAAACATCACGTGAGAAAGAGTTTTTGACTTTTTGTGCCATGTCAAACAATTTATGTGTGCTAACAAAACAATATAAAAATAAAGTCATACTCTATTGTGGAAAATGACACAACATAGTAATTGATATTAAGTTTTCAAAAAAAGAAAATGCATTAAGAGAATCTCAAATTACTTTATCTAATAAAGGTAGGGATCTAAAAAAAATTATTTTGGTTCCATCAATGTAGCCAACGTCAAACAATTGAAAAATATTATGTTAAAGAATGTAAATTCATAAAAAAGATTTTAAAAATGATGAATGAATTAATAGATTTTTTTAAAACATATGGTTAAGCGTAAAAATTGTCCTTAATAATCTAGAGTTTAAGAGGTAAGTTTTGTTACAACTGAGATTTTAACTTTAGTATTCTCAACCGATTCAACCATCACTGAACCATATTTACTATTTGAGGTCAATGACTTAGTTAATAAAAGAAAATATAATATAAAAATAGAGAGTCACCATTTATATTTTCATTAATGTAAAATTGAATTATAAATTCTAATAAACTAGAGTAGAGACCTCGAGTATCACTGCGAGAAATTTTACAAGGGATGATAAAATAATAAGGTTGATAATTTAAAGACTTACAATCCTCACGAGAAGGAAGTGAAGGACAAAATTATTCTCTCGATCGATTTTTTAGTGACAACTAATAACTTTGATTTAAAATCGGATGCGTTATGTGCTACTATTAAGGATGATTGTATGGATACGCGTCCTAAGACTCAAGTTGACATTGATATTTTAGATATGAAATTTCTAAAGATGAATTTCGTCTTTGAAGAATAGATAACCAGAATTGCAACAACATATATACATTTTTCACAAGTTAAGATCAAGTTAAGGTCCAAATTCAAGTAGCATTATGTTGAACACAATGAAATTTAATAAGACGATGACATATACTTTTCAAGGTTTGCTATAAAATATTTTTGAAACACAATGGGTGTATTTAACAACATAAATGACAAACACTTTTAAAAGTCTTAGAGATTTTAAATAGTGGTTGCCCCATTTTGAACGCTTTAAAGTTTATGCGAGTTTTGCAATTACGAATACTACTTTATAATTTGTGGTTCCGCTGGTGTCAACTTATGACAACATAACATATATCTTATTAAAATATTTTCATATATCGTGTAATGTGTCATATTAGTTCGAGATCATAGAAAATGCTGACCTAGAGAAATAGGTAAGGAAGTGTTGTGTCAATTTTGAAAAATAATTTTTTTTTATCATAATAGGTTAGGGAAAAAAAGACTGTCGCATTTTTAAAATTGAACAAAGGTTCAATGCGCCGCTTAGGTTGGGGCGTTAAAAATTAATTTATCAAATATTATGTTTTATGAAGGTGAAACATCTCTTGCGTGGAAGTGCGCTACGTTTAATCTTTAATTTCTATTATAAAATATATACATATATATATATATATATAACATTCCTTTTTTTATTTTCTTTGGGTTGTTTGTAACCGCTCATGCATATTTCATACGATTTTTACCTTATTTTTTTGTAATTAAATTTTTAATGTGTTTTTTGATAATTGTCATGTTAGTTTTTTTAGTTGTAAAATAAGTAACTAAATTAATACAAATAATAAAATAATTTACATATGCATGCTAATTCATTATTATCCTCAAAGAAGGAATAAGAAAAGAAAATGGAAATATTAACAAAAAAACAATGATTTGTTTCAAATTATTAAAGTGAATATAGTTTACAAATACATTTAATCATATATCACCATATCTCTATAAACATATATATATTGGTGCCAATAATTTACGAAAAAATATGACACCCATACAAAACCATACTGATACTAAATTCTTCATATGTGTAAGAAAAATATACACCATCAATATTGGAACCGCTATATGTTTTAGTGGTTGAAATTTTCTGGAAATATTGACGGTCACATGCATGTAACGTATTATTTATTCGTGCAAGCTTCCAAACATGAATTCACGATGACATTAACTCCAAGAGCATCTGTAAATTATTGAAACAACCACCGATAATTAATTGAATTAAATTTTATAAGGTCAGACTGATAGATACAATTATAAAATTAAATAGGGAAAAGTATAAATACCACTTTTGACGTTTATCGACTTGCAATTAACACACGTAGTTGTACAATCGTAAGCAACTTTTGAAGATATCTTATGTGACACCCTAAATCCCAAAATAATATATATAATAATTTATATCATATTCCTATAAAATTTGCAGCGGATAAATAAAATTTTATTTTCAAGAAAATAAAAACTTTTGTAACTAATTTAGGATATCACGTTTCTCAAAGTACACATTCAACAATTCAAATTTTATTACTCAAATAAAACAATTCAATCTCAATGAACTTGATTTAAGTATAATTATTTAATTTAATTCTAAAAACTTACTAGTACTTTTAAGGTTTTCATACAAACATTTGATTCAAATTAAATAAGTAAAATACAAATTAAAACCCTTATTCCCGGTATCACCTATCAAAGCGGGGTTCCTCCCAAACTTGAACTTCATGACTCATTAACCTGTAATAACTGCGATTTCGCAAACGCAGGGCCCAGCCAGTCAAACACAAACAACGAAGGAGGTGAGTTTTGAAATCATGTTAATAGTATAATATGAGTAAGAAGAACACGCAAACAATCATAATAGAACCGTATCATAATCACTTTACGATATATCAAAATATTTAATTAAGTAGTATCATACTATAACATCAAAGTCACCCAAGTAAAATATTCATCTCATTATAATATGCATCAAATCATCTAATTAATATTACCTTTGAAACACATCAATCACAACAAAACAATCACAAGGAAATGCAATGCTATGCATGAGCTTAGACTCTACTTCACAATGTGGTACCATTCTAACTCTGAAGTACTTGGTTAGGAGGCCATGATACTATGCCACTACAAGAGTGGACGGACAATTCATGAATGGCCAAGTCCTCATAGATCCCCTCAACTCAACCCGAGACACATATACGCGACGGTCGGGGTACTCTTGTGTTGCACGGTAGCTCCCGGCCTTAGGGAATAACCCACTAATCCACTTAGGAATTCCCCACTAGGTGTACTCCCAAGGTCTATCAGTCTTACTTTACAGTTCGACTATAGCCCTCCACGATCAGGCTCATTCAGTTGTACTTCCCCATAATCACTAGGCTTGTCAGGCCCTACCTATATGATGACAAAATAATCTTCGCTTCACAATTCACAATATTTATTTTCTCCCCCTGTTAGCTTAGACTACTCCATTAAGGGCACAATTGTAACACCCCAATTGTAGTACCCCGACTGTCGCGTATATGTGTCTCGGGTTGAGTTGAGGGGATCTATGAGGACTTGGCCATTCATGAATTGTCCATCCACTCTTGTAGTGGCATAGTATCAGGCCTCCTAACCAAGTACTTCAGAGTAGAATGGTACCAGATGATGAAGTATAGAGTATAGGACATGCATAGCATTTCATTATTTTGATTGTCTTATTATGAATGGATTTGATAAGTCGTTGATATTATACCCTTGACTATTTTTGGAGATTGTGATAATTTGATTGTTTGCGTGTTCTCCTCGTGCATTTTATACTGCTACATAATTTCGATACTCACCCCTCGTTGTTTGTGTTTGGCGTTTGCGACGGACGCAGACGAGCTGTAAGTTGCAGGTGATGATTAATACCATCAGAGAGGCGGAAGCCGTCATGTCTTGAAGACTCTATTTATATGCATTGTATTGATGTTCTTTGGAGTATTTTTATTTTGGGAATTTCCGCTCTGATAGTGACATCGGGTGGGGACTTTATTTACACTGAGTTTAAAACATAAGTACGTATACTTCAAAAAGGATTTTGTTGTTTGACATTCTGATTTCGATTTCATTACGTTTGATGGAAGTTTTGAATTTACGTGACACGTTTATGATTATGTGATATTCTTTGCCAAAAAAAAAAAAAAAAAAAAAATTTCTTTGGGGTTTAGGGTGTCACAACACCAGCAACTTCTTTTGGAGCATCATAGTCATCTTCAACTATGTCCTAGAGTTTTGGATCATGAGAGATGTAGAAACTTCTAAGCCTTTCATTATTCATCAAAAATGAGATCCTTTCTAGATATTTTAACACAAGCAACTTCTTTTGGAGCATCATAGTCATCTTCAACTATGTCCTAGAGTTTTGGATCATGAGAGATATAGAACCCTAAACCCCAAAGAAATTTTTTTTTTTTTTTTTTTTTTGGCAAAGAATATCACATAATCATAAACGTGTCACGTAAATTCAAAACTTCCATCAAACGTAATGAAATCGAAATCAGAATGTCAAACAACAAAATCCTTTTTGAAGTATACGTACTTATGTTTTAAACTCAGTGTAAATAAAGTCCCCACCCGATGTCACTATCAGAGCGGAAATTCCCAAAATAAAAATACTCCAAAGAACATCAACACAATGCATATAAATAGAGTCTTCAAGACATGACGGCTTCCGCCTCTCTGATGGTATTAATCATCACCTGCAACTTACAGCTCGTCTGCGTCCGTCGCAAACGCCAAACACAAACAACGAGGGGTGAGTATCGAAATTATGTAGCAGTATAAAATGCACGAGGAGAACACGCAAACAATCAAATTATCACAATCTCCAAAAATAGTCAAGGGTATAATATCAACGACTTACCAAATCCATTCATAATAAGACAATCAAAATAATGAAATGCTATGCATGTCCTATACTCTATACTTCATCATCTGGTACCATTCTACTCTGAAGTACTTGGTTAGGAGGCCTGATACTATGCCACTACAAGAGTGGATGGACAATTCATGAATGGCCAAGTCCTCATAGATCCCCTCAACTCAACCCGAGACACATATACGCGACAGTCGGGGTACTCTTGTGTTGCACGGTAGTTCCCGGCCTTAGGGAATAACCCACTAATCCACTTAGGAATTCCCCACTAGGTGTACCCCCAAGGTCTATCAGTCTTACTTTACAGTTCGACTGTAGCCCTCCACGATCAGGCTCATTCAGTTGTACTTCCCCAAATCACTAGGTTTGTCAGACCCTCCCTATATGATGACAAAAAAATCCTAACTCCAAAATCTACAACACCGGTCTCAGACTTACTCGATCATCACAACTCATTAAGTTTCAATCTGACTTCATAATATTTCATCACTATATCTTTATCAGTCAATCACAATAAAATCACAATATTTGGTTTACACTACTCACAATACACAATCCAATAACATCAATCACATAATAAGGGATTCAATAGGTGGCGCATTTTAGTAATATCACAAATTCAATCAAGTGACAAAAACATTCAAGTACATATCATTCACACGTTAACAATTAACATAAGATTTCATAAAATCAAACAGCATGCAACCTTGATATAAATTCACAACAATTCTATTGGTTGCTAAATTATATTTTAGTCCTCACTATTACCATTCACATTTTATTAATTAATTATTATTGCTCAATAGGGCTCAACTGTACGTAGTAAGCCCCGAATTAACATATGGGAATTTCAATATTCCCGTTCATCTCACGTTATTTTATACTCATAAAATCGAACCTCATCTCACCCCTTACCTTAGCTGAAGATTTTTCCCAACGAAGTCGATCCGCTGATTCAACGTGTCCCGTCTTCGTCAATCACCGTCTCTAACAATCCACGAGCGAGAATAAATCAACGCAACAACCAATTACAATTTAGTTACTTGCTCCAACGAATAAATACTTTACTTATTATTAATACATAAATTAATTATCTGCTATTTGTATTAAAATCTAAAGATATATTTAATATCATCGAAACATACATATTATTATACTAATCGAAAATAATTTCTAATTTTAATTAAAATATGACAGAGTCACACATTTAAATTATTATGACGTATATTTGTAGTTTCGGTGTTAAAAGCATAATTAAAGGCACCCTAACGAGATTATTTTCTAGAGTGAGATTAGTCTAATTACTCATGGCTGATTTGTATGTTATTATAATGACAGTACCATTTTTCCAATGCCTCCAATTGCTTGCAGAACAACAAAATTTTGATATTATGCATGTAAATCGTAACTACTAGTCTTAGAAATTCTAGTGGGTAACTAAATAATCATTTTAGTAACAAGGCATATTAATCATGTTAAATAATTCTGCATCAAGTCAGGAGATAAATTGAGGAACTATGGTTTGCACAAGACATTGTTTCTCATAGTTAGCTAGTGGGTATATACTGCCTGAACACAAACGTGGGGTTTGACCTGAATAAAAGAAAAATCCTAAATATTAGATAAATCACCGCTTAAGCTAGGCAAAAGAATTGTTCAGGGGGGTTCTCTATTTGGAATCACAATTCTTATATTTTTTTTTTTTTTTTACAGCTAGGAATATGTAGTTCACCCCCAAGAGGAGATTGAGGAGGCTAACTATGACTACCCCTATACTGCCCAATATTTATATGACTCGATCAATAACCCAATTTCGATATAGTCGATAGAATTAGGAAACATACTCCTTCAATTTATTCAGATCAATTAGTATTCGTTGATGGAATTAAGGGAAGATACCTGTCGTATGGTTATGCTATGTTGTAATGTTGTTGTTAGAACCCCAGGACTAAACACCGTTGCGGCAGACACGTTTTCTTTTTCTTTCGTTCAGTGCCTATGCGTAACTTAGGCTAATTGTATTTATATATATATGGCACATACCTGTTGACCTATCAGCTAATGTACATATGGCAAGGGCATATATGGTACGCATATATACATATACGGCCAATGTATATCAGACTCTCATATGATTATTATTATTGATATTATCATGTATTATTATTATTTATTCTTATTATTATAAACCCATTTTATTAGTTCTAAAATTAATAGGTTAGTGCAGCAACACAAATTCACTCCCTGAATGATTTTATTTAAATATATATATATATATATATATATATATATATATATATATATATATATATATATTATTTATTCATATTGTAAGTTAATTATAATTAATATTAATAATTTAAAATCAATTACTAAGGCAATACACAAACACACACATAAAGAGATTAGAACACATATTAACACTCATATATATAAAAATAAAATAATAATAAATATGATATTGCAGCATTATACTATTTAAAATAAAGTAGCGAGAAATTGGATCAGACCGTAAATGTGTTATGTGTTCGCTATGTTTCCTTGTGTACTCTGTTATGTATTTTGTAGTTGTGGTCATTATTGTGTTAGTATTGTAGAGCTAAGTTAGTTCCTCACTTCCCTAAGTGTCTCACCATATTCGATTGGCTTATCTGATTGACGTAGGTAGTGATGGCTGGTGGAAGGAATGATGCTGCGATTGCTGAGGCTCTAGAGTCCATGGCAGGAGTTACAGTGCAGGCTCTCCAAGCTTTGGCTGAATCCCAAGCTACTGCACAAGCCTCTGCGCAAGCTGCTACTCAAGCTGCACAGATTGCTGCTCAAGCTGTTGCTCAAGCTACTAGCTATAGTGGTGGCCAAGGAAATGTGCAGATAAATGAATTCATGGTGATGGATCGATTTCACAAGGCTAACCCCCCCTCATTTGAAGGTCACTATAATCCTGATGGAGCTCAAAAGTGGTTGCAAGAAATTGAGAAAATTTTCAGAGGAGTGGCATGTCCCGAAGGTCAGAAAGTGCATCTTGGTACCTTTATGTTGACGGAGGAAGCTGAACATTGGTGGGATAATGCCCGCCAACGTTTAGAGAATGCAGGGACTGCAATTACTTGGACTATATTCAAGAACATGTTTCTAATTAAGTATTTTCCCGAAGATATCCGTAATAGAAAGGAGATGGAATTTGTTAAATTAGAACAGGGGAATATGTCGGTTGCGGAGTATGCGGCTAAGTTCGAGGAATTATCCAGGTACTACCCACTCTATGTTGGAGAAGCAGGAGAAAAGTCCAAGTGTATCAAGTTTGAAATGGGACTCAGGCCAGAGATCAAGAAACAGGTTGGAATGCAAGAGATTCGCGACTTTCCTACCCTAGTGAATAAGAGTAGGATTTATGATGAGGATAGCCGTGCTGAAAAGGCACATTACCGAAACACTGGAATCATGAAGGACAAGAGGCCTATGCATCATAATAGAGGAAAACCTTACTCTTTCCCTCCTAGTAGATCTGGAAGTCATTTGAATTATCAACAACACAGTTTTTCAGCTGGAAAAGGAGCTAGTGGTGGTAATGGAAAAGGAAATGGGAACAATTATAGTTATGGGAGTGGTAGAGGAAACCCCAATGGACGAGGAGTTAGTAGCGGAAATAGTAACAACATGAGTCAAGTCTCGCGCAACAACAATGGTAATAGTGGTTATCTAGCTACTCCGATCCGATGTAGCAGGTGTGGAAAGCAGGGTCACATGACATATGAATGTAGAGATGCTGGAATTACTTGTTTTAATTGTCAACAACAAGGCCACATTAGCACCACATGCCCTTACCCAAAGAAGACTACACAGCCTGGAAACCAGAGCTCCCAAGCCAGCCGACCTAAATCCAATGGAAGAGTCTTTGCCCTCAGTGGTGCAGGAGCGTCTGAGAAAGACAACTTGATCCAAGGTACATGTCTCATAAGTGATACTCCTTTATTTGTACTATTTGATTGTGGTGCCACTCATTCTTTTGTTTCTCTTGATTGTGTTAGACGTTTAGGACTACATGTATCTCGTTTACAGTATGAGTTGATTGTGAATACCCCAACTAGTGATTCTGTTGATACCTCTAGTGTCTGTCTTGACATTTCTATCCATGTGTGTGGAAGGGACTTTCGAGTTGACTTAGTGTGTCTACCTTTGCGTCTGGTTGATGTGATTCTTGGTATGGATTGGCTATCTGCCAACCGTGTCCGTGTAGATTTTTTTAGTAAAACCATTGAATTCATGGAGTCGGAAGAGAGGGATAAGCCTAGCAATATATCCACCAACCAAGTGAAGGCGCTCTTGAAAGAAGATGCCCAATTATACATGATCCTTGCCTCATTGGAATTTGAAGAAAAAGTGGTAATACGAGATGTTCCTGTTGTGTGTGAATTCCCTGAAGTATTCCCTGAAGATGTCACTAGTTTACCACCAGAGCGTGAAACTGAGTTTAGCATTGACCTTGTACCAGGTACTGGACCCATATCCATGGCACCGTATAGGATGTCTCCCTTAGAATTGTCTGAGCTTAAGAAACAATTGGAAGAGCTTTTAGATAAACAATTTATAAGGCCTAGTGTTTCACCATGGGGTGCACCTGTGTTGTTGGTTAAGAAGAAGGATGGCTCTATGAGGTTATGCGTAGATTACCGTCGACTTAATAAAGTGACAATCAAGAATAAGTATCCGCTACCTAGGATAGATGACCTGATGGATCAATTGAGAGGATCATGTGTGTTTAGTAAGATCGATCTGAGGTCAGGTTACCATCAAATCCGAGTGAAACCTTCTGATACCCCTAAGACCGCCTTTAGGACCCGTTATGGCCATTACGAGTATTTGGTTATGCCTTTTGGTGTGACTAACGCACCAGCAGTGTTTATGGATTACATGAATCGGGTCTTTCATCCTTACCTAGACTCTTTTGTGGTTGTGTTTATAGATGATATCTTAGTGTACTCTAAGACTAGGGAAGAACATGGTGAACATCTAAGGATAGTCTTGAAAACCCTTAAGGAGAAACAATTATTTGCCAAGTTGTCTAAGTGTGAATTTTGGTTAGAGGAAGTAAGTTTCCTAGGACATATAATTTCAAAAGGGGGAATAGCTGTTGATCCTACCAAAGTGGAGAGTGTCTTAGAATGGAAAGCACCTAAATCAGTGACTGGGATTAGGAGTTTCCTAGGATTGGCAGGTTATTATCGTAGGTTCATAGAAGGATTCTCCAGGTTGGCCTTACCTTTGACTAAGTTGACCCGAAAAGGGGAATTGTTTGTGTGGGATACTCATTGTGAGAATAGTTTCCAAGAGCTTAAGAAACGATTGACCTCTGCACCAATCTTAGTATTACCTGACCTGAGTGAACCTTTTGTAGTATATTGTGATGCGTGTAGTTCCGGATTAGGTGGAGTACTTATGCAGGATGGAAAGGTAGTAGCATATGCTTCTAGGCAACTGAAGATTCATGAGAGAAACTACCCTACCCATGACCTAGAACTAGCAGCAGTTGTCTTTGTACTTAAGAAGTGGAGACATTATTTATATGGATCTAGATTTGAGGTTTTTAGTGACCATAAGAGCCTTAAGTATCTTTTTGATCAGAAGGAGTTGAACATGAGACAACGTAGGTGGATGGAATTCCTTAAAGATTTTGATTTTGAGCTTAAATATCACCCTGGAAAGGCCAATGTAGTGGCTGATGCCTTGAGTAGGAAGACTTTGAGTGTGTCCGCCTTAATGGTTAAGCATAGTGAGTTGTTGGAACAATTTAGAGACCTTAGTTTAGTTTGTGAAGTGACACCAGAAAGTATTAAATTGGGAATGTTGAAGGTAACTAGTGGACTATTGGAAGAGATTGAAAAGAGTCAGAAGTTGGATTTATATCTTTTAGATAAGTTACAATCGATTGACCAAGGGAGAGAACCTGACTTTAAAATAGGTGCGGATGGAATTTTGAGATTTAAGGAGAGGATTTGTGTTCCCGATGTAGAGGAGTTAAGAAAGATGATCTTAGAGGAAGGACATAGGAGTTGTCTAAGTATTCACCTTGGAGCCACAAAGATGTATAAGGACCTCAAGAAGATATTTTGGTGGCCTAAAATGAAAAGAGATGTTGCTGAATTTGTGTATGCTTGTTTGACTTGCCAAAAATCTAAGGTAGAACATCAAAAACCTTCCGGTTTGATGCAACCTTTGAGCATTCCCGAATGGAAGTGGGATAACATATCTATGGACTTTGTGGTAGGCTTACCTCGAACTCCAAAAAGGTACGATAGCATTTGGGTTATTGTGGATAGACTAACTAAATCTGCTCACTTTATTCCAATAAACATAACTTATTCTATGGAAAGGTTAGCTGAAATATATATAAAGGAAATTGTGAAGTTGCATGGAATCCCATCAAGCATAGTCTCGGACAGAGACCCTAGGTTTACCTCTAAGTTTTGGCAAGGTTTACAAAGTGCTTTAGGTACGAGCCTTAGGATGAGTTCAGCCTACCACCCACAGACAGATGGTCAAACTGAGCGAACCAATCAATCTCTAGAAGACTTGTTGAGAGCTTGTGTGTTGGAACAAAATGGAAGTTGGGATAGCTTTTTGCCACTTATAGAGTTTACCTATAACAATAGTTTCCACTCTAGTATTGGAATGGCCCCTTTTGAGGCGTTGTATGGAAGAAGATGTAGGACCCCTCTGTGTTGGTTTGAGACGGGTGATAACCTTGTGTTAGGACCTGAGATTGTTCAACAAACTACTGATAAAGTAAAAATGATTCAGGAAAAAATGAGAGCATCTCAAAGTAGGCAAAAGAGTTACCATGATAAAAGAAAGAAAAACCTCGAATTTCAAGAAGGTGATCATGTATTTCTGAGAGTTACTCCAACAACTGGGGTTGGTCGGGCATTAAAAATGCGAAAGCTTACACCTCGGTTTATAGGACCTTACCAAATTCTCAAACGTGTCGGTAACGTAGCATATCAGATCGCGTTGCCTCCGTCTCTTTCTAATCTCCATAGTGTCTTTCATGTGTCTCAACTTCGCAAGTACATTTTCGATCCCTCACACGTGATTGAGTCAGACAAGGTCCAAATAAAAGAGAATCTAACTTTTGAGACCTTACCGCTACGGATTGAGGACCAAAAGACCAAAGAATTAAGGGGTAAGGCGATTTCATTGGTTAAGGTTGTCTGGGGAGGTGCTACTGGTGAAAGTGCTACGTGGGAGGTTGAAAGCCAGATGCGCGATTCTTATCCCGAACTATTTCCGTCAGGTAAATTTCGAGGACGAAATTTTCTTCAACAGGGGGAGAAATATAACACCCCAATTTCTCGCTACTTTATTTTAAATAGTATAATGCTGCAATATCATATTTATTATTATTTTATTTTTTATATATATGAGTGTTAATATGTGTTCTAATCTCTTTATGTGTGTGTTTGTGTATTGCCTTAGTAATTGATTTTAAATTATTAATATTAATTATAATTAACTTACAATATGAATAAATAATATATATATATATATATATATATAGTTAAATAAAATCATTCAGGGAGTGAATTTGTGTTGCTGCACTAACCTATTAATTTTAGAACTAATAAAATGGGTTTATAATAATAAGAATAAATAATAATAATAATAATAATACATGATAATATCAATAATAATAATCATATGAGAGTCTGATATACATTGGCCGTATATGTATATATTCGTACCATATATGCCCTTGCCATATGTACATTAGCTGATAGGTCAACAGGTATGTGCTATATATATATAAATACAATTAGCCTAAGTTACGCATAGGCACTGAACGAAAGAAAAAGAAAACGTGTCTGCCGCAACGGTGTTTAGTCCCGGGGTTCTAACAACAACATTACAACATAGCATAACCATACGACAGGTATCTTCCCTTAATTCCATCAACTAATACTAATTGATCTGAATAAATTGAAGGAGTATGTTTCCTAATTCTATCGACTATATCGAAATTGGGTTATTGATCGAGTCATATAAATATTGGGCAGTATAGGGGTAGTCATAGTTAGCCTCCTCAATCTCCTCTTGGGGGTGAACTACATATTCCTAGCTGTAAAAAAAAAAAAAAAAAAATATAAGAATTGTGATTCCAAATAGAGAACCCCCCTGAACAATTCTTTTGCCTAGCTTAAGCGGTGATTTATCTAATATTTAGGATTTTTCTTTTATTCAGGTCAAACCCCACGTTTGTGTTCAGGCAGTATATACCCACTAGCTAACTATGAGAAACAATGTCTTGTGCAAACCATAGTTCCTCAATTTATCTCCTGACTTGATGCAGAATTATTTAACATGATTAATATGCCTTGTTACTAAAATGATTATTTAGTTACCCACTAGAATTTCTAAGACCAGTAGTTACGATTTACATGCATAATATCAAAATTTTGTTGTTCTGCAAGCAATTGGAGGCATTGGAAAAATGGTACTGTCATTATAATAACATACAAATCAGCCATGAGTAATTAGACTAATCTCACTCTAGAAAATAATCTCGTTAGGGTGCCTTTAATTATGCTTTTAACACCGAAACTACAAATATACGTCATAATAATTTAAATGTGTGACTCTGTCATATTTTAATTAAAATTAGAAATTATTTTCGATTAGTATAATAATATGTATGTTTCGATGATATTAAATATATCTTTAGATTTTAATACAAATAGCAGATAATTAATTTATGTATTAATAATAAGTATTTATTCGTTGGAGCAAGTAACTAAATTGTAATTGGTTGTTGCGTTGATTTATTCTCGCTCGTGGACTGTTAGAGCCGGTGATTGACGAAGACGGGACACGTTGAATCAGCGGATCGACTTCGTTGGGAAAAATCTTCAGCTAAGGTAAGGGGTGAGATGAGGTTCGATTTTATGAGTATAAAATAACGTGAGATGAACGGGAATATTGAAATTCCCATATGTTAATTCGGGGCTTACTACGTACAGTTGAGCCCTATTGAGCAATAATAATTAATTAATAAAATGTGAATGGTAATAGTGAGGACTAAAATATAATTTAGCAACCAATAGAATTGTTGTGAATTTATATCAAGGTTGCATGCTGTTTGATTTTATGAAATCTTATGTTAATTGTTAACGTGTGAATGATATGTACTTGAATGTTTTTGTCACTTGATTGAATTTGTGATATTACTAAAATGCGCCACCTATTGAATCCCTTATTATGTGATTGATGTTATTGGATTGTGTATTGTGAGTAGTGTAAACCAAATATTGTGATTTTATTGTGATTGACTGATAAAGATATAGTGATGAAATATTATGAAGTCAGATTGAAACTTAATGAGTTGTGATGATCGAGTAAGTCTGAGACCGGTGTTGTAGATTTTGGAGTTAGGATTTTTTTTGTCATCATATAGGGAGGGTCTGACAAACCTAGTGATTTGGGGAAGTACAACTGAATGAGCCTGATCGTGGAGGGCTACAGTCGAACTGTAAAGTAAGACTGATAGACCTTGGGGGTACACCTAGTGGGGAATTCCTAAGTGGATTAGTGGGTTATTCCCTAAGGCCGGGAACTACCGTGCAACACAAGAGTACCCCGACTGTCGCGTATATGTGTCTCGGGTTGAGTTGAGGGGATCTATGAGGACTTGGCCATTCATGAATTGTCCATCCACTCTTGTAGTGGCATAGTATCAGGCCTCCTAACCAAGTACTTCAGAGTAGAATGGTACCAGATGATGAAGTATAGAGTATAGGACATGCATAGCATTTCATTATTTTGATTGTCTTATTATGAATGGATTTGGTAAGTCGTTGATATTATACCCTTGACTATTTTTGGAGATTGTGATAATTTGATTGTTTGCGTGTTCTCCTCGTGCATTTTATACTGCTACATAATTTCGATACTCACCCCTCGTTGTTTGTGTTTGGCGTTTGCGACGGACGCAGACGAGCTGTAAGTTGCAGGTGATGATTAATACCATCAGAGAGGCGGAAGCCGTCATGTCTTGAAGACTCTATTTATATGCATTGTGTTGATGTTCTTTGGAGTATTTTTATTTTGGGAATTTCCGCTCTGATAGTGACATCGGGTGGGGACTTTATTTACACTGAGTTTAAAACATAAGTACGTATACTTCAAAAAGGATTTTGTTGTTTGACATTCTGATTTCGATTTCATTACGTTTGATGGAAGTTTTGAATTTACGTGACACGTTTATGATTATGTGATATTCTTTGCCAAAAAAAAAAAAAAAAAAAAAATTCTTTGGGGTTTAGGGTGTCACAGGAACCGCTATATGTTTTAGTGGTTGAAATTTTCTGGAAATATTGACGGTCACATGCATGTAACGTATTATTTATTCGTGCAAGCTTCCAAACATGAATTCACGATGACATTAACTCCAAGAGCATCTGTAAATTATTGAAACAACCACCAATAATTAATTGAATTAAATTTTATAAGGTCAGACTGATATATACAATTATAAAATTAAATAGGGAAAAGTATAAATACCACTTTTGACGTTTATCGACTTGGAATTAACACACATAGTTGTACATTCGTAAGCAACTTTTGAAGATATCTTACGGCATTTTAATAATTCACAAGCACCAACACAAGCCGCATATAATGGTATTTCTTCAATTAAGTATCTACATTTTAGAGCACACTTGGCTGAACAAAGGATAAAACGGATTGAGCGGTGTTTTGGTGGTGATGAAGGTGCAACAAAATCATCCGCTTGTGCAACAACTAACATTATCATTACAAAAATCGGAACAATCTTTTTCATCTCTCTCTTGGCCATAACTCTTCTCTATACAATTCTTGATTTTTTGAAAAAATTTGTGAAATTTTATTTGACGGTCATTGAATAGAAAACCTCAATTTATAATCACATAATACTTAAACATTTAAGTATATTTTAACTTCTTAACAAAACTAAACATCACGTGAGAAAGAGTTTTTGACTTTTTGTGCCATGTCAAACAATTTATGTGTGCTAACAAAACAATATAAAAATAAAGTCATACTCTATTGTGGAAAATGACACAACATAGTAATTGATATTAAGTTTTCAAAAAAAGAAAATGCATTAAGAGAATCTCAAATTACTTTATCTAATAAAGGTAGGGATCTAAAAAAAATTATTTTGGTTCCATCAATGTAGCCAACGTCAAACAATTGAAAAATATTATGTTAAAGAATGTAAATTCATAAAAAAGATTTTAAAAATGATGAATGAATTAATAGATTTTTTTAAAACATATGGTTAAGCGTAAAAATTGTCCTTAATAATCTAGAGTTTAAATAAGAGGTAAGTTTTGTTACAACTGAGATTTTAACTTTAGTATTCTCAACCGATTCAACCATCACTGAACCATATTTACTATTTGAGGTCAATGACTTAGTTAATAAAAGAAAATATAATATAAAAATAGAGAGTCACCATTTATATTTTCATTAATGTAAAATTGAATTATAAATTCTAATAAACTAGAGTAGAGACCTCGAGTATCACTGCGAGAAATTTTACAAGGGATGGTAAAATAATATGGTTGATAATTTAAAGACTTACAATCCTCACGAGAAGGAAGTGAAGGACAAAATTATTCTCTCGATCGATTTTTTAGTGACAACTAATAACTTTGATTTAAAATCGGATGCGTTATGTGCTACTATTAAGGATGATTGTATGGATACGCGTCCTAAGACTCAAGTTGACATTGATATTTTAAATATGAAATTTCTAAAGATGAATTTCGTCTTTGATGAATAGATAACCAGAATTGCAACAACATATATACATTTTTCACAAGTTAAGATCAAGTTAAGGTCCAAATTCAAGTAGCATTATGTTGAACACAATGAAATTTAATAAGACGATGACATATACTTTTCAAGGTTTGCTATAAAATATTTTTGAAACACAATGGGTGTATTTAACAACATAAATGACAAACACTTTTAAAAGTCTTAGAGATTTTAAATAGTGGTTGCCCCATTTTGAACGCTTTAAAGTTTATGCGAGTTTTGCAATTACGAATACTACTTTATAATTTGTGGTTCCGCTGGTGTCAACTTATGACAACATAACATATATCTTATTAAAATATTTTCATATATCGTGTAATGAGTCATATTAGTTCGAGATCATAGAAAATGCTGACCTAGAGAAATAGGTAAGGATGTGTTGTGTCAATTTTGAAAAATAATTTTTTTTTATCATAATAGGTTAGGGAAAAAAAGACTGTCGCATTTTTAAAATTGAACAAAGGTTCAATGCGCCGCTTAGGTTGGGGCGTTAAAAATTAATTTGTCAAATATTATGTTTTATGAAGGTGAAACATCTCTTGCGTGGAAGTGCGCTACGTTTAATCTTTAATTTCTATTATAAAATATATATATATATATATATATATATATATATATATAACATTCCTTTTTTTTATTTTCTTTGGGTTGTTTGTAACCGCTCATGCATATTTCATACGATTTTTACCTTATTTTTTTGTAATTAAATTTTTAATGTGTTTTTTGATAATTGTCATGTTAGTTTTTTTAGTTGTAAAATAAGTAACTAAATTAATACAAATAATAAAATAATTTTCATATGCATGCTAATTCATTATTATCCTCAAAGAAGGAATAAGAAAAGAAAATGGAAATATTAACAAAAAACAATGATTTGTTTCAAATTATTAAAGTGAATATAGTTTACAAATACATTTAATCATATATCACCATATCTCTATAAACATATATATATTGGTGCCAATAATTTACGAAAAAATATGACACCCATACAAAACCATACTGATACTAAATTCTTCATATGTGTAAGAAAAATATACACCATCAATATTGGAACCGCTATATGTTTTAGTGGTTGAAATTTTCTGGAAATATTGACGGTCACATGCATGTAACGTATTATTTATTCGTGCAAGCTTCCAAACATGAATTCACGATGACATTAACTCCAAGAGCATCTGTAAATTATTGAAACAACCACCGATAATTAATTGAATTAAATTTTATAAGGTCAGACTGATATATACAATTATAAAATTAAATAGGGAAAAGTATAAATACCACTTTTGACGTTTATCGACTTGGAATTAACACACGTAGTTGTACAATCGTAAGCAACTTTTGAAGATATCTTACGGCATTTTAATAATTCACAAGCACCAACACAAGCCGCATATAATGGTATTTCTTCAATTAAGTATCTACATTTTAGAGCACACTTGGCTGAACAAAGGATAAAACGGATTGAGCGGTGTTTTGGTGGTGATGAAGGTGCAACAAAATCATCCGCTTGTGCAACAACTAACATTATCATTACAAAAATCGGAACAATCTTTTTCATCTCTCTCTTGGCCATAACTCTTCTCTATACAATTCTTGATTTTCTGAAAAAATTTGTGAAATTTTATTTGACGGTCATTGAATAGAAAACCTCAATTTATAATCACATAATAGTTAAACATTTAAGTATATTTTAACTTCTTAACAAAACTAAACATCATGTGAGAAAGAGTTTTTGACTTTTTGTGCCATGTCAAACAATTTCTGTGTGCTAACAAAACAATATAAAAATAAAGTCATACTCTATTGTGGAAAATGACACAACATAGTAATTGATATTAAGTTTTCAAAAAAAGAAAATGCATTAAGAGAATCTCAAATTACTTTATCTAATAAAGGTAGGGATCTAAAAAAAATTATTTTGGTTCCATCAATGTAGCCAACGTCAAACAATTGAAAAATATTATGTTAAAGAATGTAAATTCATAAAAAAGATTTTAAAAATGATGAATGAATTAATAGATTTTTTTAAAACATATGGTTAAGCGTAAAAATTGTCCTTAATAATCTAGAGTTTAAATAAGAGGTATGTTTTGTTACAACTGAGATTTTAACTTTAGTATTCTCGACCGATTCAACCATCACTGAACCATATTTACTATTTGAGGTCAATGACTTAGTTAATAAAAGAAAATATAATATAAAAATAGAGAGTCACCATTTATATTTTCATTAATGTAAAATTGAATTATAAATTCTAATAAACTAGAGTAGAGACCTCGAGTATCACTGCGAGAAATTTTACAAGGGATGATAAAATAATAAGGTTGATAATTTAAAGACTTACAATCCTCACGAGAAGGAAGTGAAGGACAAAATTATTCTCTCGATCGATTTTTTAGTGACAACTAATAACTTTGATTTAAAATCGGATGCGTTATGTGCTACTATTAAGGATGATTGTATGGATACGCGTCCTAAGACTCAAGTTGACATTGATATTTTAAATATGAAATTTCTAAAGAAGAATTTCGTCTTTGAGGAATAGATAACCAGAATTGCAACAACATATATACATTTTTCACAAGTTAAGATCAAGTTAAGGTCCAAATTCAAGTAGCATTATGTTGAACACAATGAAATTTAATAACACGATGACATATACTTTTCAAGGTTTGCTATAAAATATTTTTGAAACACAATGGGTGTATTTAACAACATAAATGACAAACACTTTTAAAAGTCTTAGAGATTTTAAATAGTGGTTGCCCCATTTTGAACGCTTTAAAGTTTATGCGAGTTTTGCAATTACGAATACTACTTTATAATTTGTGGTTCCGCTGGTGTCAACTTATGACAACATAACATATATCTTATTAAAATATTTTCATATATCGTGTAATGTGTCATATTAGTTCGAGATCATAGAAAATGCTGACCTAGAGAAATAGGTAAGGAAGTGTTGTGTCACTTTTGAAAAATAATTTTTTTTTTTTATCATAATAGGTTAGGGAAAAAAAGACTGTCGCATTTTTAAAATTGAACAAAGGTTCAATGCGCCGCTTAGGTTGGGGCGTTAAAAATTAACTTGTCAAATATTATGTTTTATGAAGGTGAAACATCTCTTGCGTGGAAGTGCGCTACGTTTAATCTTTAATTTCTATTATAAAATATATATATATATATATATATATATATATAACATTCCTTTTTTCATTTTCTTTGGGTTGTTTGTAACCGCTCATGCATATTTCATACGATTTTTACCTTATTTTTTTGTAATTAAATTTTTAATGTGTTTTTTGATAATTGTCATGTTAGTTTTTTTAGTTGTAAAATAAGTAACTAAATTAATACAAATAATAAAATAATTTACATATGCATGCTAATTCATTATTATCCTCAAAGAAGGAATAAGAAAAGAAAATGGAAATATTAACAAAAAACAATGATTTGTTTCAAATTATTAAAGTGAATAAAGTTTACAAATACATTTAATCATATATCACCATATCTCTATAAACATATATATATATTGGTGGCAATAAATTACGAAAAAATATGACACCCATACAAAACCATACTGATACTAAATTCTTCATATGTGTAAGAAAAATATACACCATCAATATTGGAACCGCTATATGTTTTAGTGGTTGAAATTTTCTGGAAATATTGACGGTCACATGCATGTAACGTATTATTTATTCGTGCAAGCTTCCAAACATGAATTCACGATGACATTAACTCCAAGAGCATCTGTAAATTATTGAAACAACCACCGATAATTAATTGAATTAAATTTTATAAGGTCAGACTGATATATACAATTATAAAATTAAATAGGGAAAAGTATAAATACCACTTTTGACGTTTATCGACTTGGAATTAACACACGTAGTTGTACAATCGTAAGCAACTTTTGAAGATATCTTACGGCATTTTAATAATTCACAAGCACCAACACAAGCCGCATATAATGGTATTTCTTCAATTAAGTATCTACATTTTAGAGCACACTTGGCTGAACAAAGGATAAAACGGATTGAGCGGTGTTTTGGTGGTGATGAAGGTGCAACAAAATCATCCGCTTGTGCAACAACTAACATTATCATTACAAAAATCGGAACAATCTTTTTCATCTCTCTCTTGGCCATAACTCTTCTCTATACAATTCTTGATTTTCTGAAAAAATTTGTGAAATTTTATTTGACGGTCATTGAATAGAAAACCTCAATTTATAATCACATAATAGTTAAACATTTAAGTATATTTTAACTTCTTAACAAAACTAAACATCATGTGAGAAAGAGTTTTTGACTTTTTGTGCCATGTCAAACAATTTCTGTGTGCTAACAAAACAATATAAAAATAAAGTCATACTCTATTGTGGAAAATGACACAACATAGTAATTGATATTAAGTTTTCAAAAAAAGAAAATGCATTAAGAGAATCTCAAATTACTTTATCTAATAAAGGTAGGGATCTAAAAAAAATTATTTTGGTTCCATCAATGTAGCCAACGTCAAACAATTGAAAAATATTATGTTAAAGAATGTAAATTCATAAAAAAGATTTTAAAAATGATGAATGAATTAATAGATTTTTTTAAAACATATGGTTAAGCGTAAAAATTGTCCTTAATAATCTAGAGTTTAAATAAGAGGTAAGTTTCGTTACAACTGAGATATTAACTTTAGTATTCTCAACCGATTCAACCATCACTGAACCATATTTACTATTTGAGGTCAATGACTTAGTTAATAAAAGAAAATATAATATAAAAATAGAGAGTCACCATTTATATTTTCATTAATGTAAAATTGAATTATAAATTCTAATAAACTAGAGTAGAGACCTCGAGTATCACTGCGAGAAATTTTACAAGGGATGATAAAATAATATGGTTGATAATTTAAAGACTTACAATCCTCACGAGAAGGAAGTGAAGGACAAAATTATTCTCTCGATCGATTTTTTAGTGACAACTAATAACATTGATTTAAAATCGGATGCGTTATGTGCTACTATTAAGGATGATTGTATGGATACGCGTCCTAAGACTCAAGTTGACATTGATATTTTAAATATGAAATTTCTAAAGATGAATTTTGTCTTTGAGGAATAGATAACCAGAATTGCAACAACATATATACATTTTTCACAAGTTAAGATCAAGTTAAGGTCCAAATTCAAGTAGCATTATGTTGAACACAATGAAATTTAATAAGACGATGACATATACTTTTCAAGGTTTGCTATAAAATATTTTTGAAACACAATGGGTGTATTTAACAACATAAATGACAAACACTTTTAAAAGTCTTAGAGATTTTAAATAGTGGTTGCCCCATTTTGAACGCTTTAAAGTTTATGCGAGTTTTGCAATTACGAATACTACTTTATAATTTGTGGTTCCGCTGGTGTCAACTTATGACAACATAACATATATCTTATTAAAATATTTTCATATATCGTGTAATGTGTCATATTAGTTCGAGATCATAGAAAATGCTGACCTAGAGAAATAGGTAAGGAAGTGTTGTGTCAATTTTGAAAAATAATTTTTTTTTTATCATAATAGGTTAGGGAAAAAAAGACTGTCGCATTTTTAAAATTGAACAAAGGTTCAATGCGCCGCTTAGGTTGGGGCGTTAAAAATTAATTTGTCAAATATTATGTTTTATGAAGGTGAAACATCTCTTGCGTGGAAGTGCGCTACGTTTAATCTTTAATTTCTATTATAAAATATATATATAACATTCCTTTTTTTATTTTCTTTGGGTTGTTTGTAACCGCTCATGCATATTTCATACGATTTTTACCTGATTTTTTTGTAATTAAATTTTTTATGTGTTTTTTGATAATTGTCATGTTAGTTTTTATAGTTGTAAAATAAGTAACTAAATTAATACAAATAATAAAATAATTTACATATGCATGCTAATTCATTATTATCCTCAAAGAAGGAATAAGAAAAGAAAATGGAAATATTAACAAAAAACAATGATTTGTTTCAAAGTATTAAAGTGAATATAGTTTACAAATACATTTAATCATATATCACCACATCTCTATAAACATATATATATTGGTGCCAATAATTTACGAAAAAATATGACACCCATACAAAACCATACTGATACTAAATTCTTCATATGTGTAAGAAAAATATGCACCATCAATATTGGAACCGCTATATGTTTTAGTGGTTGAAATTTTCTGGAAATATTGACGGTCACATGCATGTAACGTATTATTTATTCGTGCAAGCTTCCAAACATGAATTCACGATGACATTAACTCCAAGAGCATCTGTAAATTATTGAAACAACCACCGATAATTAATTGAATTAAATTTTATAAGGTCAGACTGATATATACAATTATAAAATTAAATAGGGAAAAGTATAAATACCACTTTTGACGTTTATCGACTTGGAATTAACACACATAGTTGTACAATGGTAAGCAACGTTTGAATATATCTTACGGCATTTTAATAATTCACAAGCACCAACACAAGCCGCATATAATGGTATTTCTTCAATTAAGTATCTACATTTTAGAGCACACTTGGCTGAACAAAGGATAAAACGGATTGAGTGGTGTTTTGGTGGTGATGAAGGTGCAACAAAATCATCCGCTTGTGCAACAACTAACATTATCATTACAAAAATCGGAACAATCTTTTTCATCTCTCTATTGGTCATAACTCTTCTCTATACAATTCTTGATTTTCTGAAAAAATTTGTGAAATTTTATTTGACGGTCATTGAATAGAAAACCTCAATTTATAATCACATAATACTTAAACATTTAAGTATATTTTAACTTCTTAACAAAACTAAACATCACGTGAGAAAGAGTTTTTGACTTTTTGTGCCATGTCAAACAATTTCTGTGTGCTAACAAAACAATATAAAAATAAAGTCATACTCTATTGTGGAAAATGACACAACATAGTAATTGATATTAAGTTTTCAAAAAAAGAAAATGCATTAAGAGAATCTCAAATTACTTTATCTAATAAAGGTAGGGATCTAAAAAAAATTATTTTGGTTCCATCAATGTAGCCAACGTCAAACAATTGAAAAATATTATGTTAAAGAATGTAAATTCATAAAAAAGATTTTAAAAATGATGAATGAATTAATAGATTTTTTTAAAACATATGGTTAAGCGTAAAAATTGTCCTTAATAATCTAGAGTTTAAATAAGAGGTA
>JBBPBR010000001.1:20358524-20373807 GCA_037974775.1 Cicer pinnatifidum | reverse complement strand
AGGACAACATTGTTGATATTTTAAAACATAAAATATCAAATTGTCACTTAAAATTAAAATAAATGACCAAATTAGAAAGAAAAAATAAAAAAACTAAAACGTTACTTGAAATTAAGTTAAGGGACCACTGATGTAATTTAGCATATAATAAATATGATTGTAATGCAACCGCTTCTATGAAAATAATAGTGACATTGTTTTGGTTGAGATTTTTTAGATGTTACGAACACCATAAACACAAGATCTGTAAATAATACTATCACAGTATTTAATAAGTATCCACCCAAGAATTTTATGTCATATGATTGGTATTAGTGTTGAATTAATAACGGAATTTTTGAATATATTAATATTAATTAGTCTAACTCTTTGCTGACTAGTAAATACGTTATAAAAAGTATTATTATCTATATGTTTTTATATATAATATACTTTCACATATTAATTTTCTAAACAATATTTATATTAATTTTTTTTAATTCTTTTACATATCATGATGCATTTATAAAACAAAAGAGACTAAATTAAAACAGAGGAATGATACTAACAAATTTAATCAACAGTTAAGGGTGAAGACTTTCTCTAGGAATAGGAAGCAGGTGCAGACTTGTTATATAAACCATAATCCCTTAATTCCGGTATATCCGTTGATTATATTTTACAACTCAATCTTCCTTTGTTTGAATTACCCTCTATCTTTGTTGTGACTACTGCAGCTAAGAACCAGATTGAGACTTCCTTAGTATATCCTCAATGCCCAATTTGCCTATGTGATAGGATCCTTTTAGTGGATCTAATTTTGTATCCCTTGAGGGATTAGATATTATTCTAGGAATAGATTCGATGTTTGAAAATTTTGTGACTCTAGTTTGTCATGGTAAGGAATTCATAATTCAACCAAACATTCTGCAACCAGAAGAAACAAAACTTTCTTCCTTGTGTACTACTTCACAATTCTTATAGTGTTTAGTCAATGAGGGTGAGGGTATAATGTTACTGTTATCTTCAAATTCAAGGTCAAAAGTAGAATTGTCAAGCATTCAAGTGGTAAACGAGTTTGAGAAAGTTTTTCAACATGAGGTGACATCCTTTCCTCCAAAGAGAGATATAGAGGTCTCCATAGATTTAGCCCTTGAAGCAGGACCAATATTCATTGGTCCTTATAGAATGTCACCCTTAGAATTGAGTGAACTTAAGGATCAGTTAGATGATTTTATAAGCATACAATTTTTCTACCTAGTGTGTCAACATGGGGAGCCCCTGTTCTATTAGTAAAGAAAAAGGATTGTGGAATGAGACTTTGAATAGAATGTATGCAATTGAACAAAGTAACAATTACAAACAAATATCCATTGTCTAAAATAGGTGACCTTCTAGAACAACTGGGTGGAGCTACCATATTTTTAAAAATTGATCTTAGGTTTGGATATGATCAGATTAGGATTAAATTTGAACATATAACAAGAACAACCTTCAGAACTCGGTATGGACACTATGAGTTTTTGGTTATGCATTTTGGTGTAACAAATGCCCGAACAATATTAATGGATTACATGAATAGGATATTCCGGCCCTATCTTGATAAGCTTGTGTTAGTGTCTATTGAGGACATTTTAATTTATTCGAAGACTCCAGCAAAGCATTAAGAAAAACTTAAGATTGTGCTACAAATACTGAGAGATAAAAAGATTATTTGCTAAACTTAGTAAATGTGAGTTTTGGATGTTAAAGGTTATGTTTTTACATCATTTCATTTCCAAGGGAAGGGTAGCAATAGACCATTCCAATGTAGAAGCTGTGTTAGAATGGAAGCAACCTAAGAATGTGACTTAAGTTAAAAGTTTCTTAGGCTTAGCAAAGTACTACCGTAGGTTTATCAATAAATTATCTCAAAATTGAAAAGGTTGACATGTAAGGATCAACTTTTTGTGTGGGACCATGAGTGTGAGAAAAGTTTCCAAACACTTACGAATAAATTGACCACAACACTTGTAGTCACTCTAGACCCAACCTTAGGATTTGAGGTTTATTGTGATGCATCCTTGAAAGGCTTAGGTGGTGTACTAATGTAGAATAAACAAATAGTTGTGTATGCCTCTAGACAATTGAAATCAGATGAAAGAAACTATACAACCCATGATTTAGAACTTGTTTTCATAGTGTTTGTCCTTAAGATCTGGAGACATTATCTATATGGAGTCCACTTTGATGTCTTTAGTGATCATAAGAGTTTGAGGTATCTTTTTGATCATAGAGAACTTAACATGAGACAATATAGGTGGGTGTAATTCTTAAAAGATAGTGATTTTGATTTGAGGTACCATCAAGGCAAGGCGAATGTGGTAGTATATGCCTAGATTAGGAAGTCACTCCATATATCCCATTTAATGATTCATGAAATGAACCTAATAGAGAAATTCATATACCTAAATTTAAAAATGACTCCTCTTCAGAGTGGAGTCCTTCTAAATCAAATGGAAATTTCTTGTGATCTTAGAACCCAAATTAGATAATCACAAGAATTAGATGGAGAATTATAAATCAGGAAAAACCAGCCAAATTTTTCAATGGCAATATATGGAACTATCATTTTTGAAAACAAAATTTGCATATTTTATCATCAGGATTTGAAGAGGATAATATTAGAGGAAGCCCACAAGAGTCACATAACCATTCACCCTAGATCCATAAAGAAGTATCAAGACCTTAAGAAAAACTATTGGTGGCTAGGGACGAAAAATGATGTGGCCACCTTTGCGGCACAATGCCTAACTTTTCAAAAGGTAAAGATAGAACAACAGAGGCCAACAAGCCTCTTACACCATTAGACATACCTGAGTGGAAGTGGGACTCTATTTCTGTGGACTTTGTGGTATGACTACCTCATATCCAATCAAGGATATACATTTGCCTTTGATAGAATTTGTTTATAACATTAGTTAGCACACTAGTATAAATATGGCTCCATATGAGGCATTGTATGGACGCAAATGTAAAACTCCTTTATGTTGGTAAGAGGTAGGGGACAAGGGAATTCTTGGACATGAGCTTATTCAAGAAAGCACTAAGAAAGATCAAAGTTGTTAAATATTATATTAGAATGTAAATAATTATATGGACTGTAAGTATTATGGCCCGTTAGTATTACTGTAAATTAGGGTTATTTAATACCATGTGCCTATATAAAGAGATTCCGCTGTGTAGTTGAAACACATGGGTTATTCCATATGTCTCTCAATACTCTTTATATTCAACATGGTATCTAGAGCCAACTGAGAGACAACCCTAATCGTCAACTACCCAATCGACCCACTATCTCCAGTGAATATTTTTTGGCAAACCGTGTTCTCAACTCCGGTTTGCCCCCCCCCCCTTTGCCGTTGATACGCTGATTCCTCAATTTTTGTTCAGGCGTTCACGCTCTACTATCGCAGCCGTCACTGTTTCTAATGAGTTTTTTCGACGAACGACCACTCCATCAGCGCCGTACACCCCAGAATGGCCAAACCCTTCCGTCGCGCCTTCAGAAACCTGCTCACACGCCCTCACGCGCTCTCACGCACCGCCCATTGCCACCGCGTGTGACGGCACGTGTGACAGCCATTCACGGTGTTGCTTCTTCCACCGCACTCGCCTCAACCTCCTACTTCCATATATGCCCTTAATTTTCAGTTTCGAGTTATGAATATACCATTTCCAGTTCAAACAACCCTTATTTTCTCGATTCCGACGCGTTTTCAGACAATCTTTGCTGACCATGGCATCTTAGTCTAAAAAAAAGAGCATCTTCACTAACTACATCACTTCTCCTCTCTCAGTTGAAAAATTGAATAGATCAAATTATGATAGTTGGGCTGCTAATATCAAACTATGGCTACGTGGTCAAGGTTACGAGGACCACCTCACCCAAAACCCTGAAAAGGTGAGTGTGACTAAAACATCCAAATGGAGTCAGATTGATGCTCAATTGTGTAGTGTCATTAAGTCTACACTTCATCCAAATGTTAAACCGATTTTCCGTCCGCATCTCATGTATGAATCGGTTTGGAGTCAAGCAAAGGCACTTTATACTAACGACACACAACGTCTCTATGGAGTTTGTCATCGCTTATTGAACATCATTACTCTGAAGTCACTCGATGGCTCTATTTATGCATATCTTGGCACCGTTCATAGTGCACTTCATGACTTTAATGAGCTTCTCCCTCTTGCTGCAAGTAATCGAGTTGAACAAAAGAAGGAGTTGGATCAATGCATCACCTTCTTCATGGTTCTTGCTCTCTATGGCCTACCCCAGGAGTACTCAGCAACTCGTGATCAAATTTTTGGGGTCTGCTACTGTTCCGGATATGTCTACTACTTCTGCGATCCTCCATCGAATTCCAGCAAAACATCTAGTTGAGCAGTCTATTACTTCAGTTTCGGGTGACACTGATGCCTTTGCATCTCAAGAACATAACCAACAACGTTCTCGTAGAGGACCATCCAAATCTAAGCCTCGTCCCAAATGTGAGCATTGTCATCGGCTTGGACACACTATTGATCGTTGTTGGAAGTTGTATGGAAAGCCTTCGCCTTCGATAAATCCAACCCAGCTTGATCCTTCTACCACTATTCAGACTACACCATCTCCACAAGGCTCCCTGGAAAACTATGAAGATTTTCTCCGATGGGTTCAGAGTCATCCGAACTATAGTTCTCCTACTTCGGTTACACACATTGGTAACTCATCTGTTTACCTCTCATTCATCTTCCCTCGGCCCTTGGGATCTTGATTCTGGTGCGTCTGATCATGTTACTGGTAATAAAGGTCTCTTTTCTTCACTCTCTACATCTAGTTTTTTACCTACTATAACTTCTGCCAATGGTACTCAAACCTGGTCTCAAGGAGTTGGCACTGTCCACATTCTCCCTTCTATCTCAGTTGCATCTGTTCTCTATGTACATGGATGCCCCTTTAATTTACTTTCAGTTAGTCGATTGACTTGGTCTCATAACTGTATTATTACTTTCACTAATGATAATGTTACTTTACAAGACAAGAATTCGGGACGTACGATTGGCGTCGGATGTGAGTCACAAGGCCTCTATTACCTTTCTACAACTTCCAAGACGTGCTCTGCCACAGATTCCCCCCATACTATCCATGCTCAGCTAGGATACCCAAGTCTTACCAAACTAAAAAAATTGGTGCCTAGTTTGTCTAAGTTATCTACTTTACATTGTGAGTCGTGTTAGTTAGGGAAACACACCTGTAGTGATTTTCCCGATCGAGTCAATAAAAGAGTATCCTCTCCCTTTGCTTTAGTTCACTCTAATGTTTGGGGTCCCTCTCGTACTGTGTCCACTTTAGAGTCTAAGTATTTTGTTACTTTTATTGACGATTATTCTTATTGTACGTAGTTATTTTTAATGAAAAATAGAACTGAATTGTTTTCCATCTTTGAGCAATTTTATCAAGAAATTAAAACCCAATTTGGAGTTTCCATTCGTACCTTAAGAAGTGATAATGCTCGAGAATATTTGTCTCATCAATTTCAAAATTTTATGGCTTCCAACGGTATTTTACACCAAACATCATGTCCTCATACACCTCAGCAAAATAGGGTAGCCGAACGCAAAAATCGACATCTCCTTGAAACCACACGAACCTTACTTCTCGATGGCAATTGTAACACCCCGTTTTTCAAAGCAAGGGTGTATTTTTTTTTTTTAAAAGAAATTAAAATACAACAGAGAGATAAATAGGGTAACACCTTTGGATACATATTTAAGTCCTTATAATTTGCAAGCAGCGGAAGAAGTTCACAAAATATGTATTCAAAAGGTTTACATAACAAAAGTGGTACAGTCTTCCAGTTTACAATTTAAAAGCAACCCACAAGAAGGACACCCGTTCCCTCGGTGTCAACTTAGTCTGATCATTCTATACATAACCCAAAAAAAAAATTATACGCCTTGAGTAATCTCCACGCGCCCCGTGAGATTCTCCTATCGTAGCTCCAATCAAGCACTCCCATCCACATTCCCATCCGTCGAACCAGTAGGATCATCCTGGCTCTCATCTGAGGGCAAAGCCCAGATTTCCAAAATAGTTGTAAAGGGTCACCAACCGAAATTAACAGTTAACACATAACATTTAAGCTTTTCATGCACAAATAACCTTTTCAATTTAACATATATCTTGGAAGGATTTTCCACATGCTAAAAGTTCATGTCATACTTGCCAAATAAAAATGAAATTAAAATAAAGTTCTCAATCCACCAAGTAATGCATAACTGACCAATACGTTGATAATCAATTGAGAAATCCATCATCTAACACAAAATAAGATTTCCTACTGTGCCAATCGATTGGGCAAATCGATTGCCAGAAGATTTTCAGTAAAAATTGAGCCCTGGACTTGCATCAATCGATTGGGGCAATCGATTTCGAGAAGGTCTGAGCCCCTGTATTGTCCAATCGATTGGGCAAATCGATTTCGTGAAAGACAGAGTCTCTGTATTGAGTCCAATCGATTGGGCAAATTGATTTTTGGAAGACAAAGTCCCTGACTTGAAATCCAATAGAATCCAATCGATTTACCAAATCGATTTCTTAAATGATTTTGAAATACAACTTACAAAATCGATTGGGTAAATCGATTTCGTGTAAAACAGGGCCCCTGTAACTCATCCAATCGATTGGGGCAATCGATTTCCCTGCATATCCTTTCAAAAATACATAAACTAACTCAATCATATTTAAACACCACTCCAAACCTTAACACTTAGCAATACCCATACAATCACCACGACATTGTGAGTTTCGAAAACGTTTTACAATCTAACATACTATCACACAATTCCAACATAACTCTTGGTACAATCGACACAATCACAATTTGATTCAAACATACTTACACATAGTTTCAAACCATAACACTTAGCAAAAATCATCATAATTATAATTTGCATCAACACACTTACACATAAGTTCAAAACATAGCACTTAGCAAAATCAACACAATCATAATTTGAATCAAACACGACTCGTGTGCCAAGCACCCTAATGCAATGCGTATATGCCAAAATGCATGGACTCGGAATTCCAAACCAAAACCCTCCTCGAAGGGCCGTAAATCATAATTGTACTGCCTATCGCAGGCCAAAGTACCAATTACCGAGGTGCCACCTATCACGGGTCAGCACGATTTACTAAAAAGCGTAAATCATAAACCTACCACCTATCACGGGTCAGTACGGTTTACCGAGGTGCCACCTATCACGGGTCAGCACGATTTACTAAAAGAAAAAGCGTAAGTCGTAAGGGTACCGCCTATCACAGGCCAAAGTATAACTTACCGAGGTGCCACCTATCACGGGTCAGCACAACTTACAAAAAAGTAAATCGTAAACGTACCACCTATCACGGGTCAATACAGTTTACCGAGGTGCCACCTATCACGGGTTCAGCACAATTTACCAATGAAATGCATGAGCATACACTAACTCCATTAACAACAATCGTTAAGTAAATGCAGCTATTAAAAGATTCCCCATTTTTAATACTCATTTAACTTAACGATTTTCACGCCAAACGTTAAGCAAACAGACATATTAAGAGATTCCCCATTCTTAATATACTTTTGACTTAAACGATTTCCACAACAAAACATTCAGTAAACAAGACATTAAGAGATTCCCCATTCCTAATGCTCATTTACTGAAGCGATTTTCAAAAACAAACATTAAGTAAACAAGACATTAAGAGATTCCCCTTTCTTAATTCTCATTTAACTTAAATGATTTTTCCAAAACAAACGTTAAGTAACCGAGACATTAAGAGATTCCCCATTCTTAACGCCCAGTTAACTTAAACGATTTTCAAAACAACATTAAGTAACCAAGACATTAAGAGATTCCCCATTCTTAACGCCCAGTTAACTTAAACGATTTTCAAAACAACGTTAAGTAACTAAGACATTAAGAGATTCCCCATTCTTAACGCCCAGTTAACTTCAACGATTTTCAAAACAAACTTCAAGTAAATAAGATATTAAGAGATTCCCCATTCTTAATTCTCATTTAACTTAAAACGATTTTCCAAAACACACAGTAGGTAAACGAGACGTTAAGAGATTCCCCATTCTTAATCCTCGTTTAACTTAATGGTTTTTTTCAAATTTCCACACGAAACAAACTCAAACGTACTTCCACATTCAATCCGTAACTCACAAAAAATCATTTTTCCACACAAACCACACAAAACACATCTCAAACATGTTATCAAATTCAATCCAAATCAATCAATGATTCACACCAAATCACATCAATCAACAATCATCAAGTAATAACACGCCATGTACGATGAACACAAATCAACGCAATCATAACACTCAAATACATCAAATTTCATTTACTCAAAATTAACCATAAATGAGTTAAATTCATTTTCCCCAATTCGATACGCCAACCCTAATCAAATTCTTCTCCACACAACTACAGATAAGGCCCTAAATGCAAACTAAAAGTTTGGAAGGAGCCCTTACCTTCACTTTAGCTTTTTCGTCGATTATGGCACCGTGAGTAAATCCGGTAAATTTTCCACTCGCAACGCCGCTTCCAAAATTGGTCCACTAGCACCGTAGCACGGAGGTGAGCAACCTTCCCTTCTATCACTTCTTGAAACGAAGCTTGGATCTAGAAGAAACGGAGGGGTTTGTGTTTGAATCTCAAATACCGTTTTTCTTCGTTTTCGAATCAAAGAGGGAGAGTGAGGTTGAAAAATCCTTGTCCTATCACCCACTATCAATTTCGAACTCAAAGGAAAGAAAAGAAAGCAAAAACGAGCAACAATGGAGGAAGGTAGAATGAAGGTCACGCGAGGCAGAGGAAGAAGATGAAGTTTTCTGTTTTTCTTTCCTTTGCTTTTCCTTTCTTCCTTTTTCTTTCCTTTCTTTTTTCTTTTCTTCCCAATTCCTTCCTTTCCTTTTCTTTATATATTCATTATTTATATAACATAATTAACAAATATCTAAAATATCTAGATATTTGTTAAATTACCGTTTCGCCCATAACGCATTAAACTCTTCGCAAAAGATTCACCGCAGTTAATTTAATTTATTTATCGACGAGTAATTCTAATCCGGCATCAAAATATCTTCTTGGTCGTATAAACTCCAAAATATTAATAACTTTGGCTAAAAAGCCTCTAAGTTCAATACCGAAAATACACCAAAATATATAAAATACACTTAAAAATTATGGGTCTTACATTACTACCCCCCTAAAATTAGTTTCGTCCTCGAAACTATGCGTCGATAAATAACTCTGGGTGTTGTTCTCTCATCTTACTTTCTAGTTCCCAAGTTGCATCCCCAGTAATTGGGTTCCAAATCACCTTGACCAACGATACATCCTTGGTCCTCAATCGCTTGATCTTTCTGTCATCAATTCTCACTGGTGGTACTTCAAACGACAAGTTATCCTTTAGCTGGATTGTGTCTGGTTCGATCACATGAGATGGATCTGCAAGATATTTCCTCAACTGTGACACATGAAACACATCATGGATATTGGACAGTATCGGAGGCAACGCAATCCGATAAGCAACAGGCCCAATTCGTGCAGAAATCTGGTATGGTCCAATGAATTTCGGAGTCAACTTCTTCGATTTCAACGCTCTACCAACTCCAGTAGTAGGTGTGACTCTTAGAAATACATGGTCACCCTGTTCGAATTCCAAAAGTCTGCGACGCTTGTCCGCATAACTCTTCTGACGATCCTGTGAAGTCTTCATTTTCTCCTTGATCTTCCTTACCTTAGCTGTAGTCTGTTGCACCATCTCTGGTCCGACAATCATATTTTCACCGTCCTTATACCAACACAAAGGCGTTTGACACTTGCGCCCATATAAGGCCTCATATGATGCCATTCCAATACTCGCGTGGAAACTATTGTTGTAGGTGAACTCAATCAACGGAAGTACATCATCCCAACTTCCTCTATCATCTAACACACATGCTCTCAACAGATCTTCAAGGGACTGATTCGTCCTTTCAGTCTGTCCGTCCGTCTGGGGATGGTAAGCTGAACTCAACCGTAGTTTCGTTCCCAATGCTTCGTGCAATGCTCCCCAAAAATGTGATGTGAACTTCGGATCACGGTCTGATACAATACTTGATGGTACTCCGTGTAACCTCACAATTTCAGCAATGTAAATCTCTGTTAACTGATCTACCTTATAGGTGGTCTTTACTGGCAAAAAGTGTGCGAATTTAGTCAATCGATCCACTATCACCCATATAGAATCATTCTGTCTCCTTGTTTTAGGCAATCCAGTTATGAAATCTATAGAAATGCTGTCCCACTTCCATTCGGGTATATCTAAAGGTTGCAACATCCCAGCAGGTCGCTGATGTTCCACCTTCGCTTTCTGACAAGTTAGACAAGTGGACACGTACTCCGCTACATGTTTCTTCATTCCTGGCCACCAATAATTCTGTCTCAAATCTTGATACATCTTTGTTGCTCCAGGATGAATACTCAACTTGCTCTTATGAGCCTCTTCTAAAATTGTCTTTCTCATATCTGTAATTCCTGGTACACAAATCCTACCATTACATCGCAAGATATTATCTGATCCAATCTTGAATTCAGTTGTCTTCCCTTGCACTATTAGGTTCCTCTTCTCTTGAATTAAGGCGTCATCTTGAGAATTTGCAATGTCTTCAAGCAGTCCACTCGAAATCTTAATCATTCCGAGTTTCAAAATTCCCGGTGCAAACTCTACGTTCAAGTGTAGGTCTCTAAAAGCCTCCCACAGTTCTTGTTGTCTAGCCATAATCGTGGAAGATATCGATACACTCCTTCTACTCAACACATCAGCCACTACATTGGCCTTCCCAGGGTGGTACTGCAGTGTGAAATCAAAATCCTTGAGAGTCTCCATCCATCTTCTTTGACGCATGTTCAATTCCTTCTGATCAAACAAATATTTCAAACTCTTATGGTCACTGAACACGGTGAACGTGCACCCATATAAGTAGTGCCTCCAGATCTTCAATGCAAAAACAACCGCAGCAAGCTCCAAATCATGAGTAGGATAGTTTCTCTCATGAATCTTCAATTGCCTGGAGGCATAAGCTACAGCTTTCTTGTGTTGCATCAGAACACATCCCAACCCTTGGTGAGACACATCACAATAAACTTCATAGGGTTCATCAGATTGCGGTAACACCAACACTGGTGAGGTCGTCAATTTCGTCTTCAGTAATTGAAAATTTTCCTCACACTTCTCCGTCCATGCGAAAGGTTGATCCTTTCTGGTAAGTTGTGTCAATGGGGTCACAATCTTAGCAAAACCTTCAATAAACCTCCTGTAATACCCTGCCAGTCCTACAAAACTTCGTATGTCTGTGACAGTCTGAGGCTGTTTCCAAGCAAGAACCGCCTCAATCTTAGCCGGATCTACAGCGATTCCTTCCTTGGTTATCACATGTCCCAAGAAATTCACTTTTTCTAGCCAAAATTCACACTTCGACAGATTGGCATACAATTGTTTCTCGCGTAAAATCTCAAGAACTTGACGTAAATGTTCTCCATGCTCTTCTTCAGTTCTCGAATAAATTAATATATCATCAATGAATACCACAACGAACTTATCAAGGAATGGACTAAAGATTCTGTTCATGTAGTCCATGAAAATTGCCGGTGCATTGGTAACTCCAAACGGCATAACCAGATATTCATAATGTCCGTAACGGGTTCGGAAAGCAGTTTTCTGAATATCTGTTTCCCTTACTCGAATCTGATGGTAACCCGACTTTAAGTCAATCTTCGAAAATATCGCGGCCCCTCTCAATTGATCCATTAAATCATCAATGCGTGGCAAAGGATAACGATTCTTAATGGTTGCCTTATTAAGCTGTCTATAGTCCACACATAAGCGCGAGCTTCCGTCCTTCTTCTTAACTAGTAACACTGGAGCTCCCCACGGCGATACACTTGGTCTAATAAATTTCTTCTCCACCAAATCTTCAATTTGGCTTTTAAGTTCATTTAATTCCAATGGGGACATTCGATACGGTGCAATTGAAATTGGTCCGGTTCCAGGGTGCAAATCAATGAAGAACTCCACTTCTCTTACTGAAGGTAACCCTGGAATTTCCGTTGGAAATACATCCCGGTACTCATTGACAAGCAGCACATCTTCTATGTTCACATTTATCTTTGCCTCCACATTAGCCAGAGACAAAAACTCATGAGTTCCTTCACTTAGCGACACTCGGAGTTTGTTAGCGGCTAAATACTTAACAACTCCTGGTTCGGGGAAAAGAACCAATTTGCGAGCGCAGTCTAAGATCACATAATGGTAAGACATCCAATCCATACCGAGAATGACCTCGAGTGATTGTAGGGGTAAACAGATCAAATTAACCAAGAAATCCCTATTCTGAATAGTTATTTGACAATGTAAACATGCGGAATTTACTGTCAAAGTCTTAGCAGGTGTGGAAACAACCAAATCAAACGGAAAAGCAGACACAGATAACTTCAAAATAACATTCTGACCATGTCAGCACATAATAATTATTCTGGACTTGACAACTCAAACCACCTAAACCGACGCATGATCAGACAACAACTCCTAACCTCCAAACTAGAACTTAAGGTTCCACAGCCCCCAAAGAAAACCAAACCAAAGCTCTGATACCACAATGTAACACCCCGTTTTTCAAAGCAATGGTGTATTTTTTTTTTAAAAAGAAATTAAAATACAACAGAGAGATAAATAGGGTAACACCTTTGGATACATATTTAAGTCCTTATAATTTACAAGCAGCGGAAGAAGTTCACAAAATATGTATTCAAAAGGTTTACATAACAAAAGTGGTACAGTCTTCCAGTTTACAATTTAAAAGCAACCCACAAGAAGGACACCCGTTCCCTCGGTGTCAACTTAGTCTGATCATTCTATACATAACCCAAAAAAAAAATTATACGCCTTGAGTAATCTCCACGCGCCCCGTGAGATTCTCCTATCGTAGCTCCAATCAAGCACTCCCATCCACATTCCCATCCGTCGAACCAGTAGGATCATCCTGGCTCTCATCTGAGGGCAAAGCCCAGATTTCCAAAATAGTTGTAAAGGGTCACCAACCGAAATTAACAGTTAACACATAACATTTAAGCTTTTCATGCACAAATAACCTTTTCAATTTAACATATATCTTGGAAGGATTTTCCACATGCTAAAAGTTCATGTCATACTTGCCAAATAAAAATGAAATTAAAATAAAGTTCTCAATCCACCAAGTAATGCATAACTGACCAATACGTTGATAATCAATTGAGAAATCCATCATCTAACACAAAATAAGATTTCCTACTGTGCCAATCGATTGGGCAAATCGATTGCCAGAAGATTTTCAGTAAAAATTGAGCCCTGGACTTGCATCAATCGATTGGGGCAATCGATTTCGAGAAGGTCTGAGCCCCTGTATTGTCCAATCGATTGGGCAAATCGATTTCGTGAAAGACAGAGTCTCTGTATTGAGTCCAATCGATTGGGCAAATTGATTTTTGGAAGACAAAGTCCCTGACTTGAAATCCAATAGAATCCAATCGATTTACCAAATCGATTTCTTAAATGATTTTGAAATACAACTTACAAAATCGATTGGGTAAATCGATTTCGTGTAAAACAGGGCCCCTGTAACTCATCCAATCGATTGGGGCAATCGATTTCCCTGCATATCCTTTCAAAAATACATAAACTAACTCAATCATATTCAAACACCACTCCAAACCTTAACACTTAGCAATACCCATACAACCACCACGACATTGTGAGTTTCGAAAACGTTTTACAATCTAACATACTATCACACAATTCCAACATAACTCTTGGTACAATCGACACAATCACAATTTGATTCAAACATACTTACACATAGTTTCAAACCATAACACTTAGCAAAAATCATCATAATTATAATTTGCATCAACACACTTACACATAAGTTCAAAACATAGCACTTAGCAAAATCAACACAATCATAATTTGAATCAAACACGACTCGTGTGCCAAGCACCCTAATGCAATGCGTATATGCCAAACTGCATGGACTCGGAATTCCAAACCAAAACCCTCCTCGAAGGGCCATAAATCATAATTGTACCGCCTATCGCAGGCCAAAGTACCAATTACCGAGGTGCCACCTATCACGGGTCAGCACGATTTACTAAAAAGCGTAAATCATAAACCTACCACCTATCACGGGTCAGTACGGTTTACCGAGGTGCCACCTATCACGGGTCAGCACGATTTACTAAAAGAAAAAGCGTAAGTCGTAAGGGTACCGCCTATCACAGGCCAAAGTATAACTTACCGAGGTGCCACCTATCACGGGTCAGCACAACTTACAAAAAAGTAAATCGTAAACGTACCACCTATCACGGGTCAATACAGTTTACCGAGGTGCCACCTATCACGGGTTCAGCACAATTTACCAATGAAATGCATGAGCATACACTAACTCCATTCACAACAATCGTTAAGTAAATGCAGCTATTAAAAGATTCCCCATTTTTAATACTCATTTAACTTAACGATTTTCACGCCAAACGTTAAGCAAACAGACATATTAAGAGATTCCCCATTCTTAATATACTTTTGACTTAAACGATTTCCACAACAAAACATTCAGTAAACAAGACACTAAGAGATTCCCCATTCCTAATGCTCATTTACTGAAGCGATTTTCAAAAACAAACATTAAGTAAACAAGACATTAAGAGATTCCCCTTTCTTAATTCTCATTTAACTTAAATGATTTTTCCAAAACAAACGTTAAGTAACCGAGACATTAAGAGATTCCCCATTCTTAACGCCCAGTTAACTTAAACGATTTTCAAAACAACATTAAGTAACCAAGACATTAAGAGATTCCCCATTCTTAACGCCCAGTTAACTTAAACGATTTTCAAAACAACGTTAAGTAACTAAGACATTAAGAGATTCCCCATTCTTAACGCCCAGTTAACTTCAACGATTTTCAAAACAAACTTCAAGTAAATAAGATATTAAGAGATTCCCCATTCTTAATTCTCATTTAACTTAAAACGATTTTCCAAAACACACAGTAGGTAAACGAGACGTTAAGAGATTCCCCATTCTTAATCCTCGTTTAACTTAATGGTTTTTTTCAAATTTCCACACGAAACAAACTCAAACGTACTTCCACATTCAATCCGTAACTCACAAAAAATCATTTTTCCACACAAACCACACAAAACA
>JBBPBR010000001.1:20337370-20355313 GCA_037974775.1 Cicer pinnatifidum | reverse complement strand
TTCCCCATTCCTAATGCTCATTTACTGAAGCGATTTTCAAAAACAAACATTAAGTAAACAAGACATTAAGAGATTCCCCTTTCTTAATTCTCATTTAACTTAAATGATTTTTCCAAAACAAACGTTAAGTAACCGAGACATTAAGAGATTCCCCATTCTTAACGCCCAGTTAACTTAAACGATTTTCAAAACAACATTAAGTAACCAAGACATTAAGAGATTCCCCATTCTTAACGCCCAGTTAACTTAAACGATTTTCAAAACAACGTTAAGTAACTAAGACATTAAGAGATTCCCCATTCTTAACGCCCAGTTAACTTCAACGATTTTCAAAACAAACTTCAAGTAAATAAGATATTAAGAGATTCCCCATTCTTAATTCTCATTTAACTTAAAACGATTTTCCAAAACACACAGTAGGTAAACGAGACGTTAAGAGATTCCCCATTCTTAATCCTCGTTTAACTTAATGGTTTTTTTCAAATTTCCACACGAAACAAACTCAAACGTACTTCCACATTCAATCCGTAACTCACAAAAAATCATTTTTCCACACAAACCACACAAAACATATCTCAAACATGTTATCAAATTCAATCCAAATCAATCAATGATTCACACCAAATCACATCAATCAACAATCATCAAGTAAGAACACGCCATGTACGATGAACACAAATCAACGCAATCATAACACTCAAATACATCAAATTTCATTTACTCAAAATTAACCATAAATGAGTTAAATTCATTTTCCCCAATTCGATACGCCAACCCTAATCAAATTCTTCTCCACACAACTACAGATAAGGCCCTAAATGCAAACTAAAAGTTTGGAAGGAGCCCTTACCTTCACTTTAGCTTTTTCGTCGATTATGGCACCGTGAGTAAATCCGGTAAATTTTCTGCTCGCAACGCCGCTTCCAAAATTGGTCCACTAGCACCGTAGCACGGAGGTGAGCAACCTTCCCTTCTATCACTTCTTGAAACGAAGCTTGGATCTAGAAGAAACGGAGGGGTTTGTGTTTGAATCTCAAATACCGTTTTTCTTCGTTTTCGAATCAAAGAGGGAGAGTGAGGTTGAAAAATCCTTGTCCTATCACCCACTATCAATTTCGAACTCAAAGGAAAGAAAAGAAAGCAAAAACGAGCAACAATGGAGGAAGGTAGAATGAAGGTCACGCGAGGCAGAGGAAGAAGATGAAGTTTTCTGTTTTTCTTTCCTTTGCTTTTCCTTTCTTCCTTTTTCTTTCCTTTCTTTTTCTTTTCTTCCCAATTCCTTCCTTTCCTTTTCTTTATATATTCATTATTTATATAACATAATTAACAAATATCTAAAATATCTAGATATTTGTTAAATTACTGTTTCGCCCATAACGCATTAAACTCTTCGCAAAAGATTCACCGCAGTTAATTTAATTTATTTATCGACGAGTAATTCTAATCCGGCATCAAAATATCTTCTTGGTCGTATAAACTCCAAAATATTAATAACTTTGGCTAAAAAGCCTCTGAGTTCAATACCGAAAATACACCAAAATATATAAAATACACTTAAAAATTATGGGTCTTACAGCAATGTTCCATTCTGTTTTTGGGGGGATGCAGTCTTAACGGCTTGCTACCTTATTAACCGTATGCCATCTTATGTCATTAATGGAAATATCCCCTATTCGGTCCTCTTTCCCCATACCCCTCTTCACCAACTACCACCTCGTGTCTTTGGGTCCACGTGTTTTGTTCATAATTTATCTCCTAGTTTGGACAAATTGTCAGCTCGGTCACTCAAGTGTGTCTTTCTCGGTTATCATTGGTCCCAAAAGGGATACCGTTGTTATTCTCCCACACTACAGTGCTACGTTACATCAGCGATGTTACCTTTTTCGAGTATGTACAATATTTTAAACCTACCTATATAGCAATTGAGCCCTATCAGGACATTAATCCCGACCCTCCTCAAGTAGTTATCCCTCTTCCACGCACTTATATTCTTATTGAACCTGTCGAGTCTGACCCCCAACCTCCACGACCACTACAAACATATCAGCGTCGTCACTTATCCTCTATTGTGCCTGTTCCTGCTCCCATTACAGACTCTCCTCTGACGCTACCTCCAGATCCGGCCCTAACACCTGAGCCTGACCTTCCCATTGCTCTTCGTAAGGATATTCTCACCACTCGTAATCCATCTCCTCATTATATTGATTTGTGTTATCATCATCTTTCTCCTTTATATTACACTTGCTTGTCCTCCTTGTCTTCTATTTCTATTCCTAAAACTACAAGTGAAGCACTATCCCACCCTGAGTGGAGGCAAGCAATGCTTGATGAGATGTGTGCTATATAAAGTAGTGGTACTTGGGAATTGGTCCCTTTACCTCATGGGAAGTCGTTAGTCGGGTGTTGTTGGCTTTATATAGTGAAGGTTGGTCCTGATGGTAAGATTGGTAGATTTAAGGCTCGTTTGGTAGCCAAGGGATATACTCATATTTTTGGATTGGATTACAGTGATACATTCTCACCGGTTGCCAAAATGGCATTTATCAGACTATTTTTCTCCATTGCAACAATTTGACATTGGCCCTTTCATCAGCTTGACATTAAAAATGCTTTTTTGCACGGTGATCTTGAAGAGGAAATGTATATGGAGCAACCACCAGGGTTTGTTGCTCAGGGGGAGTCTTCCAACATGGTTTGTCGGTTACACAGGTCCCTTTATGGTCTTAAACAGTCTCCTAGAGCTTGGTTTGGCAGATTCAGCTCGGTAGTACAAGAATTTGGTATGATCCGTAGTGAATCCGATCACTCTGTATTTTATCATCACTCAGCTCAAGGGTGCATCTATCTTATTGTTTACGTGGATGACATTGTTATAGTTGGTAGTGATTAACAAGGAATACTCCAGTTAAAACAACATCTCTCAAATAAATTTCACACTAAAGACCTTGGTAAACTCCGTTATTTTCTCGGTATTGAAGTAGCCCAATCCAAGGATGGTCTTGTAATTTCACAAAGAAAATATGTTATGGATATTCTTGAAGAAACATGCCTACTAAATGCCAAGTTAGTTGATACTCCTATGGATCCAAATGTCAAACTCATACCCAATCAAGAGGAGCCTTTATCAGATTCACGAAGATATAGGAGATTGGTTGGAAAATTAAACTATCTCACAGTCACTCATCCTGACATTTCCTTTGATGTTAGTGTGGTAAGTCAGTTCTTAAATTCTCCTTGCCAAGAACATATGGATGTTGTAATCCGGATTCTTAAATACATCAAAAGTGCACTTGAAAAATGTCTCATTTATGAAGATAGAGGACATACTTAGATAATTGGATACTCATATGTCGATTGGGCAGGCTCACCCATAGATAGACAATCAACTTTTGTGTATTGTGTACTCATCGGAGGAAATGTAATATCTTGGAAGAGTAAGAAAAAAAATGTTGTTGCAATATCCAGCGCTGAGGCAGAATACAGGGCCATGGCACTAGTAACTTGTGAACTCATTTGGCTGAAACAATTACTAAAAGAACTTCAATTTGAAGAGACCAACACAATAACATTAATATGTGATAATCAAGCTGCATTGCACATTGCCTCGAATCCTGTTATTCATGATAGGACCAAGCATATTGAGATTGACTGCCATTTTGTTAGAGAAAAGATTGAATCGGGTGACATCATCACCAGCTTTGTCAAATCCAATTATCAGTTAGCAGATGTGTTTACAAAGTCATTGCGAGGTCCTAGAATTAGTTATATATGTAACAAGCTAGGTGCATTTGATTTATATGCTCCAGCTTGAGGGGGAGTGTTAAATATTGTATTATAATGTAAATAATTATATGGGCTGTAAGTATGTATGTATTATGGCCCGTTAGTATTACTGTAAATTAGGGTTATTTAATACCTTGTGCCTATATAAAGAGATTCCGCTGTGTAGTTGAAACACATGGGTTATTCCATATGTCTCTCAATACTCTTTATATTCAACAAAAGTCAATCGTGACAAATTGAGAGTAGCTCAAAGTAGACAAAAACGTTATGTTGATCATAGAAGAATACCTCTAGAAATTTAATGAAGGTGACCATGTATTCCTTATAGTTACCCCCATTGTTGGCATTGCAGTGGTGTTAAAAGTCAAAAAATTCAACCCTCATTTTGTTGGACCCTTTAAAATCATAAAACAAATAAGCCCCTCAGCTTATAAATTAGCCTTACCGCCCTGTTTTTTTAAGTTTACATGATTTTTTTCATGTCTCTCAACTCAATAAAAATATCTCATACCCTTACTCTTGAGTCATGAATCTCTACAAGTGAAACCCAACCATACTTATAATCCAATACCAACTCATATTATTGATAGAAACATCAAGACATTACATAATAAGACCATTCCTTTAGTAAAGGTTGTTTGGGGACGATCATCACCAGAAGAAGTTGTGACACTCTAAACCCCAAAACAACATATATGATATTTATCATAGATTTTTTAAGTAAATTTCGTAGCGGATAAAGAAAATATGTTTACAAGAAAATAAAAACTTTTGTAACTAATTTAGGATATCACATTTCTCAAAGTACACATAAAACAATTCAAACTTTATTACTCAATAAAAACAATTTAATCTCAATGAACTTGATTTAACCATAAATTATTATTTTTAATTCTAAAAAACTACTAGTACTAAGGTTTTCATATAAAAGTCATTTGTAATTACATAAGTAAAATATAAATTACAACTCTTAATTCTCTGTATCACCTATCAAAGCGGGTTTCACCACAACTTGAACTTCAAGACTCATTAATCTATAATAACTACGATTTCACAAACACAAGGCCAAGCCAGTCAAACACAAACATTGAAGGGGGTGAGTTTTGAAATCTTGTTGATAATATAATATAAGTATGAAGAACGTGCAAACAATCATATTAGACAGTATCATAATCACATTACGATATATAAAAATATTTAAGCAAGTATTACCATATTATAACATCAAAGTCACTCAAGTGAAATAATTATCTCATTATAATATGTATCAAATCATCTAAGAGAAATTATTATTACTTTTGAAACACATCAATCACAACAATCACAAGGAAATGCAATGTTATGCATGAGCTTAAACTCTACTTCACAATGTGGTTCCATTCTAACTATGAAGTATTTGGTTAGGAGATTTGATATTATGTCACATCCTGGTGAACGGACAATTCAAATTGGCCTTGTCCTCATAGATCCCTTCAACTCAACCTGAGACACATATATGCGACATTCGAGGTAAACGTGTGTTTTATAGTAGCTCCCAACATTTGAAGTGCTACCTCCAAGTCACCTAGGAATTTCCCACCCGAATACCTCCAAGATCTAACAATCTTTCTTTATGGCTCAACAGCAGACCACCACAATCAGGCTCATTAAGTTGTACTTCCTCGGAATCACTAGGCTTGTCAGGCCCTACCTATATGTTGACAAAATAATTTCGACTTCAAAAATTCTCAATATCTATTTTCTCTCCTCGTTGGCCTATGATACTACATTAAGACCATCATCTCAAACACAAATTAGAATGACCACTATTTCATCAACTATAGGGTAACTTCAGTATTCTCATCACAAATTTGTATCATCACTATCATTAGTCATACATTGTCATCATCATCACTTAAAGTCATCACAAATTTATAGCACCACTATCATCAATCATACATCATCACATAAACTCCCCACAAAATTATATCATCATTATCATCAATCATACATCATCACATAAACTTAACACAATTTATAACATCACAATTATTAATCATACATCGTCATCATCACATAAAATTATCACAATACCTTCATAATTTATTATAACATCAGATAAACTCATCTAATCAAACATATAAATAAAATTCATTCGACACCCATGATCACAATAACATCCAATGCCACGTATTTAAATAAATTAAATCAACCAACACCTTATAAATATTCAATTCCACATTTTAATATCACAATTTCCATATTTGTACATTAATTAATTTATCTCTCAAAAGGCTATTTTCGTATGTAGTGAGTCCCGGATTAATTAATTAATCGTTTGGACGCTTTAACAAAACCATGACTCAATGGGAGTTTTCAACAACAACTGCAGATCGACAACGTACAACGAACAAATTGGAATACATGGTGAGTTCACAAAATTGTCGAGACACGACTGATAAATTATGCGGAACATAAAAATGAATATTAAATAATTTATAATAATTTTATGAGCAAAGTGGAGTAAGAACAACATGAAAAAAATGACAGAAAAAGCCTCATCGACTCGTCTTAGCGCTAGAGCCGGAAAGGTCCGATGTCAATTTCACCTAAAATGTAAATAAGTAGTGCTTCTTGAAGGTTTCGCAAGAGGAATCCAAAAATAATGCCAGTTTTTTTAGATGACAAATATGGTGATCAGAATCGCCCAAAAGTAGCTTGCCCAAGGGAAGAAACGAAGATGTTTCAGATTAAATGGAGCCACGATCGATAAAATTGATGCCATAAATGAATTCAGTGGCCGATTTTTTGTGGGATAGAGGGTTGGATCCATTCAAATGGTTGCACTGTGTTCTCAAGAAGAAGAGGAAGTCTTTGTCAATTTTTATAAAATGCATATAGAAGGGTGCAAATAGCAAAGACTCAAAATTGGGGTGTAGAAAACAAACAGCCCAAACGAAAACAATTGTAGAAACCAACAACAATAAGATTGCAAAAAGTGATCTATCCTAAGTTTTTTTAGTATCCAAACAATTTAATTACTTGTGCTATTCATTCATAATTATAATATCATTCTCTAAAATACTCGCACTAAAATACTAATATTTGACCACACTCTTTGAAAATACAAATCCCTTTTATTTTATTTTATTTCTTAAAACTTTAATAAAATATTCAACTCTAAAGTATTCATACTCATTTATATTTTATAAAATAAATAAGATGATAAAATATGATATTTATAATTTATATTAATAATTAAATTAAATATCTATAAAATTATCAACACATATTCTATAATAATTTTAACATCAAAATAATTCTTTAAAGTCCTTTTTAATTAATAAAATAGTTTATTATAAAACTTGGAGTGTTGCAAAAGCAACCTAGGAAATAGAAGTCGATATGATGGGAGAGCATCCTTATTTCTTTCAATACGTAGGTTCTCAAATTTTGAGGGCAAAATTTTGTTAAGTGGGTATAATGTAACAATCCACTAAATTAAAATCTATAAAAATAAACATTTTTATAGCTATTAACATTTTAATTTAAAAATAGTGAATTTTACTAAATTGAGAATGGGAAATAGGTAATATAGAAAATGTCTAAGCGTTAAAACGTAGAATTTCCACTTTTTTCCCCCACGTATTTATTTCCCAATAGAAAGTTGTAAAAATATTCTCTTATTTGTTCCTTCTCAACCCTAAGAGTTGGAAAAGAAAAACCCAAACCCTTATTGTTCATCATCTTCCCTAAATCCTCCAATTTTCTTTCTTTTTAAAAATCTCCAAAAATATTACTTTCCTAAACCTCGTCATACTTGCTCTGACCCATTGCATGCACGGTCTTATCCTTCAACCATCAATAATTGACCAAATCGCGTTGAGGAGAAGATAAGAAATAGCAAGGAAAAACTCCAAAAAAAGTTGGAGCAATGTGCGAAAACCAAAAAGGTAAAAAGATGGGAAGTAGATAGCTATCCCAAATTAACTAGAATCAAATGGAAAACTTCGATAGAAAGAAGTGTGTTCTTTCCTATAACTAATTTCACTTATTGCATGTGGGTTTTGGGTTTGTCTCTAGTTTTACCTTACTAATTCGAATCGATTTTTGGATTTGAAATGATGGAATTCTTGGAAAACTGAGGGTGAGGGAAAAACTGTGAAGTTTAACATTTAGCAAAATGCTTAAAATCTGCATTTAGTTTTTCCAAATCCATTCATTTTTCATATGTTGTGTGAATGATTATAGTGTGTTAATGATTGAAGGAAAGAGGTTAAATTTTTAGTTGGCTAATTGATACGCATTGTGTTAATGTATTTTTCGAACACTACTTGATGTGTTTTTGCTTCTCATCAATTTTTACTTTTTGAAGCGTGTTGGTTTCTAATTATTTCTTACCCCTTGATGCATCTTGTTTGGTTGTCATGAAAGTCTCACCTAGAGTTGACCTTTTCTATAATATTTCAATTTTAATAGTTTACCTATTAATTGATTTAATATTTTAGAATTGAAATGTGTGCTCTAGGAACCAATTTAGAACTATAGAGCTACCCTTAGTAAAGGTTCACGTGAAAAAATTGTATAAATCACACGTATATACAAAAAACTTACTCTATGTCATGTTCACTTTTACCTGCTAGTATACCCAAGTTTTTTTCCCTCCTCCTCATCATCATTTTTTTTTTTGCATAATATTCTTTATCATGGTTACTTTTGAAAAATCATTATCACATCATTTTCAAAACCATAAAAATTAAAGCTTGTTGTGAATAACTTTAACCACAAGAAATATGGGATCAAATGGTGGCTCGAACATTACTCCATTAAGAAAGACCTTGCCATTGAGAGTTCTTAAACTGAATGTAAGCAACCTTAAGAATCTTGCTCCGAAGTTGAAAAAAGTACAACGTGTAATCTTTATGGGAAAATTCGGCAAAATTCTTGATTTACTTGAAGTTAATGTACAAGTGGATGCCCTTACAACGTTGAATCAATTCTACGATCCTCCTTTCAGGTGTTTCACTTTTAAGGACTTGCAGTTGGCCCCAACGTTGGAGGAGTTCGAACGAATAATGGGATATCCGATGAAGGGGAGTAAACCTTATCAATACATGGAACACTATCCCTCACTGAAAACAATTGTTGAAACGTTTGATATCCCTATAAAGGAAATATGGTTGTTAGAGCTTTCGACGGGAGTCGCAGAGAAGTAATGGGGGAAATTGAACTCCCAATTCAAATAGGCCTGGTCACATTTGAAATCACGTTTCACATGATGGATATTGTACTCGCCTATAGTTGCTTATTAGGAAGGCCATGGATACATTATGTCGGCGTAGTTCCATCAACCTTACATCAAAAGCTGAAGTATATGGTAAATGACCAATTGGTAATCGTGTCTGGAGAAGGAGACTTGTTGGTGAGTAAGTTGTCCACCACACCTTATGTTGAGACAGCAGAAGAAGCTCTAGAAACTGCCTTCCTAACACTAGAAATCATGGACAACGCTTATGTCAAGACAACACCTATGGAAACCACATATGTCAAACACTGCTATTATGGTGGCTAAGTTCATGTTGAGTAGAGGACACCATCCATGGCATGGTTTGGGGAAGGATGAAGAAGGACCCAAAGAACCGGTGGAACTTCATGAGAATAGAGATAAGTAGGGTTTAGGCTACAAACCCACCAAGGCTGACAAACGGAGATTAGTCAAAGAAAAAACAAAACAAAAAAAAAAGATTAGCACGGATTGAAAATCGAGAACCAAGAATCTAAAGGATTCCCATATGTGACATCTAAAAAAGTTTCAAAAGTGCAAGACCAACAAGTGAATTCCATATTGCGGCAGCTAAAGATGACAAGTTTGATGGGGAGGCTAATTGGATTCGTCCGTGTGGTGTAGGAGTAGAAATCAGGAATTGGAAAGTAGTCAAGTCACCTATAATATTTAATGCAATTCCCATGTAATTCGATAGGCATTATTACTGTTACTAAGACCTTAAGATGCTTTATTATATTTAGGATAGACACAATGTTGTTTTCCTAATACTTTGAATTTCAATAAATGCATTCTCATTTTGTTTTCTTATTGTTCTTTCTTACCACTCTCATATTTTAATACTCATTCGCCATTTTTTTATTTTTTATTTTTTTATTTTTCTCCTTCTTTCTCCTTATCCTAGCCTTGAATCTTGCAGATTTGGGAATATTTCATTCACATATGATTGTACTAAGATCTCGCTGCATAATCTTAACCATCTTGTTAGTCAGACAGAAAAAGATGATGAAGAAGATTGTGAACCCCCTCTAGATTTGTTAAGAGTGGTAGAACAAGAAGCCAGGGGTATCATGCCCTTTGAGGAACCGATATAAATTTTAAATATAGGGACGAAAGAATGAAAGAAAGAAATTAAGGTTGGAGTTATCTTAAAGAAATAAGTATATCACAAACTAATCCAATTCCTACATGAATACAAAGATGTTTTTGCCTGGTCATATCAGGATATGCCTGAATTGGATACTAGCATAGTGAAGCATAAATTGCCCTTAAAACCCGATTTTTCTCCGGTCAAACAAAAATTAAGGCGAATGAACCCCGATATATCATTAAAAATTAGGGAAGAAGTACAAAAACAATTTGACACAAGATTCCTCGATGTGGCAAATTATCCCCAATGGATAGCCAATATTGCACCAGTGCCGAAAAAGGATGGCAACGTACGAATGTGTGTCGATTATAGGGACCTTAATAAAGCCAGTCCTAAAGATGATTTCTTGTTACGTCACATCAATATTTTGGTTGATAATACGGCTCACCATTCACTCTTTTCCTTTATGGATGGTTTCTCTAGGTATAATCAAATTAAGATGGCAGCTGAAGATATGGAAAAAATGACTTTCATCACTCCTTGGGGAACATTTTGTTACAAAGTAATGCCTTTTGGTCTGAAGAACGCTGGGGCAACCTACCAAAGAGCTATGGTAACAATGTTCCATGACATGATACATAAAGAGGTAGAAGTTTATGTAGACGACATGATTGCTAAGTCACAAACAGAAGAAAAACATGTTATCTAAAGAAACTCTTCGAAAGACTTAGAAAGTTTAAGCTAAAGTTCAACCTTTCCGTGGAAGTTCAACCCTTCCAAAGTATTGGGATTTGTGGTTAGTCAGAGAGGAATAGAGGTTGGTCCTGATAACATTCGAGCCATTGCAGAAATGGCTCTCCCGAGTACATAAAAAGAAGTTCGCGGTTTTCTTGGAAGACTATATTATATTTCAAGATTTAAATCACAACTAACTGCTACTTGTGAACCAATATTTAAAATTTTATAGAAAAATCAAACAGTTGTGTGGAACGAAGAATGTCAAAACGCATTTGAAAAAATCCGACAGTATTTGCAAAAGCCTCTGATTTTAGCCCCACCAGCTCTTGGCCGACCCTTGATTATGTATCTTATAGTCCTCGACGGGGCCATGGGATGTGTACTGGGGTAACATGATGAAACAGGAAGAAAAAAAAAAGGAGCATGCCATTTACTATCTAAGTAAAAAATTTACAAATGTTGAAACAAGATATGCAATGTTAGAACGTACTTGTTGTGCCTTAGCCTGGGCGGTTGATCGCTTGAGGCAATACATGTTTTGCCATACAACTTATTTGATATCCAAAATGGATCCAATCAAGTACATTTTTGAAAAGCCCACTCTCACAGGGTGAATTGCTCGCTGGTAGGTGATGTTATCAAAATATGATATTACATATGTTACTTAGAAAGCCATCAAAGGGAGTGCCTTAGCAAATTATCTAGCTAGTCAACCTGTGGATGATTATAAGTCAATGCAATGCGAATCCCCAGACGAAAGCATCATGGTTTTGTCTGAAGAATATGATGATGGAAAATGGACCTTGTTGTTCGACGGGGCCTCAAACATAATGGGGCATGGGATTGGGGTTGTTTTAATATCTCCCAAAAAAAGGTTCATACCTATCACAATGCGATTGTGTTTTGATTGTACCAATAATATGGTAGAATATGAAGCTTGTGCCATGGGAATTTTGGCGGCTTTGGAAGAAAAAGCGAAAGTTCTAGAAGTATATGGAGATTCAGCCCTAGTCACTAATCAGCTTAACGAAGAATGGGAAACTCGAGATAAAAAGTTAATATCTTATTTTACCTACATAAAAGAATTGTCTTTAGAATTTGACAAAATCGCATTTCACCATGTACCTCGAGAAGACAATGAATTGGCTGATGATTTGGCTACTTTATCATTTGTGTTCCAAATAAATCGAAACGATGAAATCCGATCAATTAAAATGGAGAGTCGAGATCATCCTGCCTACTACCACGTAATGAAAGAAGAAACTGATGGAAACTGTGGTATCACGACATCAAACATTATCTTATAAATAGAGAATATCCTCCCGAAATATCGGAGAATAAGAAAAGAACTCTAAGACGGTTAACTGCGAGCTTTTTTATGAACGAAAATATTTTGTATAAGAGGAATCACGATATGGTACTCCTCAGATGTGTTGATATCAATGAGGCGAAAGAAATTCTACAAGATATCCACGATGGCTCTTATGGGATCCATATGAATGGACACGCCATGTCTAGAAAGATTCTTTGGGTTGGATATTATTGGCTCACCCTAGAAAAAAATTGTTTTAATTATGTAAAGAAATGTCATAAGTGTCAAATATATGCTGATAATATCCACGCCCCACTAGTGCCTCTGAACACCCTTTCAGCGCCCTGACCGTTCTCAATGTGGGGCATAGATGTCATTGGAATGATCAAACTGAAAGCATCAAATGGACATCACTTCATCCTTGTGGAAATTTATTACTTTACCAAGTGGGTAGAGGCCGCTTCATACGCCAATGTAACAAAAATGTGGTAGCCAAATTTATAAAAAGGGAATTAATATGTCGTTATGGTCTACCAAGCAAGATCATTACTGACAATGCCACAAATCTAAATAACAAAATGATGGATAAATTGTGTGTCACCTTTAAAATTCAACACCACAACTCGTCCTCGTATAGACCAAAAATGAATGCTGCAGTTGAAGCAGCAAATAAAAACATAAAAAAAATTATTCAGAAAATGGTTATAACATAGAAATATTGGCATGAGATGTTGTCGTTTGCACTACACGGGTATCCCACTTCGGTACGCACTTCAACTGGGGCAACCCCTTTTTCCTTAGTATATGGGATGGAGGTTGTGCTACCTATTGAAGTAGAAATCCCCTCGCTAAGAGTATTAATGGAAGCTAAAGTAGAGGAGTCGAAATGGGTACAAACACGTTTTGATCAATTGAATTTGATTGAAGAGAAAAGGTTGGCGGCCTTATGCCATGGGCAATTATATCAAAAAAGATTCAAAAATGCGTATGAGAAAAAAATACGTCCTCGAGAATTCCGGGAAAGAGACCGGGTGTTGAAAAAGATCTTACCCATTCAAAAGGATTATTGTGGAAAATGGACTCCTAACTATGAGAGCCCATATGTCGTGAAGAAAACTTTCTCATGTGGAGCTTTGATCCTTACGAATATGGATGGAAAAGATTTAGCTCTTCCTATAAACTCAGACGCCATAAAAAAATGTTATGCTTAAATAATGAATACCCGCTAGGTTGAAAACCTGAAAAGGCGACCTAGGTAAAATTAGGGTACAAAAAAATATACCCGCTAGGTTGAAAATCCGAAAGGGCGACCTAGGAAAAAACTAGGGTAAAAAAAAACAAGCTAGGTTGAAAACCGGGAAACCTAGGCAAAAATTTGGGTACACAAAAAATATCTGTTGGGTTGAAAACCCAAAAGGGCGACCTGAGAGAAGAAGAAAATTAACAACAAAAACAAGAACATAGAATATATACTCAAAATGACAAGACCAACAATATGGATCAGATTATGGCATGAGAAGTTAGTATAGTCTACTTTTGAATTACTAGTAACCAAGTCGGATCTTCCATCCATTTCTTTTGTTTTATCGTATGTACATATATATATATATATATATATATATATATATATATATATATTTTCAATATATTGATATATATTATTATCACTTTTATAATTTAACTCTTTTTCTTTAATGTATTTTATGATTATCATGTATTGGAAAGTAAAACATTACCATACATCAATATAATAAAATCAAATATAATATAATATAGGTTATTTACAGTACATGACATACGACAACATGAGATCCAACTTAAGATCACAATATTAATTCTTCAAAAAAAAAAACAAAAAAGAACGAAAGAAAGAAAGAATAGGAAAAATAGAAGAGGACACAAAAGAGATCAATGATATCACGTTCAAGAAAAAAGTATAAGTGCTTTTTCTCATTCATGATTTGAGTGGTCGTGTCCAATAAAAATATTAATAAAAATCGACATATTCATTCATTCATGACATTTTATAAATTTAAGGCCGAGAAAACAACCCACATTTTGAAGTCGGGAAAATGACTCGCACCCAAAGTTGAGAAAACGATCCACATGTTGTAGTCGAGAAAACGACCCGCATGTTAAAGCGGGGAAAATGAATCGCACCCGAAGCCGAGAAAATGACCTGCATGTTGAAGCCGGGAAAATGACTTGCACCCGAAGTCGAGAAAACGACCTGCATGTTGAAGCCGGGAAAAAGACTCACATCCGAAGCCGAGAAAATAACCTGCATGTTGAAGTCGGGAAAATGACTCGCACCCGAAGACGAGAAAATGACCCGCATCTTGAAGTCGGGAAAACGACTCGCATTCTTCTAAATAATTATTTTTCGGACAAAATTAGAGTTCTTATCTTTACTTATTTTTACTTTGATTCTCAAGTAAATTCTAAATAAAGAGGGGCAGCTGTTGACACCTAATTTTGTCCGATTTTCATTTATTTTTTTACTTTTTATTAAAAAAGGAAATAATAATAATAACAATAATAATAATAATAATAAATATATAAATATATATGAAGAAATATAAAAAAATAATAATTAGGGCTATATGTTTTAGACAATCACAGATGTTTTCAATTCTTGTTTGCCTCTAATTCTAGTTCAGACTCTTTTCTAAAATATATAAAAAATAAAAAATAAAATAAAGGAAGCCAAAAAGAAATGAATTGATGGTCATAAAAATTGATATAATGATGATCAAATTAAATGAAAAAAAAACCCAAAAAGAAATGGATTGATGGTCATAAAAATCAGTATAATGGTGATCAATTGAATAGAAAAGAAATCGAAGAAATGAATCAATGGTAATAAGAATTAGTATAATTGTGGCCAATTAAATAAAAAGAAACCAAAAAGAAATAGATTAATGGTAATCAACTTACAATTATTCTCTTGTCTTTTGTAATCTACACCCAAAAGTCTATAAATAGTCTACCACAAGAGGACAAAAGGGATCACAATTCGAAACATAAATTGAGAACACACAAAAAATAGAGAGGTTAATTGCCAAAAGAGAAGAAGAAATTCTAATCTAGAAACAATTTGTCTAGCAAAACAACAATTCAGTAATAACGTATCATTTTCTTATTATTTTCTCTAATTTTCTGCTTATTAGTCTTTGTTTTGCATTTTTTTTTAAATATATATTCTTTTTCTCTTTCTATTTTTTCTGTTTATAAAAAATAAAATCATATGTTAAGCTTTCATTTTTTTTTTAAATCGTTTAATCCTAAAATTGTTTTTTTTTGCAATACAAAATAATAACTAATTGATGTCTATAGACCAAGAAAACAAATTTCACCATAGTGTAATATAATAGAAAATTCATAATACGTCTTTATCAAATAACTAAAAATCATAACAACAGATAAATGTTTTTTTTCCCTTAGGATTAGAATTCATGGTCATTGCCGCCGGATGAAATTCACCATCGCTCGCCGCGCCATATCACTTACTCTCAATCACTGGTGGCCTTTGTGTTGCGACAAATTCGATAACGTATGAGCAAATCTTTTAACAGTTTATTTCACCGTCATGTCCATTTGTCTTGTTCACATACCGCCACGTTACGTTATTTTTTTTCTAACAACCTGACAACCCCAAATTTAAAAAGGAACTAAACCACTATTGTTGTCGCGTCCGATTTGTCCGCGAAAAAATGAGTCGCCACCAATTTTATTTTTATTAAAGAAAAAATTGGATAAAACCTAATATAAATGATCTTTAAACCAAAAATTTAGATTTGGGAGTCGATTACGAGTAGGGAAGTATTACCACCCTACAACCATTAAAACGGTTACCTTATAATTAATTATATATAAACTATTTATTTATTTATTTATTTTTACTCCAAAAAGAATAATAAAAAATTGATTTTTTTTTCTTTACTTTAAAACAAAAATAGAATATATAATCCATAAACAAATATTATTATTATTATTATTAGCATTATTATTATTATTACTTTTTTACTTTTGTTTTTTGATACCTATATAAATAAAAATAATAATAAAAATTAATAATAAAATCGGTCAACACATAAATATTTTCTATCCAAGAACTACGTGTGTTTTTATTTCTCTATTGCACCTGGGAATACGTAGGAGCAAAGATTTTCCCTTGTCAAACCAAATTAATAAAAAAAAAATATTTTTTCTTCTTTTATTAATGTAAATAATTTAATTTTTTATTATTCTTTTTGGAGTATAAATAAATAAATAAATAAATAAATAAATAGTTTGTATATAATTAATTATAAGGTAACCGTTTTAATGGTTGTAGGGTGGTAATACTTCCCTACTCGTTATCGACTCCCAAATCCAAATTTTTGGTTCAAGGATCATTTATATTAGGTTTTATCCAATTTTTTCTTTAATAAAAATAAAATTGGTGGCGACTCCTTTTTCGCGGACAAATCGGACGCGACAACAATAGTGGTTTAGTTCCTTTTTAAATTTGGGGTTGTCAGGTTGTTAGGAGAAAACTTGGCTTGTAGGATCAAGGTGGTTAGTTCCTCAAAAGTCTGAGGTTATTAGGGAAGACTGGCTTGGAGGGTCAGGCGCTCTATAATTCAAAGTATTTGAATTAGTGGATTAAAGTTGGGGACTTGATGTAGCCAAATTAGTAGTGAACTAGTGTAAATGTACGTGTCAAATTGTTTATGTTTTCATTGCTTGTTGCCTCTGAATTCGATTTGTTATACTCCAAGTAATTCACCAAAATCAAACTAGTTTCTTATTTATTTATAAATTATCAAAAAGTTATCTACTTTGGCAAATATAATTCAACCCTCTTCTCGTGTTCGCATCCAATTAAATGAGTAATTAATATTTTCTTTGATGGACGATTGAAGTTAATTTACCTTCTAATTATGTATTAACATAATGAGTTGATTAAATGGTTGCATTACATATGTTGGTGAAATATGCATTGAATACATGATATTACATATGCATTGCATTCATCCAACTTTACCAAGAGGTTCTCAATCATGTTGGTGACTCACATCAAGATAATTAGGAAAACTTTTATGTACTCTGAGAAAAAGAAAAAAGACATCCTTACTTTCCATACTTTAATGAAAAGAAAGAGGGATATGATATTTTTCATATTTTAAGGAAAATAGGATTATGGCTTTCTTCAGGTTAAAGACGGTTATAAAAATAACATTGTATATTTATGTCATGTCTTTCATTACATATAAAGAAAAATATTTCTAACTAACCCTCTATTGCGTAAAATTCTGCAAGTGTATGGGTCTACCAAGTAGTAGTATATAAGATTATCGTATCAACATAAATTAATTTAACAACTATCAAATAAATGAAGATTTTATTTTATTTAGAATAATGAAAATTATTGTTGGTTCGCGACAATGAAAACGTAATGCTAACATAAAAATTATAACAAGAGTAAAAAACAACATAACTTTGAATTAAGGGAAAGTAAACCTAGGGTCACTTGTTATATCAATACCTCAAGTCCTAGTTTTATATTAATTCTTATTTATTTTCTCAATTATCAATCCCTCTTTAAAACTATTAACAAAGATTTGTCATTCAATATAATATTTTTTTTCCTAAATTAATTATTTGATTGATCATACAAAAAATATAATTAAGAGAAAGCATAAAGAACCAAGAGGTTGAGTGATTGAAAGATTAGTATGTATGCTTGATTATACAAAAAATTTTAATCTCAAT
>JBBPBR010000001.1:20243711-20321338 GCA_037974775.1 Cicer pinnatifidum | reverse complement strand
TTTAGTTGGTGAGTTGAAGAATTTCATATACTTTTGTCATTGTTCATATACTTCTAGTTCTTCCTTTTGTTATTGTTACTTTATTATTCTACTATTTTGTTGCTATGGTTTTGTATTTGTTGTTGAAAGAACAAGATGGAATAATGAACTTGCCTCCTTATTCTTTAAAGAGAAATAGTAGCAAGTTTATAGTTCCATTTTGTTCAAAAGCATCACAAAGTTGTTAGCACTTTATTAAAGTTCAACTTTTTTATTGGTGTTCAAGCTTTTATTTAAGTTCAAATTCTTTATTTATGTTCAAGAACTTATTTAAGTTCAAATTCTTTATTTTATGTTCAAACACTTATTTAGTTTCAAATTCTTTATTCATGTTCAAGCACTTATTTAAGTTTAAGTTTCTTATTTATGTTCAAGCAATTTATTTACATTAAAGTATTTTGTTAATGTACAAATTCACAAAAGATCCAAATTTTTAAACTTTTTGTTCAAAAGTAAGATTCAAAGTTCAAGCTATTAGAACCAAGTTGGTTTAAATAATATTAGCCCTCAATTTTGATTTTGAAGCTAACCAAGTTACGTAAGAACAATTTATATTTTGATATATTCTCTAAGTGTGCAAATTTTCTAATGAAAAATTTCAAGGTTTCGTCGAACCAAAGAAGAACATGTTTAGATTCCTCACTTGAGTCTAAAGCTTTTCTTCAATGAAGCACATCATTTGATTCTTCTATTAAGAAGCAAAGATTGTCAACCAAATCCTCTAGTCTATGTTATAATAAAAGTTAAATCCTCTTATATAAGTCATTAGTCTAGTCAAATGTTCTCTGAACAAGCTCACCATCTAGGCATTCCTTGATCATCTACCCTCTTAATTTAAGCATAGCCAACACATGACGTGGATACTTTGATTCTCAATTCATATGGTCATTCTAAACTCTTCATCTGATATGTTTTGAATTGAACAAGATATTTTTTTATGAATACTAAATTTAAGAAATCAATTTGAAATCCACACCAACTTTTTTGATGAAACAACATTCTTCTACAACAGTAAAAAAAAATAAAGACATAATTTCAGTATTATAAAAACGTACTCAAGGGTCACTGAAAACAATTAAGAAATAAATTCTTTGAACTATTATGCTGAAAAATCATCCAGCGACCTCATATTCATAATACTTTGAGAGAAAGTTCTTCACTTGCTTTTTCGGTTGTTACAATTTCATATCCTCTATTTTCATAATAATCTTGTATTTTGTAACTTGGCCTAATGGTGGTTATGAACTCAAAAGCTTGACTGTATTAAGCTAGATGTTTGAGACGGGTAAAACATAATTAGTTTGACAATTATGTTCTAGTGGTTGGAGGAAAAATTAATTCGATTTTAGTGGATAAATCTTTCAAATTAAAATAATTGGATATAACTACCGTTTTGGTGGTGAACCAGGATAACTTGCTTCGCTCTCTCTTTAGTTTTATCTCCTTTTCTTTAAAAGCTTTTGTTTTCAAAAAGTTAAGAAATTTTATGACACACCCGTGTCATTATTTTTGTTGTTTAAAAATAATAATAAATAAATAATATTATAATATTAATTAATTAAAACTAACTTCACTACACTACTCCACCCCCACTTTCACTTTCCATTTCCACTTTTTCCTCTTCTTATTCTCTCCCTCTCGGCCATCTCCCCATTTCCCCCCATTTTTCATTTTTTTTTTCTTTTCTTTTCTTTCCTCCTCCTCCTTCTTCTTCTTCTAAAGCCAAACTAGTTTACTTAACTTTTAAACTCATAGGAAGGATATACAAGTGCTTGGGTGAAATTTTGGGTAAGGGTTTATCCTCTAAAGAAGGAGAAGGGTACCCATCACATGAGAGTTGTTGATTGAAACTTTTTGAGGTAAGTACACAACTCTAATCCTAGTATGAATTCATAGAAAAATATAGATTTGAGTAAAAATCTTATTTTGTGCTTAGGGTATATTTAAATGGTTTTTAGGCTTTCCTAGAGCTAGTTAAACTTTAGAATAATTTTTCTAAAGTCTTGGAAATATTCTTGATGCTCAGATTTGTCCGCTAAGATCCTGCCGGCTAGTTTGAGAGCTATTGAAGAGCAAAGTTAGACGATTCTCCATAACTGTGAGTTGACGACGATCATCGTCATATATTTTTATAATGCTATTATTATTATTTTACTTGTTTTCTATATTAAAGTATTTATTGAAAATTTTGGGAAACACAACCTTGGAATTTTATCTCGATTTCGTCAATTAATTGATTTAACAGTCATTGTTATATAATATGTTATTATTTTGATTTACGTATGAGCTACAGTATTTAAATATTGAGTTGTTACGCGATTGAGTATGTTTTTCATGATTTACGATGAAATGATTTTTAATACGTGTTTTGAGAAATCGGTGTTATAATTATTAAATCGTTAACTGCGTTAGGTGCACCTAGTTACCGCGTGTTGATTAGGGAGAGTTAACCGTTAGATGGAGCCGCCCCTATGAGAGAGGTCATCCGTAGGAGGAGAGGGCTATCAACGAGATGTAAACTTCCTAATTGATATGCGATGATGCGTTGCGAAATTGAGAGGAGAGAGCCATCCGTTAGATGGAGTCGCCCCTAAGGGAAAGGCCACCCTTAGGAGGAAAGGGCTATCAATGAGATATAGCCGCCTCTTGGTTCTAAAAATTTGTATTGTTACTGGTTTGATTTTTATGCTGATTTTAAGGTTGTTCATTTGGAGTTTGTTTCGTTATTCATTGAATTTTTAATACTTTTGTTAAGCGTTTAAACAATTACTCATGCCTTTTGTGTTTCACTTCTAATTTATAGGCTTGCCAGGGTAGGAGTATAGCTTGTGCGCCGGTCACGACATTTAAATTTCGGGTCGTGACAAAGTTGGTATCAGAGCTCGATCGTAGGTCCTAATAGCTGCAAACATAAGGTGATAATAGATTCTTGTTAGTAAATTGTGTACCCGGGCACAACTTACTTATAAGGGCTATTAGCACTTTATGAGAGTCTTATTTGTTGTCTGAATCTGTGTTTAAATTCATCATCACTACTTCTCCACAATTTCTTGTCGTCTTATTCAATTTTTGGATTATTATTCTTTGAATATGTGAGAATGCCACCCAAGACTAGGAATCCTACCTTAAGGGAAATTGTTGATGAATCAATTTCCAAAGCTCGAGGTGCTCGTCAACGAGGTCGTGTTTCAGTTTGTGCTCGAAATAGGCGTAGAGCTAATGTTGGCGAACGTGGTTTGAATGTTGATGTTGAGGTACCTAGGAGGAGGCGCGGAAATCCAGCCATGGAAGAGTTTGCTACTGGTCTGTAGGGATTACAACAGGTTGTGCAACAACTTGTTGGGGTTGTCGTCGGACAACAACATGAGGGTGATCAAAGACATGAAAATGTTAATGGTCAACAAGAGGTTAGACAAGCTGAGCATCAAACGACTGCTGCAATAAGGGGTATTGAGGTCACTTTACCAGACTTCATGAAGCTTAAACCCCCTACCTTTTCTGGATCTAGTGCAACTGAGGATCCACAACAATTCATTGACAGTCTAGAGCGACTTTGGAGAGCATTGGGTTGTTCTGAGGTAAGAGCAGTAGAATTGACATCATTTCAGCTAATAGGTGTGGCACGTGATTGGTTTGATATAGTGTCACGTGGTAGACAAGTGGAGTCACCTCAGTTAGCATGGAGAGAGTTCTCTCAGTTGTTTATGGCTCGTTTTCTTCCGGAGAGTGTTAGAGATGGATTAGCTCATGAGTTCGAGCGTTTGGAGCAAACGGAGGCTATGACAGTTTCAGAGTATAGTGCTCGTTTTACACAGCTCTCTAGACACGCTCCTTATCCTATCACTGAGGAGATGCGTGTTAAGAGATTCATCAGAGGATTGAAGGATTACTTATTTAGATCGGTGGTTGGATCTAATTGTTCTACTTTTGTTGAGGTTTTGAGTTTGGCCCTTTTGATTGAGCAACGACAGAAGGAAAAAGGAGGCAATAAACAAGATTCACATAAAAAGCAAAGGATTGAAGGATCTTACAGTAACTACTCAAATCGCGGTGGTGGATCTATGTTTGGTTATCAGGGGCAACAAAGACTCATGTCTCAAAGGGGTGGTCATAGTGGGCAATCTTCTGGGACAATGCAGATTCGTAGATCAGATTCTAGAGTAGCATCACAATCCATTTTCCCTCAGAGACATTCTGATGTTTCAGCTACACGATGTTCTACTTGTGGTAGGTTTCACTTCGGGGATTGTTCTAGAGATGGTAATGCTAAGGTGTGCTACCAATGTGGCCAGATAGGTCACATCAGGAGGGATTGTCTTGTAGACACGACACACCCATCATCTAGTTATGCATCAACACCAACAACTTTGGCATCTCCTCAGACTCATTTTGCACCTATGCGTCAAAGCGGAAATTCTTATGTCAGAGGTTCATGAACATCTCAGCAGGGAGGTAGAGGATTTGGTGGTAGAGGTCAGTTACCAACAAGAAGAGGTCAGGCTCGAGTGTTTGCTTTGACACGTCAGGATGCTCAGACATCCAATGCAGTAGTTACAGGTATACTTTCTATTTATTCTAGAGATGCACATGTTTTGTTTGATCCTGGAGCTACACATTCTTTTGGATCCTAGTGGTTTTGCTACTCGTCTTGTAAAAGTTTTTATCTTCTTTAGAAGAACCTTTAGTTGTAGCTACACTTGTTGGAGGAAATTTTCTTGCTAAGTCGGTGTATCGTTCTTGTAATATAACTATTGATGGCAAGGTGTTTCCGGTAGATTTAGTAGTTATTGACTTGATAGATTTTGATGTGATTTTGGGTATGGATTGGTTGGCTTTTCATCATGCCACTTTGGATTGTCATAACAAAGTGGTGAAATTTGAGATACCGGGGAAATCAATCTTCTCGTTTCAAGGAGAACGTTGTTGGGTACCATATAACCAAATCTCAGTCTTGGCAGCTAGCAAGTTAATGATAAGAGGTTGTCAAGCGTACTTAGCCTTGGTAAGGGATACACAAGTTGTTGAAGAGAAATTGGACAAAATTCCAATAGCATGTGAGTTTCCATATGTTTTTCCGGAAGAACTTCCTGGGTTAACACCTAATAGGGAGATCGAGCTTTCTATAGACTTAGTTCATAACACTCACCCTATATCTATACCTCCTTATCGTATGACACCAGCAGAACTTAAAGAGTTATGAGAACAACTTCAAGATCTTCTTGATAAGGGTTTTATTCGTCCAAGTTCTTCTTCTTGGGGAGCACCAGTCTTATTTGTAAAGAAGAAAGACGGATCCATGCGGCCATGTGTAGACTACCGACAGTTGAATAAAGTAACTGTGATGAATAAATATTCGTTACCCCGCATTGATGAGTTGTTTGACCAACTTCAAGGAGCTCAATGTTTTTCTAAGATTGATTTGCGGTCGGGGTATCACTAGTTGAAGATTAAGAGGGAGGACATAACGAAGACAGCTTTCCGCACGCGTTATGGGCATTATGAATTTCTGGTTATGTCATTTGGGCTTACTAATGCCCCAACAGCTTTTATGGATTTGATGAATCGCGTTTTTAAACCATTCTTGGATCAATTCGTGATTGTGTTTATTGATGATATCCTTGTTTATTCCAAGAGTAAAGAAGAACACGAGCGTCATTTAAGGTTGGTTTTGCAAACCTTAAGAGATAACCAATTATATGCCAAATTCTTGAAATGTCAGTTTTGGCTGGATAGTGTGGCATTTTTAGGACATGTTGTGTCTAAGAATGGAATAAGTGTAGATCCAAGTAAGGTGGAAGCAGTCCAGATTTGGCCCAGACCTACCACAGTGAAGGAGATTCGGAATTTTCTTGGTTTAGCCAGTTATTATCGACGTTTTGTGAAGGATTTCTCAAAGATTGCTTCTTCGTTAACTAGGCTGATTCGGGATCGCTTAGTTACAGCTCAAAGTAGGCAAAAATCTTATTTTGATAAGAGACGTCGTCCCTTAGAGTTTTCAGTGGGAGAACATGTATTCCTACGAGTCTCGCCAATGAAAGGAGTTTTGCGATTTGGTAAGAAGGGGAAGCTAAGTCCAAGGTTCATTGGACCATTTGAAATTTTGGAAAGAGTTGGACCAGTAGCGTATCGCTTGGCACTTCCACCAGATCTCTCTGGAGTTCATCCAGCTTTTCATATTTCGATGCTTCGGAAGTATCTTCATGACCCTTCTCATGTGATTAATCATGAAGACGTAGAGTTAGATGAGAGTCTATCGTACGTTGAACATCTAGTAGCTATATTAGATCGCCAAGTGAGACGTTTACGTTCAAAAGATATTGTTTCAGTAAAAGTCCTTTGGCGTGGTCCATCCGGTGAAGAAACTACTTGGGAACCCGAAGAAGTCATCCGTGCAAAGTACCCGCACTTATGTTGAAATTCAAGGTTAGCAGTGTTTATTAATTAAATAAAAAGTCAAATAAATTCGATGACGAATTTTTCGTAAGGGGGGGAGATCGACACACCCGTATCATTATTTTTGTTGTTTAAAAATAATAATAAATAAATAAATAATATTATAATATTAATTAATTAAAACTAACTTCACTACACTACTCCACCCCCACTTTCTCTTTCCATTTCCACTTTTTCCTCTTCTTATTCTCTCCCTCTCAGCCATTTCCCCCCATTTCCCCCCATTTTTCATTTTTTTTCTTTTCTTTTCTTTCCTTCTTCTTCTTCTTCTTCTTCTTCTTCTTCTTCTAAAGCCAAGCTAGTCTACTTAACTTTTAAACTCACAGGAAGGATATACAAGTGCTTGGGTGAAATTTTGGATTAGGGTTTATCCTCTAAAGAAGGAGAAGGGTACCCATCACATGAGAGTTGTTGATTGAAACTTTTTGAGGTAAGTACACAACTCTAATCCTAGTATGAATTCATAGAAAAATATAGATTCGAGTAAAAATTTTATTTTGTGCTTAGGGTATATTTAAATGGTTTTTAGGCTTTCCTAGAGCTAGTTAAACTTTAGAATAATTTTTCTAAAGTCTTGGAAATATTCTTGATGCTCAGATTTGTCCGCTGAGATCCTGCCGGCTAGTTTGAGATTTGTTGAAGAGCAAAGTTAGACGATTCTCCATAACTGTGAGTTGACGACGATCATCGTCATATATTTTTATACTGCTATTATTATTATTTTACTTGTTTTCTATATTAAAGTATTTATTGAAAATTTTGGGAAACAAAACCTTGGAATTTTATCTCGATTTCGTCAATTAATTGATTTAACGGTCATTGTTATATAATATTATTATTTTGATTTACGTATGAGCTACAGTATTTAAATCTTGAATTGTTACGCGATTGAGTATGTTTTTCATGATTTACGATGAAATGATTTTTAATACGTGTTTTGAGAGATCGGTGTTATAATTATTAAATCGTTAACTGCGTTAGGTGCACCTAGTTACCGCGTGTTGATTAGGGAGAGTTAACCGTTAGATGGAGCCGCCCCTATGAGAGAGGTCATCCGTAGGAGGAATGGGCTATCAACGAGATGTAAACTCCCTAATTGATATGCGCTGATGCGTTGCGGAATTGAGAGGAGAGGGCCATCCGTTAGATGGAGCCGCCCCTAAGGGAAAGGCCACCCTTAGGAGGAAAGGGCTATCAATGAGATAAAGCCGCCTCTTGGTTCTAAAAATTTGTATTGTTACTGGTTTGATTTTTTTGATGATTTTAAGGTTGTTCATTTGGAGTTCGTTTCGTTATTCATTGAATTTTTAATATTTTTGTTAAGCGATTAAACAATTACTCGTGCCTTTTGTGTTTCCCTTCTAATTGATGGTGGTTGTTGTCTCCTCACTAAGTCTTTGTGACTTACCCGTTATGTTGCTTATTTTTTTCAGATTCGCAAGCAGCTGAGTAGGAATCTATTATTTGATTCAAGTCTCAACATACTTTTTTTTTGGTAGGCCTCATTGATCGAGGACCATTTTTTCGTAACAGTTGTTGAGTCTATGTAATTGCAGCTATTTTGGAGTTTAGAAAGTCTATTTAGTTTGTTGGGAAGTGTATTAAGAAACTTGATTATGTTATTTTGAATTGTGACTGGATTGAGAATTTGACAGGGATTTCATAAATTTAGAAATGTTGAAATTACAGAGGATACCCTGTCGAAATTTCGAGTAAAAAGTATATATATGTATTTTTGAAATGGTAGTTAATTTATAGGCTTGCCAAGCTAGGAGTATAGCTTTTGCGTCAGTCACGTCATTTAAATTTCGGGTCGTGACATTTTATATAAAAAAGAAAAAAGTTTGATATACAATTTATCCTCCCTTTCTTGTGTTACATTCACTTTCACAAGCTTATGTTAAGTTTCTATCTTGTGATAAAATTATAATTTCTAAACTTATAGAGTCAAGTTTATGTTCCAAAATTATGTTGGGACCAAGATGTGACCTTTATTTTTAAAATAATGTAGTTCTTGTATTCAAGTTGACTTGTTAAAATTTTGGAAACGAACTTAGAAAAAAACTTAGGCATCTATTGCATTTTATGTATTTTGGTGTTGAAAATGTGAACTTCAATTTTGACTATGTTTGGTATCTTGATCATAAATTTAAGTATATTTATCTTTTTGAGTGATTCTTTACGGAATAAAAATTAGACTCATTTATCTACATTTGGAGCATAGACTTTAAAAAATTTAAAGAAGTATTGATATTTTAAAATAAACTACAAGTTGACAAAATAAAAAGTTATCTTTTTATACACCTAAAGTTTTGCTGTGAAAATTGAAACTTATGTTTTGTTGTTTGTTAAATTAAAATATCATGCTGAACTAGACATGCTGAACTTTCTATGTAGTAGTCGTTTGCTTGATTCCTATATTGTTTTCTATTTTAACAAAATTGGTGGAGTTAATGTTTAGATGTGGAAAAATGTGATGAATTATGTAATTAGGCAGTGTTTCTATCATTTTGAGCATGTTGTTCCTGATTAAGAAGGATGTTATTATGGCCATTGGTATCAATGTCATACTGAATTTGATCTAACTTAGAAGTAGCATGTTGGATGCTCAAATGAATGTCTCCAAATATATTTTTATTCCAAGTTTGATTTAGGTCCTTAAAGTTATGGGATAAGATAAACATAGCGCAACTTGAATAAGTGACTTTCCAAATATATGTCACCACATTGAGACAGTCTTGGTAGGATGTCCACATTTTCCTATATTTGAAAGATGAGGTTGTTCTAATATCACAAATTTGTGAGTGAAGTGGAAGAGGGTAATGATCAAACAAGATTTTAGTAAGAGTATGACAGGATCAGGATGTAGAGGACCAAGTATCAATCTAAGCTTAGTTGCATACTGCCATATCAAGTCTTTTTCAGTAAAATATCTACCATTTCTTCAATTTGAAAGTCATCAATGGCTAATCTAGAAGGGTTGTCACTACCATTGTACTCATGAACACCAAGGCAAACTGATAGATTGTTGGTCACGATTAAGGCCCTGCCAAATAGTTCTTCTATTGATGTTGTTAGTAGCAACACAAATAACTGCAAAAGTAACAGGTCCAACTTTAATGTCAATTTTGAAAGAAACATGTCTGTCTTTTGCATTAATAACCTAAGGCTGAAGTTATCTAGAACACAAACACTTAATATTGGGGATTAAATCACCCCTGTTATTAAAACAACATATTAAATTTGCACAAGCTTTCAAAAAAGTTTGAACCATCGCTTTGAGCCAACTACAAAAACCACTACAGTTATAATAAACAACAAATCAGCCGTCAATCTTTCGAAGAACCTAGTGTCACAATGAAGGAGCAAGCATATAGCTTTAATTTCTTAAGATAACAAGTGATCAAAGGAACACTAGAAGTAGTTTATTGTCCAACTGAAGATAAACTAGCATATGTGCTACTGTTAACCAAGGCAGTGGAGACCGAGAGATTTGAGCTTCTAACGGACAAAGTAGGAGTGATTAAGTTCTCGAAATTTTGCTAGAAATTTTAACTTAAGAGGGAATGTTGTGATTAAGTCAAAATTAGTTACTTTTGTTAGTTGAAGTGGTTGTTGAACTGTTGTAACTAACTTGTAAGTGATCATGACATAAAGGAGTAACTTGTAAGTGATCATGACATAAAGGAGGAAGAAAGACACAAATTGACCACCACACGCGTGCGCTAAGGTCGGGCCTGTAGGCCCTCCATCGAGTCAATATTAAATATTTGATCTAGTCTTTTTTATGTTAGACATAAGTCCATTTTTGATATTATTGACAAACATACATCAGGTGATAAATCTAACATTTTAAACTGAGAAAAATTTCGGGAACAACAACTCAACCCTACAAACATGAGACAATTGCTTGGAACTCAAGGAATCAACAAAAGTTGGAAGATTCACTAAGCAAATCGATTAGACAAATCGATTTTGTAATAGGGTTGTATGAAATTATGTAGTCTGTGATTAAGCAATCGATTATCATGATGCATTTATAAAACAAAAGATCAATCATAGCTACTCCTAAATAATGATTGATAATTTAATAATGTAATTAATCTACAACATAGAAATTTATTTTGAAGTTAGAAATTTAAGGGTGACAAACTTTAATTAAAATAATAATAAATAAAACATAATTTAATATTTAGTATTAGAAAATATAAGATCCAATACAAATTATTTAGAATAAGACAATTGAATTCATACACCTTAGAGGCAAATATCATGAAATAATAATTAGATTCATAAAAAACAATTGAAAACTACATTCATAATATAATTTACAACTTATTTTGGTAGATTCATAAATTATTATTACAACTTGACCTAATTAAAGTCTTTAACAAATTTTTATTATATGGTATAATTCAATGCATCCGAGTTTTAAAACTAATAAATTTGGACCAATCCTCGAATGCTCAGTCCGTATCTTGGTTTTCTCTAGCTGCTAATATAAAAATAAATGGGTGAAATAAAATCTCAGTGAGTTCTTAAAATAAAGGGAGGAGTAGTTTTAAAAATATTTTTTTTTATAAATATGCATATAAACATGAAATTTGATCCATCTCATGATGAAGCTCTTAACTTCAATATTTTCTAAAAGCTTAACTGAAATCATTCTTTTATTATGATTATGAAAACTATGCATGACCTCGAATATTTTTCTTGAAGCAAGAAAAAGTCGCCCAATATATTGATGTGGGTCACTATGAAAATTGAGTCCTGATTGGTAAATGTGTTATGGCTAACCCCCAACCAGTGTCTTGAGTTTTCTCCTCTACTTGTTGTTCCATACATGGAACAAACCTCAATGTCCCACATGAATAAACCCATGTTTGATCTGATTACTAGAAATGTAATGCACTTGAGATATTATGCATGCAATTTTTTAATATTATTATGTTTGCAATGCATCATTACTCTATAACACTTATAATAACTTAAATATATTGAAAATCAAGTGGGAGTTAAATCCAAGTCCCTAATTAGAGCTTGAACCAAAGGAAAACTTAGCAAGTGGCAAAACTCCTCATTAGAGGCAAAATCTATCCAAAGGCAGCATGACCACAAACATATAAGTAAGAGGCAACATAATCAAAGGATATGTGACCAAAAACAGAGTTAGAGGATACATGTCCAAAGGTAGAATAAGAGGATACATGTTTAGAGATAGAATAAGAGGATACGTGTCCAGAGACAGAATCAGATGATACGTGTCTAGAGGTAGAATTAGAGGATACCTGTCAGAGGATATGATCTAGAGGTAGCTTGATTAGAGGGACTTGGATCAGAAGCAACTTGATTAGAGGGATTTGGTTTAGAGGCAACTTGATTAGAGGGACTTTGATCAGAGGCAACTAGATCAGAGAAAAGACAAAAAGGAAATAGCATAGGCAAGTTGGAAGGAGAAAATCAAAAGCAAGGTAGAAGAAGAAAATCAGAGGGCAAAGTAGAAGAGTATTATTAGAGGCAAAATAGGAGCATTTTACCAGAGGCAAAAACATAAGTAATTTACATGAGGGATTTTACAAGAACCCATAATACAGCTAACAGAGGCAAAAACATAAGCAGAAACCAGAGGCAGAAATACTCAAAGTTCAAAACTTGCATAAGAGGCAACATGTCTAGAAAAGTAACTTAATCATTAGAGGGAGAATGCCAAAAATCACAAGTTAAGAACCAGAGGCATCAATAATAAAAAGAAATATCAACTCTGAGTATTTAGGCTTTTGAAACAACAACCAAAGGCAAAAACCCCAAAGTTACAGAATGAAACCTAGAGGCAAAACTATAGAGGCGAGGGTGAAATGGCATCCAATGCTCGCACATTTTCCTTCAGTAACAGGATTCACACATTAAACTACAATTATTTACTCAAAATCCTTACAGTTCCTAAATTTCCAACACAATAATCATGCAGTGATCAAACAAACAACATACATAACATTTTAAAATCATTTGGGTGCAGTTTCAAATCACCTATATGCTAAAAAATTCATTTTCTCATGCTCTAAGTTCTTCTAAACCGTAATGCTCCTAAAACAGTTTCTAACAAGAAGTAAAGATTTTCAGTGAATGAATTCCCATAATGCTCATGCTAAAGGAAGTTAATATAACAAAACTCATATAATTGGCACTGAAGAAGAAGAAGATTCTAGTCCAAAGCAGCTATGAGCACCTCAATCATAAATGGAGGATTTAGAAGAGAAGATGAACAAAAACAATGGGGTTACCTTTTAGACTGGTATCAAGAAGGAAAAGGGAAAAATGAGAGAATGATTGAGTATTTTTCTCGAAAAGGATAAAATAAGGGAAAAAGGAAATTCTTCTTTTTGCCCCTTGAACATTCCCCATATTACCTTTTTGTCTATTCCTATTTTAATTTAAATTTTTTATTTCTAAATTAATGTATTAATACTTTGAATACCCTTTATTTTTAACATATTTTAATTAAATTGATTATTACAAAAAAATTAATTGTGCATATTTTAAATTGTTTTAATATAATTCATTTTACATACATATAATAAAGTTTGTTTCTTACAATTATTTTAATTTGACATGAGTTATAAAAATATTCTTCATTCACAATGTATTAAATATTACACTTGGAGTCATGTGTGCATTGTGAAAATAAATATTATATATTTTTGTAAAACAAAGTGTTTGTTAATATGAACTACCTTACATTTATGTATTAAATAACTAATATTTTATAAATAACAACATAAATTTTATAATGTTCAATTACGTTTTTGAGAACTATAAATTCAATTAATAAATATTTCAAACTTAACCGAAGAAAATCATCAATATTAATTTTGCCCCGATTGAATCTATGACCTCGCATGTGGGTGTCCTTTAAGTTTGGGGTCTGAGTGGTGGTCGCTCCTGACCATCCAAAGTCGTGGGCTATAAATAAATAATTTATGTTTATCTAGTATTACTAATTTATAAATAAATAATCTTTTAATTTTTTATATGATAAATAAAATTATTTTAATTAAATATTTTGTTGGGGTGTCAAATATGTGTATACCAAATACAAGGTGTACACCAAAAATTACTCAAGAAAAATATACTAAATGTTAGTGCAAAAGTATTATAAAGTCTATCTTCTAATGACTAGACGAAGGGAAAAGAAACTAAGACTTCACTCCAGCTTGACAACGTAAAGTCTGAGCAACGTAAGCTTTAGTTGACTCTATGACACGAGCAACGTAGTACCTCGGTTGCCTCTGATGAACCCAACATGGATTATGTTCCTGTGGCTTTGATAAACGTTACAAGCATTCTTATGCCTCTGACACACGTGACGAGCAAGCGACTGCATCTACATCTGATAATCTCATCAAGTGTTTGATCATCTTACTCTAAAATTTTATATATCTTCTGATAAAGTCAATGCATATGGTAAAGTCAATGCATATGGTAAAGTCAATGTTTTGACAAAGTCAATACCTCTAGAGAAGTCAACGCTCTAACAAATTCAATGCATCTAAAGAAGTCTGAAGGTGCAAAAACGAGAGGGGGGTTGAATTGTGTTTGAAAAAGTTGATAACTTTTTGCTAATTTGATAAAGACAGGTTGGTTTTTATGAATTACTTAGATAAGACGAAATAGGGTTATGAGGCAGCAAACAATAAAAACATAAATAATTTAACACAAAGATTTATCATAGTTTACCACTAACTTGGCTACATTCAGTCTCCTAATTCAAAAGGTTTTAATTCACTAATTCAAATACCTTAAATTACAAAGCACCAGACTCTCCAAACTAGTTTTTCCAAATAGCCTGACAATCCCAGAGTTTTAAGGAACACAAACACCTTGACTCTACCAGCCAAGTCTTCTCCACACAGCCTAACAACCCCAGATTGTTGAAGTCACACTAACACCTTGGCCCTATAAGCCAAGCTTTCTTCACATAACCTAACAACCCCATATTGTTGAAGGCACACTAACAGATTGACCCTACAAGCCAAGTCTTCTCCAAATAATCTGACAATCCTTAATTGTTGAAAGAACACTAACACCACTAAGGTTTGATAACAAAGGTGTGAAACTTGAGTAATTGCTTATAATAAGTTGATTATTACAATGACTCTCACACTCTAAGAAAAAAACTCACAAAATAATTTTCATTTGAACAAGTATTTGTCTCTTTGAACTCTAAGATGAATATAGAATTTGAGATTGAGTTCTTTTACTCTTTTAAGATTTTTCGATAATCTTCTTCTACTTCACATTTAGTATCTATCTAACTCGGTCAAATATTTTCTTCAATCATAAATCATAATCAAATCTTATTTTAGATTTTCTTCAAAAACATTTGACCATATCTGCTTTTAAACTTGGTCAAATATTTTCTTCAATCATAAATCTGAATCAAATCTTATTTTAGATTTTCTTCAAAATCATTTGATGGTATCTTCTTTTCAACTTGGTCAAACATTTTTTTAAATCATAAATCTAAATCAAATCTTATTTATATTTTCTTTAAAACCATGAATCTTCTTTCATACTCTATGAAGTCAAATATATTGTTATCGTAAAATACTTTTGTTAACATTAAATCTTTATATATAAAAGCAACTTGGTTCTAACAATGTCCCATTTTTTCTGATGACAAAAATTGTTTTTTTTTTTATAACAACTTTTCTTTTTATTTGTTTGACTCTCACTAACTTAGTACTCCCCCGAAGTCCAAGTGTCATTTTCTGCCCCGACTTTATCAAATACTTTTCTCCTCCTTTTGTCATCAGACAAAATGACTTGTAAATGAAACTTTTTTTTATAACATGAATATAACATATTAAAAGAAAATATAAAAAAAAAACTAATAAAAGCTAATGTAAATTTAGACTACTTTGAAGTTATCACATCATTAGTCTGGTATGAAGGTAAGGTTTAGGTTTTTCTTAATGAAGTCAAACCTATCCTCAACTAATGGTTTGGTGTAATATGTTAATCCATTGATGTTTAGTGTCTACAAACTAAATGTTTAGTACAATTTTTGAACAAATTCCTTAATAAAGTTGTGTTTTGTAACACCCCGATTTTCAAAGCGAGAGTGTATTTTTTTTTTAAAGAAATTAAAATAAAACAGAGAAATAAATAAGGTAATACCTTTGGATAAATATTTAAGTCATTATACATCAAAAAGCGGTACATGGAATCCATCGAAAATAACATAAGATGTCATGCTGATAATATTAGTAAAGATACAATCTTCCAATTTAAAATAAACGCAATCCAAAATAAAGACATATGTTCCCTCTATGTCAACCTAATCTGATCATTCTACCAAAAACTATACACCCTGAGTGATCTCCACGCGCCCCGTAAGATCCTCCTAACATAGCTCCAGTCAAGCGTTCCCATCTACATTCCCATCCGTAGGGTACGAACCGGTAGGATTGTCCTGGCTCTCATCTGAGGGCAAAACCCAAATTTCCACAATAGTTGTAAAGGGTCACCAACCGAAATTAACAGTTAACACATAACATTTAAATTTTTAAATGCACAAATAACCTTTCAACTTAGCATGCACCTTAAAAGGGTTTTCCATATGCTCAAAGTTCATATAATGCTTACCAAATAAAAATGAAATCAAAATAAGTCTCAAATCAATCAAGTAATGAACAACTGGCCAATCCATTGATGAACCAATTGAGCAATCGATTATCTAACTCAAAATAGGAATTTCTACTAAGCCAATCGATTGGGAAATCGATTTCCTGAAGGTTTTTAGTGAAATTTGGAATCTGGGCTTAATTCAATCGATTGGGAAATCGATTTCCTGAAGGTTTTAAGTGAAATTTGAACTCTGGGCTTAATTCAATCGATTAAATGAATAACTGAGCCCCTGTATTAAAGCCAATCGATTTCCAAATCGATTTTGTCAAAATGGCTGAGCTCTTGTAATGGCCAAATCGATTGGCAAATCGATTTTGTCAAAATGGCTGAGCTCCTATAAGGAATCCAATCGATTTTGAGAAATAGCTTTTAATAGAATCGATTTGGGAATCGATTTCCCTGCATGTTTTTGTAAAAATTCATAAGCTAACTCAATCACATTCACACACAACTCCAAAACATAACACTTAGCAATTTCCACACAATCACCACGACAACTTGAGTTCGAAATAGTTTTACAATCAATTTCACTTACACACAATTTGTTCCAAAACATAACACTTGGTAAAATCATCACAATCACAATGACATCTCAAGTTAAAACACTAAATCATACACTTGAATCAACCACGACTCGTGTGCCAAGCACCCTAATGCAATGCGTATATGCCAAAATGCGTGGACTCGAAATTCCAAACCAAAACCCTCCTCGAAGGGCCGTAAATCATAATTGTACCGCCTATCGTAGGCCAAAGTACCAATTTCCGAGGTGCCACCTATCACGGGTCAGCATGATTTACTAAAAAGCGTAAATCGTAAACGTACCATCTATCACGGGTCAGTACTGTTTACTGAGGTGCCACCTATCACGGGTCAGCACGATTTACTAAAAGAAAAAGCGTAAATTGTAAACGTACCACCTATCACGGGTCAGCACAATTTACCAAAAACGTAAATCATAAACGTACCACCTATCACAGGTCAGTACTGTTTACTGAGGTGCCACCTATCACGGGTCAGCACGATTTAACAAAATGAAATGCATGAGCATACACTGACTCTATCACGATAATCGTTAAGTAAATGCAGATATTAAAAGATTCCCCATTTTTAATACTCATTTAACTCTAAAAATTTATACAACGAACATTAAGTAAACAAGACATTAAGAGATTCCCCATTCTTAATACTCATTTGACTTAAACAATTTTCACAACAAACATTAAGTAAACAGAGATATTAAAAGATTCCCCATTTTTAATACTCGTTTAACTTTAATGGTTTTCACGACAAACATTAGGTAAATAAGACATTAAGAGATTCCCCATTCTTAATACTGATTTAACTAAAACGATTTTCACAAACACACATTAAGTAAACAAGACATTAAGAGATTCCCCATTCTTAATACTCATTTAACTTAAACGATTTTCACAAACACACATTAAGTAAACAAGACATTAAGAGATTCCCCATTCTTAATACTCATTTAACTTAAACGATTTTCACAAACACACATTAAGTAAACAAGGCATTAAGAGAGTCCCCATTCTTAATACACATTTAACTTAAACGATTTTCACAAACACACATTAAGTAAACAAGACATTAAGAGATTCCCCATTCTTAATACTCATTTAACTTAAACGATTTTCACAAACACACATTAAGTAAATAAGACATTAAGAGATTCCCCATTCTTAATACTCGTTTAACTCTAATGGTTTTCAAATTCCACACAAAACCAACTCAAACATATTATCAAATCCAATCCACAATTCACACCAAAACACATCATATCATTTCTCCACAAAATCCAACCATACACATATCAAATTTCATAAGCATTATGTAAGACCCATAATTTTAAAGTATATTTTATGTATTTTAGTGTATTTTGATATTGAACACGGAGGCTTTTTAGCCAAAGTTATTAATATTTTGGAGTTTATATGACCAAAAAGATATTTTGACGTCCGATTAGAATTACTCGTCGATGAATAAATTAAATTAACTGAGGTGAATCTTTTACGAAGAATTTAATGCGTTATGGGTGAAATGGTAATTTAACAAATATCTAGATATTTTGAGATATTTGTTAATTATAGTTAATATATATATATATATATATATATATATATATATATATATATATATATATATATATGTTTGTGTGGAAGGAGAAGAGGAGGAAATAGAAAGAAAAGAAATATAAAGGAAGGAAAAAGGAAGAAAGGAAAAAAGGGAGAAAGAATCAAAACATTTTCCTTCTTCTTCCTCTGCCCGCGCTCACCCTCCTTCTCCCTTTTTCTTCATTCGTTGTTTTGCTTCCTTTTTCGTTCTTTGGCTTCAAGAATAGAAACCCAAGGAGTAGTGGGTAAGAGAGCAAGGTTTTCTCAGCTTCATACTTCCTCGTTGTTTCGAAAACGAAGAAAATCGGTATTAGGGATTCCAAAACCGTCAAACACAAACCTCCCCATTTTATCTAGATCTAAGCTTCGTTTCGTGAAGAGATAGAAGGGAAAGTTGCTCACTACCATGCTACGGTGCTAGGGGACCAACTTTGGAAGCGACGTTGCGAGCAGAGATTTTACCGGATTTACTCGCGGTACCGTAATCGCACGTTAAAGCTAACATGAAGGTAAGGGCTCCTTCCAAACTTTTAGTTTGCATTTAGGGACTTATATGGGGTTTTGTGGAAAAGAATTTTGTTAGGATTTAAGTGTTGATTTGGGGAAAATGAATCTAAGGCTTTATGGGTAAAATCTTAGAGTTAGGTTTTGGTTATATTGATGAATGTTTCGTGGAAAATGAATTTAAACTCATTTATGTATGATTTTGAGTAAATGAAACTTGATGTGTTTGAGTGGTGGGTTGTGTTGATTTGTGTTCGTCGTATTTGACATGTTCTTAATTAATACTGATGAAATTTGATATGTGTATGGTTGGATTTTGTGGAGAAATAAATTGATATGTTTTGGTGTGAATCGTGGATTGAATTTGATAATATGTTTGAGTTTGTTTTGTGTGGAATTTGAAAACCATTAAGTTAAACGAGTATTAAGAATGGGGAATCTCTTAATGTCTTGTTTACTTAATCTGTGTTTGTGAAAATCGTTTAAGTTAAATGAATATTAAGAATGGGGAATCTCTTAATGTCTTGTTTACTTAATGTTTGTTGTGAAAATCGTTTAAGTTAAAAGAGTATTAAGAATGGGGAATCTCTTAATGGCTTTGTTTTCTTATTGTTTGTTGTGAAAATCGTTTAAGTTAAATGAGTATTAAAAATGGGGAATCTTTTAATATCTGCATTTACTTAACGATTGTCGTGGATAGAGTCAGGGTATGCTCAGGCATTTCATAGTGATAGTGGTAACTGAGATGATGCCATGTGATTTGTTGGTTCATCTCATCCATGGGAAACGAAATGATTCCTTGTGATTTGTTGGTTCATCTTGTCCATGGGCCACGAGATGATTCCGTTTGATTTGTTGGTTCATCTTATCCTTGCGGGGATTTTCGTGTTACGATGATTCCATGTGATTTGTTGGTTCATCTTGTCTGTGTGGGGATGGTCGCGTCAAGGTGATTCCATGTGATTTGTTGGTTCATCTTGTCTGTGTGGGGATTGTCGCGTCAAGATGATTCCATGTGATTTGTTGGTTCATCTTGTCCATGTGGGTATTGCGTTGTACCTGTTAAGCGTTATGTTTTGAAAGTGTGTGTAAGTGTGTTTGATTCAAGTTTAAGATTGAGTGTTTGAACTTGAGATGTCATTGTGGTTGTGTTGATTTTACTAAGAGTTATGTTTTGGATTTGTGTGATACTATATTTGATTGCAAAATTACTTCGAAGCTCATGTTGTCGTGTTGATTGTGTGGAAATTGTTAAGTGTTATGTTTTGGAGTTTGTGGGAATGTGATTGAGTTAGTTTATGTATTTTAATAAAAACATGCTGGGAAATCGATTCCCAAATCGATTCTTTTAAAAGCTATTCCTCAAAATCGATTTGGCAATCGATTGGATTCATCACAGGAACTCAACCATTTTGACAAAATCGATCTGCCAATCGATTTGGCCATACAGGAACTCAGCCAGATTGACAAAATCGATTTGGAAATCGATTTGGCCATACACGAACTCAGCAAAATTGACAAAATCGATTTGGAAATCGATTGGCTTAGTGGGAATTCTTATTTTGAGTTCGATAATCGATTGCTCATTTGACTTATCAATGGATTGGCCAGTTGTTTACTTACTTGATTGATTTGAGACTTATTTTGATTTCATTTTCATTTGGTAAGCATTATATGAACTTTTAGCATATGGAAAACCCTTTTAAGGTGTATGCTAAGTGGAAAGGTTATTTGTGCATTTAAAAACTTAAATATTATGTGTTAACTGTTAATTTCGGTTGGTGACCCTTTACAACTATTGTGGAAATCTGGGCTTCGCCCTCAAATGAGAGCCAGGACGATCCTACTAGTTCGTACCCTACGGATGGGAATGCTTGACTGGAGCTATGTTAGGAGGATCTTACGGGGCGCGTGGAGATCACTCAGGGTGTATAGTTTTTTTGGTAGAATGATCAGATTAGGTTGACATAGGGGGAACAGACGTCTTTATTTTGAATTGCGTTTATTTTGGAAGATTGTATCTTTACTAATATTGTCAGCATGACATCTTATGTTAATGGATTCCATGTATCACTGGCGTTTGTGTGAATACTTTGGACTCATATTTCAAAAACTATTCCGCTGCGTATCAATTATATTGACTTATATGATTATTCAAAGGTATTTTACTTAATTATTCTTTGTTTCATTTTAATTTCTTTTGAAAAAAAAAAATACACCCTCGCTTTAAAAATCGGGGTGTTACATTGTGGTATCAGAGCTTTGGTTTGGTTTTCTTTGGGGCCTGTGGAACCTTTGGTTATAGATTGTAGGTCAACCTGTAGGTTGGGAGTTGTTATCTGATCATGCGTCGGTTTAGGTGGTTTGAGTTGTCAAGTCCAAAATAATTATTATGTGTTGATGTGGTCGGAAGTTAGTTTTGGAATTATTTGAAGTGGTGTTAAGACTCTACTTGATGATGGTTTTATAGGAAAACCATGCCGCCAAGAAGGAATGACGCTCCGAGAGCCAATGCTAATAGGGATGATCGAATGATTGAATGGTGGAGGCCATGAATAACATGGTTGCTTCTGTTGCTGCACAGACTGCTGTCAAGACACAACGTGATATTGAAAAGAGGGAAAGAGAGATCCGTGCTGCAGAGTCAAGAGGATTAGAAGATTTTCGTCGTTACAATCCTCCCAAGTTTAAGGGGGATGAGAATTCATAGAAAGTGGATCAATGGATCCACGAAGTGGAGAAGATCTTTGAGAAATAGCTTTTAATAGAATCGATTTCCCTGCATGTTTTTCTAAAAATTCAAAAGCTAACTCAATCACATTCACACACAACTCCAAAACATAACACTTAGCAATTTCCACACAATCACCACGACAACTTGAGTTTCGAAATATTTTTACAATCAATTTCACTTACACACAATTTATTCCAAAACACAACACTTGGTAAAATCATCACAATCACAATGACATCTCAAGTTCAAACACTCAATCATACACTTGAATCAACCACGACTCGTGTGCCAAGCACCCCTAATGCAATGCGTATATGCCAAAATGCATGGACTCGGAATTCCAAACCAAAACCCTCCTTGAAGGGCCGTAAATCATAATTGTACCGCCTATCGCTGGCCAAAGTACCAATTACTGAGGTGCCACCTATCACGGGTAAGCACGATTTACTAAAAACTGTAAATCGTAAGCGTACCACCTATCACGGGTCAGTACTGTTTACCGAGGTGCCACCTATCATGGGACAGCACAATTTACTAAAAGAAAAAGCGTAAATCGTAAACGTACCACCTATCACAGGCCAAAGTACTATTTACCGAGGTGCCACCTACCACAGGTCAGCACAATTTACCAAAAACGTAAATCGTAAACGTAACACCTATCACGGGTCAGTACTGTTTACCGAGGTGCCACCTATCACGGGTCAGCATGATTTACCAAAATGAAATGCATGAGCATACACTGACTCTATCACGACAATCATTAAGTAAATGCAGATATTAAAAGATTCCCCAATTTTAATATTCATTTAACTCTAACAATTTTCACAACGAACAATAAGTAAACAATTTTTAAGAGATTCCCCATTCTTAATACTCGTTTGACTTAAACGATTTTCACAACAAACATTAAGTAAACAGAGATATTAAAAGATTCCCTATTTTTAATACTCGTTTAACTCTAATGGTTTTCACGACAAACATTAGGTAAACAAGATATTAAGAGATTCCCCATTCTTAATACTCATTTAACTTAAACGATTTTCACAAACACACATTAAGTAAATAAGGCATTAAGAGATTCCCCATTCTTAATACTCATTTAACTTAAACGATTTTCACAAACACCCATTAAGTAAACAACACATCAAGAGATTCCCCATTCTTAATACTCATTTAACTTAAACGATTTTCACAAACACACATTAAGTAAACAAGACATTAAGAGATTCCCCATTCTTAATACTCATTTAACTTAAACGATCTTCATAAACACACATTAAGTAAACAAGACATTAAGAGATTCCTCATTCTTAATACTCATTTAACTTAAACGATTTTCACAAACACACATTAAGTAAACAAGACATTAAGAGATTCCCCATTCTTAATACTCATTTAACTTAAACGATTGTCACAAACACACATTAAGTAAACCAGATATTAAGAGATTCCCCATTCTTAATACTCGTTTAACTCTAATGGTTTTCAAATTCCACACAAAACAAACTCAAACATATTATCAAATCCAATCCACAATTCACACCAAAACACATCAGATCATTTCTCCACAAAATCCAACCATACACATATCAAATTCCATAAGCATTAATTATGAACACGTCAAGTACGATGAACACAAATCATCCCAACCTACCACTCAAACACATCAAATTTCATTTACTCAAAATCATACACAAATGAGTTAAATTCATTTCCCCCGAAACATTCATCAATAGCACCAAAACCTAACTCTAAGATTTTACCCATAAAGCCTTAGATTCATTTTCCCCAAATCAACACTTTAACCCTAACCAAATTCTTTTCCACACAACCACAGATAAGTCCCTAAATTCAAACTAAAAGTTTGGAAGGAGCCTTTGCCTTCACGTTAGCTTTTACGTGCGAGTACGGTACCACGAGTAAATCCAATAAAATCTCCGCTCGCAACGTCGCTTCCAAAGTTGGTTCCCTAGCACCGTAGCGTGGTAGTGAGCAACTTTCCCTTCTATCTCTTCGTGAAACGAAGCTTATATCTAGATGAAACAGGGAGGTTTGTGTTTGACGGTTTTGAAATCCCTAACTCCAGTTTCGAATCCGGGAAGAAGGAAGAAGCTGGCGATTTGATCTTTCTCACCCACTAAGCCTTGTGTTTCTTTTCTTGAACTAAAAGGAAGCAAAGAAAATGAAAATGGAAGAAGAAGGGAGGGAGTCACACGAGGCAGAGGAAGAAGATGGATTTTGCTTTCTTTCTTTCCTTCTCTTTTCCTTTCTTTCTTTTTCCTTTCTTTCTATTTCTTTTCTTTCTATTTCCTTTTCTTTTCCCTCCACACAAACATATATATATGTATTTATATATATTAATTACTTTTAACAAATATCTCCAAATATCTAGATATTTATTAAAATTACCATTTCACCCATAAAGCATTAAATTCTTCGTAAAAGATTTACCACAGTTAATTTCATTTACTTATCGACGAGTAATTTTAATCGGCCATCAAAATAACTTTTTGGTCCTTTAAACTCCCAACATACTAATAACTTTGGCTAAAAAGCCTCCGAGTTCAATACCAAAATACACTAAAATACATAAAGTATGCTTAAAAATTATGTGTCTTACATGTTTGATTTCTATGTGTTTAGCTCTAGAATGTATGATAGAGTTTTTGGTTAGAAAAATGACATAAGTATTATCACATAGATGAAAATGTTGGATTCTAAGAGTTTATAAGCTTTAAGTTGATGTTTCATCCAAAATAGTTGATAACGACAACCAGCTATGGAAATACACTCAGCCTCTATTGTTGACATGGTAATGGTGTTTTGTCCCTTACTTGACCAAGAATTTAAGTTGTCACCTAAAAAGGTGCAATTGTCACTAGTGCTCTTTCTCTCAAGTTTATCTTCAGCATAATCATAATCATAATCACAATATCTATTCAATTTGTACTTGGGAGACTTGTTTTAGAACAATGCAAATTTCGTAGTTCCATTTAGGTATCTAAGGATTCTCTTAACATCATTTAAATGTGATTTTCTAGAGCCAGCTTAAAATCTTGCACATACACATACACTAAACATGATGTCCGGTCTTGAAGCGGTAAGCTAAATTTGGGATCCTATCATTCCTCTATATTTTTTCTGGTCAACGTTTTAGTTTGAAACATCTTTTCAAGTGAAATGTTAGGGTGAATTGGTGTAGCCATAGGTTTACAATCAATCATCTTAAACTTTCTAAGAGTCTCTTTTGTATATTTAATTTGATGAATGAATATACCTTTTTGACTTTACTGAATTTGTATCCCTAAGATGAACTAAAGTTCTCCCGTCATACTCATTTGAAATACAAGATGCATCTATTTAGAAAATTCTTGTTAAAAAGAGTCATTAATAGATCCAAAAATAATGTCATCAACATAAATTTGAATAATTAGAATGTCATCTCCTATTGATTTTCTAAATAGAGTATTACCTACTTGTCCTCTTTCAAAGTTTTTTTTACAAGTTACTATGTCTATCATACGATACCCTAGGTATTTGTTTTAGACCATATAGAGATTTCCAATGTTTAAAAACATGATTTGAAAATTCAGAACTTTCAAAACCTCGGTGTTGTTTAACATAGACATCTTCACTTATATAACCATTTAGTAAAACATTTTTAACATCCATTTAAAATAATGTAATGTTATTATTTTCAGCAAAAGAAAGTAGGATACAAAGAACTTCTAACATGACCACTGAAGCAAATGTCTTAGTATAATCAATGCCCTATTGTTGACTGTAGCCTTGTGCGACAAGTATTTCCTTGTTTTCTGACCATTTCATCTTTTTCATTTAACTTGTTTATGAAAACTCACCTGGTTCCAATAATGTTCTTCTTTGGTCTAGGTACTAGATCACAAATATCATTCCTCTTAAATTTATTTAACTATTTTTGCATTGAAAGAATCAATCCATCATTTTCATTTCCAATTATTAGTGTTTCAGGATTACATGACTTGTACCTCCATCCAGATTCGCTTTCTAATTTTTCTTTGCTACTTCTGGCTTTATTAGATTCACCTTCTGATGATTTAAGTTCACCACTTTGATTCTTAAAAACATTAACTTTTTAAGTTAGGTTTTCATTTTCTTTTCTAAGTGTTTTCAATTTTAAAGACTATTTTTTATTCTTATTTAAAATATTATTTATAGTAGTAATTAAATGCTATCGAGTTAACTCATAAAATACCTAAATTTATTCTTTTGCTGATTTGCTGAATCCAAACATAGTGAACCTTTGAATCTTTCCTCAAATTCTATAACGTGCTCAACTTTGAGACCGAGTGTCAATTGAAAGTAAAATCTCAAGATGGGTGTTGAATTGTGTTTGACTAAGTTCATAACTTTTTCCTAATTTGATGAAGGTTGGGTGGTTTTTATTAAGTACTTTGATAAGAAGCAATCGAATTCAGAGGCAACAAAAAATGAAAGCATAAATAATTTGACACAATGATTTATGTCAAATTTGATTAATAAATATTTAAAAATTACTTGAGAAAAATCATCAATATTAATTGTTTCTATATCTCATTTCTTCTTTTCTATATTATTTTTTGTTTTTATTCTTCTTTTTGTCTACCTAGTTTAAAGATAAAAGACATCATGTGAAGACATCTATCCGAAATCCAAGTATGGGTCTTGATCGTCTTCCATCCCAGTGGCGGAGCTTGACCGAAAAATTTGGGGTGGTCGACATAAAAATAAAATATATAAATTAAATATATAAATAATATTATATTGCAAAAAATTAAGTTGTAATAAGCACAAAGTGAAGTATCAAATAATTTAACTACATGACTTAAACATACCTTAAAGTAATGCTCTACGCTATTTAATTAACTTGAAATCATCAATAATAGATTCAAAACTGATACTTATAGCAATTTCCCTTTCAATATAAACTGCCATGATATCTGCCGAAAAGTCAACTTCCATCTTATTTCTTAACCTTGATTTAATAATTTTCATTGCTGAAAAAGATCTTTCAGTTGTGGCAGTAAAAACCAGAAGAGTCATGATAAGACGAAATAGTTTATCAATCATGTAGAAATTTTGCGCCTTTTCAGTTTCAACCAAACATGAGCACTGTAACATCCAAATTAAAGAATTAAAAATAGTTAGAATGTTAAAATATTCTAATTTATAGAGTATTATGATTATATTATTATTATTATTATTATTATTATTATTATTATTATTATTATTATTATTATTATTATTATTATTATTATTATTATTATTATTATTATTATTATTATTACTATATCAACTATTAATCTGCATAAAATAAGGTAACAATAGTAAGTTGTTGTTTGTTTGAGACTGCAATAATAGGAAGTTTGTTTTGTTTGTTAACGGTTTATGTGAAATAGATATTAACATACAAGTTGTTATAACAAACTTTTACTACTTAATTATCTATTATTAAGGAGTCAAACAAAACCAAACAAACAATCTTAGATGTATTCGTTTTCTTTGTAACAACCAAGAGTTTAATGGGGCAAATATAGGATACCAAGTCAAACTATCTTATAAATATTTAATTATAAATAGATACAAAGAAGAAAATAAAATAAAATAAAAAACTCAATAGAAAGAACTATATATGCCACCATAAAGAGGAGCGAAAGTATGATTGCGTTTGCAGTAGCAGCGGGTAATAACGACTAACACATACCAAACTTTTTATAAAAGAACACTTCAAGAGGTGAGTAATCACACCCTTTAAACTTTCATGGTACATTTATTTGGAAGTTTTGAATGGAAAAAGAGTTAGATATTACGGATGGTATTTTCTTATAAAAATATATTTTGTCGAAAACCTAACTCTATTAAAATTGAGATTTTATAAATTGTAATAATAGATTATGAATTGATTTGTTTACTATTGCTTGTTGGATTATCGTTTTCATGATTGTTTGAATATATACTCTTTAAAAAGATTGTTTTATTATATTTTCTGGAATGATAATTGTTATTATATATTCAAACAAAATATTATGTCATAAATATGATTTTCCGAATGTGATTGTTAAAATTATGAATTATTTTGATTTTGTGTGCTGGAGATGGGTCTTGTACCCCACCTATTGATGAGTTTTAAACTTCACAAAGAGATGAGGTTTTAAACTCCACATGGATGAGTTTTAAACTTCACAAAGAGATGAGGTTTAAACTCCACCTGGATGAGTATTAAACTTCACAAAGAGATGAGGTTTAAACTCCACCTACAGATCAGTATTAAACTTCACAAAGTGATGAGGTTTAAACTCTACCTTGATGAGTATTAAACTTCACAAAGAGATGAGGTTTAAACTCCACATGGATAGGTCTTGGACCCCACATATTGATGGGTTTCAAACTTCACAAAGAGATGAGGTTTAAACTCCACATGGATGAGTATTAAACTTCACAAAGAGATGAGGTTTAAATTCCACGTGGATGGGTCTTGGACCCCACATATTGATGGGTTTTAAACTTCACAAAGAGATGAGGTTTAAACTCCACATGGATGAGTATTAAACTTCACAAAGAGATGAAGTTTAAACTCCACCTGGACGAGTATTAAACTTCACAAAGAAATGAGGTTTAAAGTCCACATGGATGGGTCTTGGAGCCCACATATTGATGAGTTTTAAACTTCACAATGAGATGAGGTTTAAACTCCACATATGGATGAGTATTAAAATTCACAAAGAGATGCGGTTTAAACTCCACAAATGGATGGGTATTAAACTTCACAAAGGGATGATGTTTAAACTCAACTCAGATGGGTCTTGTACCCCACACTGGATGAGCTGGTGCTCCACCAGATTATATAACACTCACTTTGCATAAGTAGTATATCTCCATCATTGAATTAATTGATTATTTTTGTGGAATAAATGTGTATATTAGAATTATTTGATTATGATAGATGTGGATTATCATTAATTTAATTGATTAGCTTTAATTAATTATTGGAAGTAGTTGGTTATTATAGAGAAATCTTAGTTATATCACGAATAGTTCTAAAGAATATTTTCTGATGAAGGCGAGTGCCATGATCGACTTTCCGGTTACCGCGCCGGTTGAGAATAATACTTGTTTTAAAATTGTATGTATTATTATTCACTGGGATTTTGTATCTCATTAAAGTGTTATTTTCAGATACTAAGACCGTTGGGAACGTCGAGAGATGAGAAGTCCTACCTCCCTTGAGAAGACTGATTTCTTTCAATTAGGTTAGTAGATCAAGTATAAGTAGACATAATGTCTACATCGTACTTTATGTTAAGATAAGAAATTATTTGCCCAGTTTTGAATATTTTAATTATTAAAGATTTTCCAGTTGTAAGGATTTATTTTGAGATTTCATAACATTACTTCTTTCTAACAACTCATTATTTATTACAATACCTTATTCTCTTACATAATTTTGAAATTTTTTCTGTTATTATGTCAATTTTTATACCCACATTACTAGGTGTTACATTTTGGTATTAGAGCCAGTTCGAACCTAGATCGGACTGTGGTGTGGTTTTACTTTACTTTATTATTATTTTTATAAAAAAAAAATAAAAATCAAAACTTGGGCTTATAGGATTGGTCGTTATAGTCATACATTTTATGACGAGTAACATGTGAGGTATGAATGAAGCACTTGCTAAGGCTCTCTGCTTGATAGTGATAGCCATAGAGAATAGACGAAGATTCTTCCTCATTTGAGAGGACTCAATGTCGAATTGGTAACAGTCGTAGACCCTCAATATATTAGGCTTTCTAAATTTCTAAAGAACAATCCACCACCTTTTCGAGGTCAGATATGATCCAATCAAAGCACAAGTGTGGTTGTTGAAGTTAGAGAAGATATTTTGCATCATGCATTGTCTTGACACAAACAAATAGGATTGTTGTTTATATATCAGAGTCTGATGTTGAGCATTGGTGGATTTGTATTAGAGGAGGTCTACTGACAAAACGAGTTTATTTTACTAGGGATAGGTTTCAGGAGTAACTTCTAGGGAAGTATATTCTCCACAATGTTCGTATTCAAAAGGAAATAAAGTTTATTCATATTCGTCATAGGGATATTTCAGTTGTAGAGTATGTCGCCAAATTTTGAAGCTACATCAAGATACTCTTGTTATTTTAGGGACCATCACCAAAACAAGGGAAAGGCGATCAAATTTGAGTAAGGAATGAAGTCTGAGCTGCAAATCTTTAATTGGAATTCTAAGGATATGTGACTACCCCACCATAGTAAAAGGGTGGTTGAGAAAAAGATTGAAGCACCAAAAGTTGAGAAACTAAAGGAGAAGTTTATCTACAGTGGAAAATAATTCTACAGTAAAGGCTATAAATTTCATAAGAATCTACACCCTTTACTCATAATTTCAAAGGATAAGTAAAGACAAGGTCGTACTAGTAAGACTATGAAGTTATTTGTAGACTATAGAAAATTGAACCATGTTACCATCAAGAATAAAAGAAAAATATCTTGCCTAGAATAAATGACCTCTTAGACCAATTGAGAGGAGCTTCAATATTTTCAAAGATAGACTTGAGGTATGGGTACCATCAAATTAGGGTCAAAAGTGAAGATATTCCTAACACAACTTTTAGGACAAGATACAAACACTATGAGTATGTAGTGATGCATTTTGGAGTTACCAATGCCCTTTCTATTTTATGGATTATATGAACCGAATTTTTAGGCCTTTCTTAAATACGTTTGTGGTGGTGTTCATCAATGATATTCTAATCCACTTTGGGAGCTTGGGTGAGCATGAGGGACACGTGAGGATAGTATTGAAAGTTTTGGGAGATAACACACTGTATGCAAAACTTGAGAAATGTGAGTTCTGGCTTGATGATGTGAGGTTTTAGGACATATCATCTCTAGTAAGGGAGTAGCAATTGATTCTAGTAAGATAGATTCAATATTAAGTTGGACCCAAGCTAAATCAATGATTGAAGTAAGAAATTTCCTAGGATTGACGGGTTACTATAGGAAATTTATAGAGAGGTTTTCTAATCTAGTCTTACCTCTCACCAAGTTGACACGATAAGAGAAAACTTGTGTGTGGGACTAAGAGTGTGAGGATAATTTCAAAGAGGCAAATTATCCAACCCATTTTCTTGAATTAGCAGTTGTAGTCTTTGCTCTTAAAATTTGGAGGCATTACTTGTATAGAGCGAAATTTGAGGTTTTTAGTGATAATAAAAACTTAAGTATTTGTTTGATCAAAAGGATTTAAATATGAGACAAAGAAGGTGGATGGAGTTCCTTAAGGACTACGATTGAGTTGAAATATCACCTTGGGAAAGCTAATGTAGTGGATGATGCTCTAAATAGAAAATCCCTACGTGTAGCTTGTATGATGGTACAAGAGATAAGTCTAATAAAGTAATTTAAAGATATGAATTTGGATTTGTCCCATGATGCTTTAAGCTTGAATCGGAATAGGCTGGAAATCAGTAATAACTTGACAGGGATAATACAAAATGAACACCTATTAGCTAAAGTACCGCAGTCTTTTGTGGACAAGGAGAACTATACCTTATCTGGAGACGACTTGGTGTTGTTTAAGGATAAGATCATTGTTCCTAAGGAGGAGAGTCTTAAGGAAAAGATTTTAGAGGAAGCTCATAACATTAAGTTCACGATGTTACAACCATTAGAAATTCCTAAGTGGAAATGGGATATGATATCTATGGATTTTGATGCCATTTGTGTGATAGTTGATCAAATGACCAAATCAGCTCATTTTCTACCAATTAAAACAACTTATAGTTTAGATAGACTAGTTGAGCTCTACTATAAGGATATAGTAAAGTTACATGATATACCCACCTGTATAGTATCAGATAGGGATCCACGATTTACCTCTAGATTTTGGGAAAGCTTTTCAGAGAGCTTTTGTTATTAGGCTGAGATTTAACACATCTTACCATCGACAGACAAATGATCAATCAAAGTGAATTATCCAAACTCTTTAGGATATTCTAAGAGCTTGTGTTCAGGATGAAGGTGAGAGTTGGACACTCTACTAGACTGTTTTTATAACAACAATTATCAATCTAGTATAAGTATGACACAATATGAGGCTCTTTACGGAAGAAAGTGTATATCTCACACAAGTTTATCAATGTGAAGTTAGGGATAAGTCTTTGTTAGGACCTTATTTAGTGCAAGAGACCACTAGTGGAATTCAACTAATTAGGGAAAGGATGCATACAATTCAAACTAGGGAAGAGAGTTATGTTGACAAGAGAAGAAAACTATTGGAATTTCAAGAAGATACACGTGGATTATTAAGAGTCTCTTCTAAGACTGGGGTGAGGAGGTCAATGAAAGTAAAAAATAAAATAAAACTTTTGTTTCAGGGGTCATTTTTAAATTCTAAAGAAAATAGTTACGCTACTTATCAATTAGCTCTTCCTCCTCATGTATATAACCTTTATGACGTCTTTCTTGTTTCTCAACCCTGAGCATATGTGTTAGATTATTCACACGTGATAGCTCCCGAGTTAGTCCAATTAAAAGATAATTCAATCTTTAATCCTAGATTTATACGCCAAAGATGGTTATTTTAGAATCAAAGGAAGAAGTCATATGACAACATCCAAGTCTCCCTAATGCAAGTACATCAATTTCTTGATACTTGCACAAGTTGGTCACTTTGGTTTTATTCACATTGACATAAATTTCAAGGACGAAATTTCTTTAAGGAGGGGAGAAAATGTAACATCCCAAATTAAAGAATTAAAAATAATTAGAATTTTAAAATATTCTAATTTATAGAGTATTATTATTATTATTATTATTATTATTATTATTATTATTATTATTATTATTATTATTATTATTATTATTATTATTATTATTATTATTATTATTATTATTATTATTATTATTATTATTATTATTATTATTATTACTACTACTATATTAACTATTAATTCGCATAAAATAAGGTAACAATAGTAAGTTGTTGTTTGTTTTAGACTGTAATAATAGGAAGTTTGTTTTGTTTGTTCATGGTGGTTTATGTGAAATAGATATTAACAAACAAGTTGTTATAACAAACTTTTACTACTTAATTATCTATTATTAAGGAGTTAAACAAAACCAAACAAACAATCCTATATGTATTCGTTTTATTTGTAACAACCAAGAGTTTAGTGGAGCAAATATAGGATACCTAGTCAAAATATCTTATAAATATTTAATTATAAATAGATACAAAGAAGAAAATAAAATAAAATAAAATAAAATTAAAACTCAATAGAAAGAACTATATATGCCACCATAAAGAGGAGCGAAAGTATGATTGTGTTTGCAGTAGCAGCGGGTAGTAACGACTAACACATACCAAACTTTTTATAAAAGAACGCTTCAAGAGGTGAGTAATCACACACTTTAAACTTTCATGGTACATTTATTTTTGAAATTTAGAATGGAAAAAAGTTAGATATTATAGATGGTATTTTTTTATAAAAATATATTTTGTCGAAAACCTAACTCTATTAAAATTGAGATTTTATAAATTGTAATAATAGATTATGAATTGATTTGTTTACTATTGCTTGTTGGATTACCGTTTTCATGATTGTTTGAATATATACTCTTTAAAAAGATTGTTTTATTATATTTTCTTGAATGATAATTGTTATTATATATTCAAACGAAATATTATGCCATAAATATGATTTTCCGAATATGATTGTTAAAATTATGAATAATTTTGATTGTGTGTGCTGGAGATGGGTCTTGTACCCCACCTATTGATGAGTTTTAAACTTCACAAAGAGATGAGGTTTTAAACTCCACATGGATGAGTTTTAAACTTCACAAAGAGATGAGGTTTAAACTCCACCTGGATGAGTATTAAACTTCACAAAGAGATGAGGTTTAAACTCCACCTACATATCAGTATTAAACTTCACAAAGTGATGAGGTTTAAACTCTACCTTGATGAGTATTAAACTTCACAAAGAGATGAGGTTTAAACTCCACATGGATGAGTATTAAACTTGACAAAGAGATGAGGTTTAAACTCCACATGGATGAGTCTTGGACCCCACATATTGATGGGTTTTAAAATTCACAAAGAGATGAGGTTTAAACTCCACCTGGATGAGTCTTAAACTTCACAAAGAGATGAGGTTTAAACTGCATATGGATGAGTATTAAACTTCACAAAGAGATGAGGTTTAAACTCCACCTGGATGAGTATTAAACTTCACAAAGAGATGAGGTTTAAACTCCATATGGATGGGTCTTGGACCCCACATATTGATGAGTTTTAAACTTCACAAAGAGATGAGGTTTAAACTCCACATATGGATGAATATTAAACTTCACAAAGAGATGAGGTTTTAATGCCAAAAATGGATGAGTATTACACTTCACAAAGAGATGAAGTTTAAACTCCACTCAGATGGGTCTTGTACCCCACACTAGATGAGCTGGTGCTCCACCAGATTACATAATACTCATTTTGCGTAAGTAGTATATCTCCAACATTGAATTAATTGATTATTTTTGTGGAATAAATGTGTATATTAGAATTATTTGATTATGATAGATGTGGATTATCGTTAATTTAATTGATGAGCTTTTATTAATTATTGGAAGTAGTTGGTTATTATAGAGAAATCTTAGTTATATCACGAACAGTTCTAAAGAATATTTTTGGATGAAGGCGGGTGCCATGATCGACTTTCCGGTTACCGCTTCGGCTGAGAATAATACTTGTTTTAAAATTGTGTGTATCATTCACTAGGATTTTGTATCTCATTAAAGTGTTATTTTTATATAATAAGACCGTTGGGAACGTCGAGAGATGAGAAGTCCTACCTCCCTTGAGAAGACTGATTTCTTTCGATTAGGTTAGTAGATCAAGTATAAGTAGACATAATGTCTACATCGTACTTTATGTTGGGATAAGACACTATTTGCCCAATTTTGAATATTTTTATCATTAAAGATTTTCCAGTTGTAAGGATTTATTTTGAGATTTCATAACATTACTTCTTTCTGACAATTCATTATTTATTACAATACCTTATTCTCTTACATAATTTTGAAAAAATTTCCGTTTATTATCTCAATTTTTTTACCCACATTACTTCTTTCAGTTGTGGCAGTAGAAACTAGAAGAGTCATGATAAGATGAAATAGTTTATCAATCAAGTAGAAATTTTGCGCCTTTTCAGTTGCAACCAAACATGAGCACAATTCTTGGATAGTTGATAAATTCTTCAAATTTAAATCTTGACGAGCTTCAACCAAGAAATGTTGGAGTTGAAATTTCAAATTAATCTTCTCTTGCATGTTGAAATCTACAGGGTAATATTTGTCAACTATATTTGAGTACAAATTAGTCTTCTCTTCTAAATTTATTTGGTAAGGACCAAATTTTAGATAAGCTCTTCGTATTGAATCCAATTTATTTGGTGGATAATTCCAAATTTGAGGGCGCTTTCTGGAGTCACATTCTAAGCATTTCTCAAACTCATCTTCAAAAACTCTATGAACCTTGGAAAGATTATTCTCATTTTCTTCAATTCTTGGATTCTCAGAGATAGTTTCAGATATAGAAGTTATAATTTCTTCATGTAACACCCCGATTTTCATAGCGAGGGTGTATTTTTTTTTTGAAAGAAATTAAAATAGAACAGAGAAATAAATAAGGAAATACCTTTGGATAAATATTTAAGTCATTACAATTTATAAGCAGCGGAAAAGTTTTTCGAAATATGAATCCAAAGTATTTACACCTCAAAAAGTAGTACATGGAACCCATCGAAAATAAACTGTCATGCTGACAATATTAGTATAGGTACAATTTTCCAATTTAAAATAAATGCAATTCAAAATAAAGACATCTATTTCCTCTATGTCAACCTAATCTGATCATTCCACAAAACTATACATCTTGAGTGATCTTCACGCGTCCCGCAAGATCCTCCTAAACATAGCTCCAGCCAGGTGTTTCCAACTATATCCCCATCCACAGGGTACGGACCGGTAGGATGGTCCTGGTTCTCATCTGAGGGCAAAGCCCAGATTTCCACAATAGTTGTAAAGGGTCACCAACCAAAATTAACAGTTAACACATAACATTTAAGTTTTCAAATGCACAAAATACCCTTTCAACTTAACATGCACCTTAAAAGGGTTTTCCATATGCTAAAAGTTCATATAATACTTGCCAAATAAAAATGAAATCAAAATGAAGTTCTCAATCCATCAAGTAATACATAACTGACCAAAACATTGATAAATCAATTGAGCAATCGATCATCTAACTCAAAATAAGAATTTGCACTAAGCCAATCGATTTCCAAATCGATTTCCTGAAGGTTTTTAGTGAAATTTGAATTCTGGGCTTAATTCAATCAATTGGGCAATCGATTGGGCAATCAATTAACAGGATAGCTGTGCCCCTGACTTAATGTCAATCGATTTCCAAATCGATTTTGTCAGTTTTGCTGAGCCCCTGACTTAATGCCAATCGATTTCCAAATCGATTTCTTAAAAGATTTTGAAACACATATTATAAAATCGATTGGCAAATCGATTATGTCAAATTAAAGAAGTCCCTGTAACTCATCCAAATCGATTGGGAAATCGATTTCCCTGCATATTCTTCCAAAAATACATAAACTAACTCAATCACATTCGTACACAACTCCAAATCTTAACACTTAACAATTCCCACACAATCACCACGACAAATTGGGTTTCGAAATAGTTTACAATCCATCACACTTACACACAGTAATCAATACATAACACTTAGCAATTTCAACACAATTACCACGACAAATTGGGTTTTGAAATAGTATTACAATCAATCACACATACACACAATATCGATACATAACACTTAGCAATTTCAACACCATCACAATGACATCTCAAGTTCATACACTCAATCATAAACTTGAATCAAACACGACTCGTGTGCCAAGCACCCTAATGCAATGTGTATATGCCAAAATGCATGGACTCGGAATTCCAAACCAAAACCCTCCTCGAAGGGCCGTAAATCATAATTGTACCGCCTATCGCGGGCCGAATACCAATTACCGAGGTGCCACCTATCACGGGTCTGCACGATTTACTAAAAAGCGTAAACCATAAACGTACTGCCTATCACGGGCCCGTACCATTTACCGAGGTGCCACCTATCACGGGTCTGCACGGTACAATTTTCGGCAACTCGAAATATTTTTAACAAAATTACCCGGTATTAAATCCTTCGTAACGTAGATAAATTATTTTCCGACAAATAATTTTAATCCAATTTCCAAAATATATTTTTGGCATTTAACTCACTCCAGTCAAGCATTCTCATCTACATCCCCATCCGCAGGGTACAAACTGGTAGGATTGTCCTGACTCTCATATGAGGGCAAAACCCAGATTTCCACAATAGTTGTAAAGGGTCACCAACCGAAATTAACAGTTAACACATAACATTTAAGTTTTTAAATGCACAAATAACCTTTCAACTTAGCATGCACCTTAAAATGGTTTTCCCAATGCTAAGAGTTCATATAATACTTGCCAAATAAAAATGAAATCAAAATAAAGTTTTTAATCCATCAAGTAATAAATAATTGACCAATCCATTGATGAATCAATTGAGCAATCGATTATCTAACTCAGAGTATGAGTTTCTACTAAGCAAATCGATTGGGAAATCGATTTGGATGAAGATTTTTAGTGAAACCTGTACTTTGGGCTTAAATCAATAGATTGGGCAATCGATTGAATGAATAGCTGAGCCCCTGTAATAAATCCAATCGATTGCCAAATCGATTTTGTCCAAATAGTTGAGCTACTGTAATGGCCAAATCGATTGGCAAATCGATTTTGTCAAAATGGCTGAGCTCCTGTAACCCATCAAATCGATTGGCAAATCGATTTTGAGGAATAGCTTTTAACATAATCGATTTGGGAATCGATTTCCCTGAATGTTTTTCTAAAACTACATAAACTAACTCAATCACATTCACACACAATATCAATACATAACACTTAGCAATTTCAACAGAATTACCACGACATCTCAAGTCCAAACACTCAATCATGAACTTGAATCACACACGACTCGTGTGCCAAGCACCCTAATTCAATGCGTATATGCCAAAATGCATGGACTCGGAATTCCAAACCAAACCCTTCTCGAAGGGCCGTAAATCATAATTGTACCGCCTATCGCAGGCCGAAGTACCAATTACCGAGGTGCCACCTATCACGGGTCTGCACGATTTACTAAAAAGCGTAAACCATAAACGTACTGCCTATCACGGGCCCGTACCGTTTATCGAGGTGCCACCTATCACGGGTCTGCACGGTTTACTAAAAAGAAACGTAAATCATAAATGTACCGCCTATCACAGGCCAAAGTACTATTTACCAAGGTGCCACCTATCACGGGTCTGCACAATTTACAAAAAAAACCGTAAATCGTAAATGTACCGTCTACCACGGGCCAAAGTACTATTTACTAAGGTGCTACCTATCACGGGTCTGCACAACATACAAAAACGTAAATCATAAATGTACTGCCTATCACAGGCCAAAGTACTATTTATCAAGGTGCCACCTATCACGGGTCTGCACGATTTACAAAAAGAATGAAAATGCTTGAGAATACTCTGACTCCATCCACGACAATCATTAAGCAAATGCAGATATTAAAAGATTCCCCATTTTTAATACTCATTTAACTTAAACGATTTTCACAACAAACATTAAGTAAACAGAGATATTAAAAGATTCCCCATTTTTAATACTCGTTTAACTCTAATGGTTTTCACGACAAACATTAAGTAAACAAGGATATTAAGAGATTTCCCATTCTTAATACTCATTTAACTTAAACGATTTTCACAACAAACATTAAGTAAACAAGGATATTAAGAGATTCCCCATTCTTAATACTCATTTAACTTAACCAATTTTCACAACAAACATTAAATAAGCAGAGATATTAAAAGATTCCCCATTTTTAATACTCGTTTAACTCTAATGGTTTTCACGACAACATTAAGTAAACGTAGACATTAAGAGATTCCCCATTCTTAATACTCATTTAACTCTAATGGTTTTCAAATTCCACACATAACATACTCAAACATATTCCAAATTCAATCCACAATTCACACCAAAACACATCAATTCATTTCTCCACAAAATCCAACCATACACGTATCAAATTTCATAAGCATTAATTATGAACACGTCAAATACGATGAACACAAATCATCACAACATACCACTCAAACACATCAAATTTCATTTACTCAAAATCATACACAATTGAGTTAAATTTATTTTCCACAAAACATTCATCAATATCACCAAAACTTAACTCTAAGATTTTACCCATAAAGCCTTATATTCATTTTCCCCAATCAACACTTTAACCCTAACAAAATTCTTTTCCACACAACCACAAATAAGTCCCTAAATGAAAACTAAAAGTTTGGAAGGAGCCCTTACCTTCACATTAGCTTTAACGTGCGATTACGGTACCGCGAGTAAATCCGGTAAAATCTCCGCTCGCAACGTCGCTTTCAAAGTTGGTTCCCTAGCACCGTAGCGTGGTAGTGAGCAACTTTCCCTTCTATCTCTTCGCGAAACGAAGCTTAGATCTAGATGAAACAGGGAGGTTTGTGTTTGACGGTTTTAAAATCCTTAACTCCATTTTCGAATCCGGGAAGAAGGAAGAAGCTGGGAACTTGATCTTTCTCACCCACTAAGCCTTGGGTTTCTTTTCTGGAACTAAAAGGGAAGCAAAGAAAGCAAAAGATGAATAAAAATGGAGGGAGGAGGAAGATGAGCGCGAGGCAGGGAGAGAGGAAAATGTTTTTCTATTTTCTTTCAATTTTCCCTTCTTCCTTTTTCTTTCCTTTCTATTTCTTTCCTTTTTCCTTCCTTTCCTTTTCTTTTTATATATATATATATATATATATATATATATATATTAATTATAATTAACAAATATCTCAAAATCTTTAGATATTTATTAAAATTACCATTTCACCCATCACTTCCCAAACCACTTTTTGTTAAAAATATCTACTCTCGTCAAAACTCAATTGACAGATGCAATTTTTAGCAGCCCAAGATATTTTTAACGAAACTCTCTAGAATTAAATTCTTCGTAAAAGATCCACTATAGTTAATTTAATTTATTTATCGACGAATAATTTTAATCGGGGTATCAAAATATATTTTTGGGCAATTAAGCTCACAAAATATTAATAATTTGGCTAAAAAGCCTCTGAGTTCAATACCCAAAATACACTAAAATACATAAAGTATAATTCAGAATTATAGGTCTTACAAATTGCATGTCAATTTATTTAGAAATCGAGAAGTCATTGATATTTGTTCTCTCTTGATAAATAATATTATGAGTTATTTTTCTCTTTAATAGATGGTCTTTAAAAATAGATATTTAATATACCTTCCAATAGATTTCAAATTTCAATATCAAATAGACAAAAAAAAAAAAAAATTCATTTTCAAATTTGGATTATGATTCTAGGCTAACACAATAATATTCACGTTCCAAAAAAAAAAACATAAAAATTTCATACAAAAATTATCATTCAAAATCTCAATTCATACTAGGGACGCAATTAGACCTTTCAAAAAGAGCGTTCAATATGGGAGAACTTTAATTTTGTTTTGAACAAACCATTGGTTGTTCCACGGACCAAGCATGCAATTAAAAATAATTGAGATGAAATACTCCACTTGTAAACATCATGCTAGTGGAAGAATTCTAAATTGATTCTTGAAAATAAAAACTAGTGTATCATTAAACATGCTTTTCATTTCCAAAAATGTAGTGTTGCACAACAAAGTGGACCTCCTCGAACTTCACTAACGGGCACAAAAAGAACAAAAAAGAAACTAAAGCTTCGAAGGACCAAACAATGCACACCAACAAGTTGAATGGAGTGCGAGTGTGATTTCCACGCACTGTATGTTGCGCGTATGACAGCGCTCCCACCCCGGTGGAGCAAAAATACCTCTCTTTCCGCGAAACAGCACGTGTCGACGCGTCTTACTGAGCTGGTTTCACGCGCCACGTGGCACTTTATCAACGGTCGGAGCAATAGATCTCATCCCAGCCGTCAGAAGCATCATCCAACAGCGCATACTTACGGACAGAGAGAACCTTCTCTCTCACTTTTCTCTCTGACCCGCGGAACGAAATTCAATGAAACTTTAGAGTGAGAAACTAGAGAGAGAAAGGGGTTGGTTCAGTTGCTGCTTACACAGGTAACCTCCTCTCCAATTTCACTGTGTTTGAGTTGCTTCGTAACATTGTTCATCAAAATTACAGCTTCTTTTTTTTTTTTTTGCTACTTTTTTTTTTGTTTTGATTTGATCTTTGTACTGTTTCTGTGAATTGTTAGTTATAGTAACTTTTTCTGCTGTGTAACTGCAACTTGAACTTGAACTTGTTCATTTTTTTTAGTTAGTTTCTTTTTTGATTTTTGAGAATAGTTTCTAATTCGGTTTGTTAGGATATTTTTCTTGGTTGACTCCAGATTTGGCGCGTTAATTGTTCAGTTTTTATGTATTTTTTTGGAGTGACACCTCTTGTTCATTATTGATTTTTCAGTTTTATTTGTGTTTTTGTTGATGTATTATGTTGATGTATTATGTTGAACAAATAATTGTGGTTAGTTGTTGTATTGGAAATTCTCTACTCACTAGAGTTGTCAAGCATCAGAAAGTGATCAGAATTTTTTCCTTTTTTGTTTCTAATCTGGTTTTGAATCTCAATAATTTTTTATTTATTTGTATCCGAGTTAGGTGTTTGTGTTTTTACATATATATGTTAGGTGGATAATGTTATGGTTATGAAAGGGTATCCTTTTTAATTGAGTCGTATGTATGATTTCAAAGCTTTTTTCCTTTAATAGGCTTCTTTGCTTCTTGGTAAAATCATTATTAGTCTGGTATTTTCCTTTTATACAAGTTTTTTTGTTGTCTTGGATGTATTCTATATTTGAGTAATTTGTCCTAATTAGTACTCCCTCCGGAATGAAATATAAACAAAAAACTAGATACATCAATTTCTCAGTTACTATTGTTGCTTATATTTCATTCCAAAGTAGTATTTGATAAGAAATGTAAATATATTTGAAAATTGGGCCTGGGGTTTTGTTTTTATACATGCTCTTTGTTTTCTGGATGTTTGAGTAATTTTCCCAACTACTATTTGGATAAACTCAATATTTATTATTTATTATGCTTTATTACATGTCAACATATTCTGTATATTGTATATTATGAGTATTACTCACACAACATAAAAATTTAAGAATCTGTCACTGGTTCAACTTGTATTATATTGACTAAGAGTTTATAAAGTATGGACAACCATAACCTTACATGCTGGTTTTGTTGGATAAAGTTAGCCCTCACCTAAATTTAAAGTTTTGTCTAAGACTTGTTTATACTTATGCACTAACTTGTAATCTCTCACCTCTCTTTTCTTAATGATATCATCATCTTTTATTACCCTAAAGAATAAAAGACCTGGATTTTCAGTTCCATGTTCTTAGATGTATATTTCTCAGTATTGATATTAAATTATTGCTTGCTACTTGTGTAACATTTCTTTTTCTTTTAAAATATCTGCATTAAATATTTTTAGTCCACGGATTATAATTCGTAGTTTGGTATTGCTGTTCTCCTTTTGTGCAATAGCCTCTGCTGCTTTGACGGTCAAGAGGGACCTTGGTTCCCTGCAAATGTGCCGTAAGCCAGATTGCTGTACCTATTGTAAGCATAAAACAAATGCCATCCCTAAAAATGAAGAGCAAAGTAAGTGGGAGCTGTTTGACAGAGAGAAAGGATCTTCAAATCTGTCCAAAATCAAAAGTAATTTCCAAAAACCCATGTTCTAAAATCATGATTGCTGCTCAAGATGCAGAGATAGACGCAACTATTCAAAGTTGCATAGATGGTAAGCAGCTACTTGAGATGGCTTAAATCCAATATTCCTTTGATGTTTCTTTTGATGTATCGATGTAATTTTTTTCCCTTACTAGTGTCTTTAAGAATAATTCGTGTTTTTGCTTCATTTGTTGTTGTCAGTTCTTTTTGCAGCTTTTCAACATTTAATATATAACATGCTGCGGATTTTGAGCTTTTATTGCTGATTTTAAGCAAGCCATAGAATCTAAATTGGTGATTTCCCTGGCTGATATTTTGTCTTAATTTGTTTCTTAATATATTTTTGATAAGAAATGGAACTAAATTACGAAATCAACCGAGGCAAACTTGCCCCTTGTACATCATCTTCTAGCAGAAGTTTCAGAGTAGGAGGAAAAACATAAAAAAATACAATTAAATTATAAGGAAGAGTGCCTGAGATTTGCTAACAGGCCAGCACACCAATTAGCCTCACGATACACATGACAGACTGAAGTGCTCCATCCATGGCGGTGGAGAATTGAGATCACCTCTTGGAGATTTATCTATGATATACATGGCTTTTGACATTCTACTAGGAAATAATTAGAACAGGTGGCCATTATTACCATAGATGTGCCTAATTTATGTTCGAGGAGTGTCAGAGGTGTGTCGAAGCCAAGAAATTGGTGTTTTGGGATACTCGTCTGAATTGTCAGATGAGTGTCGGACACAGAGACATGTCTAATTTTAGGAGTGTCCGTGCTTTATAGGTTGGGTCATAAATTTGTTTGTCTGTCACAATCAAAAACATGGAAGGTAAGGTATAGCTGCTAGTTATCGGAATCTCTGGATTTGAGTTTCCAAAACTGTAGTTGTGCTGGTATATAATTAAAATACATCTGTTAGATCTTTATTTGGGCTTTATCTGAAAATTCTTTTAATTGTTCAAATACAGAGTAGAGAAAATTGTTTTTATGATCTTCCGGTAGAAAAAAAAAAAAACTATTACTTAAATCTTTTGGTTGAGTAGAATGGCCATGTATGATATGAAGTAGGCCTATAGAACTGTGTATCCATTTTTGGTAGTTTATTTTTTTCTTTCGTGATATAATTTATTTTTATTCTGTGATAGTAGGTAGTATCACTTTCCAGTCACATACAATCTTGCTTAATTTATGACTGTTTAAATTGAAATTATTTTGATTCCATGCATTTGATAGTTCTTGCTATTTCTCTATAGTTTCGTCAAGGACGCTGCCCAACGATATTGCAAGTGATCAATGTAATGATGGCAAAGAATTTCTGAATAATGAAAACTCTGAATCCCAACACCAATTTTCTGTATGTTCCTCTGTCTTGGGAAGAATGGTAGAATTTGGTTATATTTGATCTGATAATATTTATTTATTGGAAGTTTACTCTTTTTTTTGGTATCCTACTAATACCTTGGTATTAGTCACTGCAATGATCAAGACAACTATTGTTAGTCACAAATAGCGGAGTCTTGTACTCTTGTTTAATATGACTCGTCACAAATATTATTCTGTAATTAATGCATTCAATATTTGCTAGGCCATGTCTTTCTTAAATGGCCTTATTAAAGTGCTCCTTTAGGACACATATACAAGCAAAACATAAGCCACACCAATGTATGACAAAAAAACATATGCAAATCAATTCAACCTTATTAATTTTCTGGAAAACTTAAAAATGCAATGGGATTGAAGATATAATTTCCCCTCAATTTATAATTTTCCCTCAACTTAAAAACTTAAATCCGAAGGGTATTTTCTTTAGGAGATACCAAATATCAGGATTTTAGAACCGGTCCATTGTACATGGTTGTACATAGTTATCTGCCTTTTGAAGGTTTCCAAATCCCATAGTCATCTAATTTTGGGCATACACTTATAAACATATCTATTAATGAGTTTTATATCTTCTCCTAGATAAAAGAAAATTTTCCATTTTCCAATTAGATAGATGCATGTAAATGCTTCAAGTATAAGTTAACTTTTCTGTTGAAACTTTATTATATGCTCTATACCTGTATCCATGACATTTAAAGTTTTAAGTCTTCTGTGATGCACAATTGACACAACTCATTTTCTTTTTTGTAGGAACTGACCAATCCCTGTACAGAAAACTTAGAAACAATATTTTCTCCTGCTTTTGAGCCCATTGAAGTCCATTCACAACATTATACTGAAAAAGGTACAGCTATGAAGATTCTGTTATTTGTGTTGTGTGTGTGTTTCTACTTTGCTGCTGGCACTACGATAGAACATGATTGAAAATTTTTCATTTTATTAATTTGAAAACAAGATTTATTGTGAAACTCTATTGTTTCTTAGCAAGTTTTGTGAGTTGACTCAACATATGACCTGAACTTTGTGCTATATGAATTTCTTTCCTATCTGACGATTGCATTGGGAATTAAAAGAGACTGCCTTGTTATTCTTCAAAGTTTTTATTATTTAAGATGGCAGATTAACAAAAATAATTTTTCACAATCCCACTTCATTCTTGTAAATTCCTTAACAGTTGGGATCTATTAAAATAAAGAGAAGTTTTAATAACTGTTGAAGTTGTGGAATTTTAGATAAAAGGAGGAGAGAATAATAAGGGTTTGAATATTATTGATAATAATAGCTTTATGCTAACTTGATTACAAAAGATTCAATACTAATCTTTATTTATAGAGATACATAAACTCAATCTTAAATCAGGAACAAATCATAATGATAATGAGAGATATTCTAAGATATCTCTATGATTATAAATTGATCCTAGGAAATAACTCAAGATACTCTAATGTAATATAAAAGATATTATAAGATATTTTCTAATATTCTAACAATAATACACTATGCTATTTGACGTAATTTATGTGGATTCCACCACTTTTGGGTTGGGTCTTGCTAAATAGAGAATGAGACCCACATGATTTAGTGGGATCCAAATAGATTTCACCCAATAGTATAGATTGTTGGAAATAGTGTTTTACTAACACTTTTTCTATCGCTTGATGCCATGCATGAAGCTATGTTCTGCATTGTTTAACTTACTATATTAGACATTGTTAGATCCTTCAACATTGATTCTTAACAATTTTTGTTGCATACATACACTATTCAATCACCTACATACTGTAAAATTATGATACAGGGCTTAAAATTCAACATATCAAAATTAGTATTTTGCTGGGAGAACTGACAGTTGATATTAGGGGTGTCGAAGGCAAGGGCTTATGTGGGGAAATAGCTGGTTTGAAAGAAAACTATGAGAACAAAATGGGTCGATGGTTACTCTTAGGGTGCTGCATAGACATCCTATGAGATCAGGATTTAAGTTTGAATAGATTTTGGGAAAATAAAAGGTAGGACTTATTACTTAAATTGGATTTGATGGGCTAAACTTTGATGCTTCTTCTTGCCGGAGAAATCAGATCTGCTCACTTGATAAATTGTAGAAAAATAAAGAAACAGGATTTGTGGAGAAGAAATCAATTTAGGCATCATACCAAAGAAGGACATACTTCTTACTAGCCATTAGAAGTTGACTAGCGATGACTGTGAGAGTATTGAGCAGTTTGTAGGAGATTGTTGGTTTAAATCTCCATATCATGATTGCAGCCAGAGAAAGAGATGCATGATAATGACTAACCTAGTGGTCGGGGATCTATGAGCTGATTGTAATATTTTAAAATAGGACTAGTCAAAATATAGCAGCAGATGATCTTAAACTAAAAGCCTAAGTAATAAATCAGTATAAAACAAAACTAGCAATGAAAAAACTAGTACAAATTAAAGAAAGCATGCAAAACTCTTTACACATGCTTGACTGAAATTTGACTTAAGACCCCAATAGATAAATAGTAAAATACCACTAAGATTAAAAATCTCATTTTTATTTGGAAATAAAATCTCTAAGTTATGAAGTAATGGGATTTACAATCCAGCCTGATTTCCCAAGTAGACCAAATTAATATGTTTGGTTTTCAAACTCATGGCTGCTAGCCTGCTACATATAAAACCATTCACATGCTTTCACCTGATAGCGTAGACTTTCAGGACAGTTGGTTTGGTTCATAATACAGTATCAGTCACTAACCAAATAAAAGTTAAATTTCATTACCTTGAGTAATCTTGTGCTTTGTCCATGATTTAAGCCCAAAGGGCTCATGTAGGGGGTTTACTAGCCATAAAACCATTCATGTGTTTTTACATAATAGCTTAAGCTTTTATGATACTTGGTTCATTCTAGTGTCTTTTAGATTGAATTGAATTGACTGCATCACAACGTATTGCTATTTTATGGCTATCTCATTGTTATTATTTGTATTCTGACAACTTTGATTCTTTTATAGGGAGCTTTGGTGATACTAACATGGCAGGAGTGGGAGCCGATGAAGAAAGAAACATATGTGACTTTGAAACATGCGATGTATCTGACTTCTACATTTCTGATATGATCATTACAAGTTTACCGTTCCGTGGAAATTCCTTAGACGATGATGTTGGTGAAACCAACTATCTATCTGATTATGGAGCCACCGAACCATCCGTGTTTTCTTCTTCTGAACAGTACATGATTCTGCCTACTCTTGAAGGTGATGCTAAAATTGGCTGTACTTCAGATATCATATCATATGAGGAAGCCATGGTGGTTCGAGAAACTGGTAGCTTGTATTCCGCAATAGCTCAGATAAGATCCTGCAACCAGGAGTCTGATGTTAAAGATGACTTGGATAAGGCAGAATGCTTTGATCCACAGTCATTTATCAAGAATTTACCAGAACTATCAGAAGTAGAATTAAATGGCCAACCCACACTAATTCCTAAGCAATCTCCAAGAAGAAAGGCAGTAACCCTAGTGCTTGATTTAGATGGTAAGAAATTAAGTTAGCATGTTTCTCACTGATAACTAATAATCTATAATTATTTAATGTAGCATTGGCATAAACTGATACATTTGACATAAATGGTGTCTGAGTCATAGTCCAAATCTCCATTTCTTATGAATATGATGATATCAATATGTTGACAAGTTGCTTGTAAACGTTTATCGTGTCTCACTTAGGATTTAAGAATAAATTTTGAATGATTTATCTTCCAGGTTTTTGGTATTTAATCTTAAAATAAAGATACCTATATCTTTCAAGCTTGGTATTGCTAAAATTATTGCTGTTTCAGTTTTTTCAACAATGAAATTCAAAATAACGGTATCAAATAAAAGTTTCATAAGAATCAGATGCTTAGCTGTGTATTAAGCATTCATATTATTGGAATTTGGAAATGATATCCCTATAATTTGGAAAATATTTCGTAATATCTTGACCTTAGTGTAACTGACAGTTTCTTAGACTATCTCCTAGGATTTGGTTTTCATATGGTGTGATGTAGTTTGATATGATTTGATGTAAAGAACAAAGCACTAACACCTCGGATTGCAATTATCTTTGATTGATTTGGTGTGATGTAGCTAACCAAGTGCTTTTAACTAGTTTTTCTGGTTTGTTGCTACAAGGAAAAGCCAAGCCCAAGCCTACTAATATGAGAAGAATCCTAACAGTAACTAAACAAGGAAACAAGTTAAGAAATAGACCCAAAGATCACATTCTTAATCAGAAGGCTAACTGAGTGCACAATATATTCTAAGGTCTTCTAAGATCTTAGAATAGAAGATGCACCAAAGAATAAAAGATATATCTACTGCACAGTATATGAATATATAAAAGAAATTGTGCATGCTTAAAGAGCTACAATTGATTACCATATGTCCTGAAACATCATTGTCAAGCTAAATTGTTGAAGTTCACATCATATCTTGATCTCCAATGCATTCTACAGTGCTGTAGGCCTAATAATAGCTCGAGTTTCCTTTTAAACTAACTTTATTAGCAGAAAGTTTGATCATGAATATCAAAAGTGTGCCGTTGCTAAAATATTTTTGTATTTCTAGATGCAAAAAAGTAAATATCACTAGAGCTGACACAAATAAATTTGATTAAATTCATTGGATGAATTTAAAACTCACTTAGTTCAACTAACTTTGATCATCTCTACAGGATGATATTTAATTGTTTTGTTGATAACAAAAAGATTTTTCACTTTTTATTGATGCTTCATTTCCAAAATATTTGCAGTTGAAAATTCTATTCACCTTAGCCATCTGTTGTGCTTTCTTATGTGCAGAGACACTTGTTCATTCTACACTGGAACATTGTGATGATGCAGATTTCACTTTTACCATTTTCTTCAATATGAAAGAGTACACAGTGTACGTAAGACAGAGGCCTTTTCTCCACACATTCTTGGAGAGAGTATCAGAGATGTTTGAAGTAGTTATTTTTACTGCCAGCCAAAGCATATATGCAAAGCAACTACTTGATATATTGGATCCAGATGAAAAATTTATTTCTCGCCGTGTGTATCGAGAATCATGCTTGTTTTCGGATGGAAATTACACAAAAGATCTTACTATTTTGGGTGTTGATCTTGCAAAAGTTGTCATTATTGATAATTCACCTCAGGTAAATGTCTTTCTTTTTGTTCCTTAATTTTAAGCAGTTTTCAATTCCTGTTCAGTATTAAAAGTCTCATCACAATGTTATTTTGAATCTCTGGGGACTTACAAGTTTTTCTTTTTCCTACTAATTCTACACACACACACATATCTAGATACATACATAAAAGGTATTGATAAAACTAGATCTGCAAAAAGTTTCATAACTATATCTTGGAGAATCCTGCAATGAGCACTAGGCTTTGCCTTTTCCGAACACTGAATAAAAAGGGGAAGAAACTTGAGATTCCTTCAATTAGTTGTGATAACTTTGTATGTCTGGATTAAATGTAAAGAAAGAGAGAGGAAGAGAAATTGACTCAACCCTTGTTTGAAAGCTTTTTAATGAGGAGAAGGGAAGGAGGAGGAAGTGTTCCTTCTCCTTCCTCATGAAATCTTCGAAGTTATTTGGAACAACTTATTCCTGCTCGACTTTGGCCCAGGGTTAAGCCTTATTTTAAACTTAAAAAGGAAAATAATCTCTATGGTTACTTCAACATTCAAACAACTACCTTTAGTTCCCTTGCCCCTTTTTGGATTTTCCCATATAAAATATCCATATACTACTTTCTGGCCTGGATGGGGGAGAGGAATAAATATATTATCTGCATTTGATGTTTAATCCTTTCACTCTCGTAACACATTTCAGGTTTTCCAGTTGCAAGTGAATAATGGTATCCCCATAAAGAGTTGGTTTGATGATCGATTAGATTGTGCGCTGATGTCATTACTTCCCTTTCTAGAGACATTGGCTGATGCTGAAGATGTGCGTCCTATCATTGCAAAGAGATATGGTAACAAAGAATAAGGTTTCTCCTTAGACCAAATTTAGCAGCTTTCTACTGTCCTAGATTTAGGAAATTTGGCCTCTAATTAGTTGCTAATGGCTCCTTTCCATTTGAGTTGAGATGAATTAACCTATACAATAAACTATTGGTTGTCTTATTGTTGAGTCTACAGTTGGTTCTCTTTTGTTCTCTCAGTTGACAAATCTGGAGTTCTCTGTTTCTCGTGAAAGGTAGTTGTAGCAACCATCTCCTTTTCTTTTGTCCGTCTAGTCTTTGTACAGTTGAACTTCAAATTTTCTGCACTCTTGTACATAAAATTTATCAATCATCTTATGGAATATAGTTCTGAAAGTTACATATTTTACTTTCTATCTTGCATATGAAGAGCCAAATGCTTGCCTAGCCTGCTAATAGAAATGGAAACTGTTATTTATTTTACATTTTGTTGCTGTTATGTAATCATCTAGATTTGTGATTCAAGTATTATTATGTGTAGCATTAATGCATGTGTTGTCAAGGAGGATCTAATTTAGCTAGCCACCCAAAAAATTATTGAACACATTCATCAATCCTAAAAATACTAAAAAACTTGTGATAGAGTACAACAAATTGAAGGGAGTCTAAAGATAATTGAAATTATAACAATCAAGTTAACAGATGCGTGGATAAGATTGAATAGCGTGTATGTTGGTCTTTCAAGCAATATCTATCATCCATAGTAAAAAATTTGAAACATTAAGCATTTCAATGAAATATATGATTGTAATCATGGATTTGAAAATTGAAACATCAACATGTTTATGATAATAACTGAATAATGTGGTATTTAGATTTTCATAATGATAAACTTATTTCATTTTAGGTTTCAGCCTTTCTGATGCATGTAAAAGAGATTTCAGAAGATGAATGTCAAATTAGTTACATTCATAATCTAAATTGTAAACCAACTATCCCAAAAGTTCGAGTTGTTAAGTGATAACATATGAATTGGTTTTATACTATGCCTTTAACATGCCCATATGGAAAGAGCATTTGGACTTGATGCATGGACGATGCACAGGCCCACTAATCTTGTACTGAAATAAACTTATTTTATCATGGAAGTCCAATAGTTTTAGATATAGGACAACCTAGGTAAATGGATATCTCTTCATCCACAACATGGAAGTTTATTTTGGAGTTGTTTGATTTGATCTATGTAGCCGATTCCTTTTGGTGAAAAAGGGCTTAGTTGTTATTATAAGGATAGACAATGTTAGTAACACACTCTCTATGATTGATCCATTTGTGATCAATTTAGGAGGCCGTTAATTTGACTTCTATATAAAGGACCAATCACAACTAATGTGTTTAATAGTGTCTAAAAGAGTGTGTTGTTAGCGTTTCTTATAAGGATTTCCTTAGGCATCAGGCTCCCGTATTCCCATCATTGTGGGGTTTGAGAAGCTTTGAGTTTGATTAAGATCTGGTTCATTAAATTCTCTATATTGACGGAGAAATTTGAATAAATTTCTGATGCTTTCAATGCTTCAAGCCTTCAACTCGTATCCTAGTATAAACCTGTCATATAATTTAGAGAATAGCTGTCTCCTAATATGTATAGATACCACAAGAACCTAGGTCAACATTCGTGAGAAACTAATTGTCGTTATCATGTGTTTAATACATTTTCTTTCTTCCTCTTCATGTTGGATATTTGGGGATGGCAATTTTATTTGGATAAAATGGATGACTTGTGTTTTGGAATACTTTTATTTGTACTTTTGTTCAAAAAAGTGAATATGGAAACATTAATGTTTGATCCTCTGTACTTGATATTTACATTAGTGATGTTTAAGCATACTTTCGTCTGATTCAGAATAGATCTACAAACTGGTCTTCATCACCTTGTGTACTCTAGTATAAAGTAGTTTGGCCATCTGCCAAGTCCAGGTCGGAAGTCTTCCTCCTTAATAACTTCTATTGTGCTGTCCATATCAGAAAGGTAATAAACTTGCTTCTTTTGCTCTAACTTATTTCCTAAACTTTGGACAAACTAACTAGTTATTAAATTTTCTATTAAAAAATATCATTGTTGAGTACTGGTTTAAGGAATAACTTCATATGTTAATTTAATAGTCTTCTTAGCTTCCGAGTGGCTCTTTGAAATATTTTGCCTTTCATAGGAATAATCCTTGGAGATCTTTGATAATTTGACCTAATCACAATGAATTTCCATTATATTTATACCTGTGCTGGATGTTTGCATGTATAAAGGCACACTAAGGAAATGATTGGCACAGGTGGAAAGAGATCATTATAATTTCGTTTACATCCAAGATTGTCATACTGGCTTATATTACTATATCGATTACTAGCTATAAATTTACTTTTATCTTCCCTGATCATGGTGCGTGGTGACAAAACTAGTATTGTTGATTAATTTCATTAGACTTACCAATGGATATGAAACTTAAAAAATTGCGATTGTATGTGAGTAAATGGAAGGATACAAAACTTAGTTGTGCATATTATCTCACATGATATGCTAAAAGTGTAACCTGTATAAAGTAGCTGGTTATCACTGCTTTGATGATATTCTGCTAGTTCTTGCTATTAGTTTTTCATGATTTTGCATACATTATCTGCAGGTCTTTGAAGAAGTTTTTTTTATTAGATTATCCCTCTATTGGCTGTTCAATAGGTATGTAAATTTTGATTACTTAGTCTAGGAGTTCTCAGGTATTTTTAATTATCCTGACACATTATTTTATGCCTTTAAAACCTTAAGCAAGTTGGTACAAAAATTGTAAAATCCTAACTGAAGTGTTGAATCATTGTTAACTCCCTTCTTCCTACCTGTTTTTCGTTTCTGGCCATTTTTTATTGTCATTTACAATTTTTCATGATTGTAATGAGAAATACAAAATGATTCACACTTCCTCTTGATTGTGTGTTCAAAATTTTGGTTCAGGTAATTACAGAACACTCTTGCCAGAATTGTTGGATTGGTCAATAAAACAACAAATAATCTAAGAATATGTGTTTTCTATTTTTAGATTTTACTTTACCTTTAGGTGAATGAAACACTGGTCGTAGGATTTGTATACCGGATATGGTTTTCTTTAGGCTGTAGTTAAAAGCAATAGAGCTGTAACATCAAACACATCACCACCACGCACCATGTGAGTTTGTTTAACCTGATCTGTTTGGCGATTTTTCTACCAAATTGCAACTTCCAATTTATGTGTTTAGAGAAGAATGTTGAGTTTAATTTCCATCAACAGTGTAGAGATCTTTTACTCATGTATCTGTCACATGATGTATTGTCAAATTATCCGATGAATATGATAATTTGTGTTTTCTTTTACAAAGGTAATTTGTGTGTTTGTAAACTCAATGAATGATGATGGGTAATAATGTTTAATATAAATTAAATTTAGGATTGTTTTACAGTTGGAAAAGGTTTTTCAATCGAATACATTAGACAACCAATCTATATGGAAATAAGCATGGAATAATGGTAACAATAAATGTGAAAAACTTGCCACGAGCTGCATCACTTTTGTGGTTTTGGATTCTCTAAATTTCAGAATCTAATTATTTTGTATTTATGTGAATAACTAGAAAATATGCGAGTGAGAAAATAGTATATTGAAAGACTCGTGATGGTGATGGTTTGTGGGGTTAGTGGATAATCTTGGAAGTAGTTGGAGATGTTACAAAGCATTTTCATATTACACTCAATAAATATGGCTCCAAAATCTCTTGAGTCGAGTTTGCTTTCTGGAATCTACAGAATCCAAATCTCATTTTTACACCAATTGCCCATGGCATCGACTATATATATGTCTTTCTACATATATTCATTGCCCATGGTTTAGTTTTGGCCTATTTTAATTTTAATATCTAATGCAATCTATAGGCTCGTATTTTTCTTTCAAGCTTGAACCAATCCAATTTGATGATGAATGGGTTGGTTTGATCCGGACTATCGAGTTATGTGACGTTAATATTTTTTATAAAAAATCACAAAAATTTCTACATCATCTTCAAAAATAAAAAATTCACAATTTTTTTTTTAACAAGTTGAGTTTGCTGACTTAATATCATTAATATTTTTTATTTGAACTACTACTACAAATTTGTTCAAGTTCAAACCAAATTGTTTGTTTCATGGTTTGGTTTGGGTAGCAGAAAATTGCGAACTTTATTTATTTATTTTTGTACATGTAGTTGAAGAGGTTAATGTGCTGAATTTGAAAGTATTTCATTTTAGTTGATATGGTCGTATTGTATACAAATTATGAGATTTAATCTCAATGTTGGAAATTTTATGGAATAGATTGCAATTTTTTGTTTTTATTTCAAAAATTATTTATGTCTCAAGACTTGATGACCGGACTCAAATTAATATGTTTATCATCTAGTTGGGTTCGTTTGGGTTTGAAAGAAAAACTACGGTTTTCGACATAATTGGAGCCAATGAATTTTGATAGAGTTGGTTGATCAAAATTCACCCAACTCGATCCATGAACTACACTAGATCAAAGCTCAACATCTCAATAAGAAAGACTATAGGGGTCGTCTAAACTAAAAGACTATCAAAAAATAATGATAAATATATTGAATTAAGAGAAGAAGAATTATGTGAATTGAAAAATCTAATTTGGGAAAAATGACCTAAGTCTTACATATATACAAAATAGAACTAAAACTAATCGACCTTACAAAAAACCTAAAATAAATTTTGTTATTAGTATAGATAAACTAAGGCTAACTTATATTTAATACTCCCCCTCAAGCTGGACGATGCACATCAAATAGACCAAGCTTGCAGGAAAGTTGGTTTCAGCAGAGGCTTCATTAACAGGTCTGCTATTTGAGTAGCAGACAATATAGGAAATAACTTTATGATGCCAAGACCAATTTTCTCATGAACGATATGACAATCAATTTCTATATGTTTGGTTCGTTCATGAAATATTGGGTTTTGAGCCAAGTAAATTGCTGACCGGTTGTCATAGTAAACAGACGTTGGTTTGTTGAAAGTAATGTGCAGATCTTTGAAGAGGTGGTGCAGTCATTGTATTTCAAAGGTTAAGTTGGCCAAGGCGCAATATTCAACCTCAGAACTAGACCTTGAAATAGTGGACCGTTTCTTTGATTTCCAAGAGATCAAGGATGAGCCTAAGAAGATGTAAGACCCATAATTTTAAATTATACTTTATGTATTTTAGTGTATTTTGGTATTGAACTCGAAGGATTTTAGCCAAAGTTATTAATATTTAGTGAGTTAAATGCCGAATATATATTTTTGGAAATTGGATTAAAATTATTTGTCGGAGACTTGTTAGACATATGTTCATTTTTGATGTTATTGACAAGCATACAATCTGAAATAAATCTAACACTGTCAACTGAGAAAAATTTCAGGAACAACAAATTCAATCCTACATACTCGAGACAATTGCTTGGAACTCAAGAAATCAACAAAAGCTTGATGATCCATGAGCACATCGATTAGTACAATCGATTCTATAACAGGGTTGAATCGTTTTATAAAGTTTGGTGTTACCCAATCGATTAGCACAATCGATTTGTACATCCTTGGAGAAATCAAACGGGCTATCAATCGATTCTCCAAATCGATTGGTACACCTATTAGAAAATAAATTGTGCAAGTCAGAGAGCTAGTTTGCCACAAATCGATTAGGCAAATCGATTGAGTAAATCACCAAGACTGAGCTGATTGTTTACATCGATTAGACAAATTGATTGACATACTTACTGAAATTAAAATGTGCAAGTCAGTAGCACGTTTTGCAGGAAATCGATTTGGCAAATCGATTTAATGAATCACTTCTTTAAATTTTTGCTATGTCTACATCGATTGACACAATCGATTGTTAATGTCCCAGAGCCAAACCTGTTTACTAAATCGATTAGGCCAATCGATTCACTAAAACAAGTTTCAAAATAACTTAGGTCTGGAACATACACAATCGATTACCACAATCTGCTTATATACATCTGTGTTATAAATGTTGGTATCAATCGACTTGGTAAATCGATTGAATAAACCAACTGATGAAAAGTGCTTCAGACTTAAAATCCACAATCGATTAGCACAATCGATTGACACAAAAAGTTTTAGAAATAGAGATTGACTGAATGGTTAAATCGATTAAGCACATCGATGGTTTTGATCTCGTTGTTTGAACAAAACACATCAAGTCGATTCTGCAAATCGATTTAATTATATACTGTCATCAAAGTCTGAAGAACTACTTAAAATAATCGATTGGGTAAATCGATTAGAATGTTCAGTTTCAAGATTCAAGAAAAATAAGACTCGCGAAATCGATTGAGGAAATCGACTAGCCAGCCTTATGACTTTGATGAATCGATTGGGTAAATCGATTCATATGTTGTTTTTCATGAAACTATATAAACTGTTGTACATTCTCTTCTTAAAAGACACACATACATACAAAATATCAACAACACAGATACAACAACAATATACACATAACTTTCTGATATCTTTGTTTCTCACTGTGAAATAACTTTGAACATTACTTTTTCAGTCATGAAGATTCATCTTTCATGATCAACAAGGACTGAGAAAGATTGCTGGAGAAACAACTTTAGAGAAGAAGACTGCTGAAGAAATTTTGTGTAATTTCTGTTTAGATACATCTGTAAACAAATTCTTAAAACAAATAACATTGAGAAATCCAGTCTTAACTGGTGGTTATCTTCTGTGATTGAGAGGTCTCATCAAGAAGAAACTTGACTGTAATCTTGGAAGAGTTTATGGGAGATAAACTCTAGGATTCAGGGAGATAAGAATAGAATAGAAAGAATCGTTTTAGATTGATAGGCGAGGAGCTAGAACATCTGTAAACGGATTCTGAGATATTCTAGTGGAAAGGCCAAGATTGGATTTGATCTTGGGACTGGACGTAGGTCGTTCAACAACGGCTGAACCAGTATAAATCACTGCGTACCATCTTTCTTACCCTTATCTCTTTTTAATTTCTGCATTGTGTATTTGTTTGATATTGATTGAGTGCTTAAATATCTTTCTGCATATTTTGACATTACATGAAAGATTATTTCTAGCATGATTGTATGTGAATCAATATCTTGAATAATAAATGTTCCTGGTGCATCTCTCAATATATTATGTGATCCATATACTTTGTGCATTCATTAGTATTGTAGTTTTGGGACCTTAATTGATGTTGTGTTTAATAAATGTACGATTTGTTAAACTGCTGCGCATATCTCTAAAAATAGGTAATCTTCCGCATAATTTTCAGTTAACAGAGGTTACTGGTACCAACAATTGGTATCAAAGCCAATTTTTGTTAGAGTAACTCTCATCAAAAATCATGACCTCTGATTTCCTAGGAGAGGGTGCATCATTAGCTAGGCCTCCCGCTTTTAACGGGGCCGCATACATGTATTGGAAACAACGCATGTTAATTTTTCTTGAAGCAAGTGGTATTGATATTCTAGATGCTGTAGAAAATGGACCATTTGTGCCAACCATAGCAGGTACAGGTGAATCAGCAATCCTAAAGCCAAAAAGTGACTGGACTGATGAAGACAAAAAGAAGGTTGGGTACAACGCCAAAGCCAAGAACATTATAACTGCAGCCTTGAGTCATGATGAATTCTTCAGAGTCTCAAATTGCAAAACAGCAAAACAAATGTGGGATACACTTCAGCAAACGCATGAAGGAACCACAGATGTAAAGAGAGCTCGGATAAATACTCTCATGCACGAGTACGAATTGTTTAGCATGAAGAAAGAAGAATCAGTAAACGACATGCAGACCCGATTCACGCACATAGTCAACAACCTAAATGCCTTAGGGAAAGAGATTGATAATGATCAGCAAATTAGTAAAATAATGAGATGTTTGACTAGAGAATGGCAGCCAAAAATCACTGCCATTGCAGAATCCAAGGATCTAGGAAGCATGACAATAGCTACATTGTTTGGAAAACTGAGAGAGCATGAGATGGAACTACATCGACTCAATGAAGCTGAGCAAATTGACAGGAAACGTAAAGGATTGTCGTTGAAAGCCCAAACACAACAGTCCAAATCTGAACATGAGACCAGCTCAGATGAATCAAGCAGTGAGGATGATGAAGAACCTGAACTGGGACTACTTGTCAAAAGATTTAAGAAATTTCTGAAAAAGAAAGACAGTAAATTCAGAAAACAATCCAGCTCGAAAAACAATGACAGTAAAACAGTTACATGCTACAAATGTGGCAAACCTGGTCATATAAAAGCTGATTGTTACAAGCTGCAGAACAAGAACAGAAATTCCAAAACTAAAGGCAAGGAACCAGCTCAGAAAAACAGAAAAGCATACATTGCATGGAATGACAATGAAGATTCATCCACATCTTCTGAAACAGAAGAAGCAAATCTGTGTCTTATGGCTAAAACGGATTCTGAATCAGAAAGTGAGGTAAGCTCTCAATATAATCCTTCTTTTGATGAACTGCAAGATGCATTTAACGAACTGCATGCTGAATATGTTAAATCTGTTAAGCAATTAGTTAACACTAAGAAAATGTTTGAACAACAATGTAAATTGCATGATCAAATGAAAAATGATTATAAAAAGATTGAGGACTTATGTGAACAATTGAAAAATGACTCACATGATAAATCTGCCAAATGCATTGATCTTGAGAATTCTGTTGCATTATTGAAGTCTGATTTATTGAAACTCTCTAGTAGCAAGGATAAACTGAATGATATTCTTAGCAACCAGAGAAGTGTCAATATAAAATCTGGACTTGGTTTTAATAGCAAAAATCATGCAAATCGGAATATGACTAAACATGGCATAGGTTATGAAAATGTTAAACATCACCAAAAATGTGCTAAGTCTAGTCATTTGCATAATGTCTTTGTCAAACTGAAACAGTTTGCATCCTCTGCTGTCACTTGTCATTTCTGTTGTAGAAAAGGACATTTTGTTTACAATTGCAAATTTAAAAGACTTGCCAATAGAGGATGTAAACAGATTTGGAAAATTAAGACACAAGATGTTGAAATTAACCCCCCAGGACCCAATTTGTATTGGGGACCTAAATGCAAATTCTAATCCTATTGCAGGTATGCTTGAGATCCACAAAACACCAATGGTATCTTGATAGTGGATGCTCAAAGCATATGACAGGGGACAAATCAATGTTTGTGTCCCTTAATCTGAAAGAAGGTGGTTTCGTAAAGTACGGCGATAACAACAAGGGCAAGATATGCGGTGAAGGTAACATTGGCAGCAAATCAACTGCCATAATTAAAAATGTCTTATATGTGGAAGGGCTGAAACATAACCTTCTAAGTATAAGTCAGCTGTGTGACAATGGTTTTCAAGTAAGCTTTTCACCACTCTCTTGCACAATTGAAAACAAGCATGACAAAAGCATGAAATTAGTAGGTAATAGAGTTAATAATATATACATGTTAGATTTAACTGATATGCCTGTTAATTCTGCCTGTTGCTTATTATCAAATGCTGATGAAACATGGTTATGGCATAAACGCATTGCACACATTCATATTGATCATCTGAATAGACTTGTTAGCAAGCAGTTAGTCATAGGCCTTCCCAATAGAAAGTTTTCTAAAGATAGGCTGTGTGACTCCTGTGAGCAAACATTTCTCTTTCACCACTTTTTGCCTTAACTGACAAAAGGGGGAGAGAAATTATAACTTGTGCTTTATTTTATCAGTTTTATTGCTCCTAATCATTATCTTTACTCTCTATGAATATTGAACTTAGGGGGAGCTCTACTAAAACTGTTACTCATAATTATTTTTCTCAAGTTAAAATTGCATGTTTGTCACTTAAATCAAAAAGGGGGAGATTGTTAGACATATGTTCGTTTTTGATGTTATTGACAAGCATCCAATTTGAAATACATCTAACATTGTCAACTGAGAAAAATTTCAGGAACAACAAATTCAATCCTACATACTCGAGACAATTGCTTGGAACTCAAGGAATCAACAAAATCTTGAAGATCCATGAGCACATCGATTAGCACAATCGATTCTATAACAGGGTTGAATAAGTTTACAAAGTTTGGTGTTACCCAATCGATTAGCACAATCGATTTGTACATCCTTAAAGAAAACAAAAGGGCTATCAATCGATTCTCCAAATCGATTGGTAAACATATTGGAAAATAAATTGTACAAGTCAGAGAGCCAGTTTGCCACAAATCGATTAGGCACATCGATTGAGTGAATCACCAAGACTAAACTGATTGTTTAAATCGATTGGACAAATCGATTGACATGCTTACTGAATTTAAAATGTGCAAGTCAGTAGCACGTTTTGCAGGCAATCGATTTGGCAAATCGATTGGAATAATCACTTCTTTAATTTTGTTTTTGTCTACATCGATTGAAACAATCGATTGTTAATGTCCCAGAGCCAAACCTGTTTACTAAATCGATTAGGCCAATCGATTCACTAAAACAAGTTTCAAAATAACTCAGGTCTGGAACATACACAATCGATTACTACAATCTGTTTATATACATCTGTGTAATAAAAGTTGGTATCAATCGACTTGGTAAATCGATTGAATAACCCAACTGATGAAAAGTACTTCAGACTTAAAATCCACAATCGATTGGCACAATCGATTGACATAAAAGTTTTATAAACAGAGACGACTGAATGGTTAAATGGATTAAGCACATCGATGGTTTTGATCTCGTTGTTTGAACAAAACACATCAAGTCGATTCTGCAAATCGATTTAATCATATACTGTCATCAAAGTTTGAAGAACTACTTAAAATAATCGATTGAGCAAATCGATTAGTATGTACAGTTTCAAGATTCAAGAAAAACAAGACTCGCGAAATCGATTGAGGAAATCGATTAACCAGCATTATGACTTTAATGAATCGATTGGGTAAATCGATTCATATGTTGTTTTTCCTGAAACTATATAAACTGTTTTTCTGTATCTTCACAATATACACAACAACATACACATAACTTTCTGACATCTTTGTTTCTCACTGTGAAATAACTTTGAACATTACTTTTTCAGTTATGAAGATTCATCTTTCATGATTCACAAGAACTGAGAAAGATTGCTGGAGAAACAACTTTAGAGAAGAAAACTGTTGAAGAAATTTCTATGTAATTTCTGATTAGATACATCTGTAAACAAATTCTTAAAACAAATAACATTGAGAAATCCAGTCTTAACTGGTAGTTATCTTCTGTGATTGAGAGGTCTCATCAAGAAGAAACTTGACTGTAATCTTGGAAGAGTTTATGGGAGATAAACTCTGGGATTCAGGGAGATAAGAATAGAATAAGAAGAATCGTTTTAGATTGATAGGCGAGGAGCTAGAACATCTGTAAACGGATTCTGAGATATTCTATTGGAAAGGCCAAGATTGGATTTGATCTTGGGACTGGACGTAGGTCGTTCAACAACGGCTGAACCAGTATAAATCACTGCGTACAATCTTTCTTACCCTTATCTCTGTTTAATTTCTGCAGTGTGTATTTGTTTGATATTGATTGAGTACTTGAATATCTTTCTGCATATTTTGATATTACATGAAAGACTGTTTCCAGCATGATTGTAAGTGAATCAATATCTTGACCAATAAACGTAACTGGTGCATCTCTCAATATATTCTTTGATCCATATACTTTGTGCATTCATTTGTATTGTAGTTTTGGGACCTTATTTGATGCTATGTTTAATAAATGTACGATTTGTTAAACTGCTGCGCATATCTCAAAAAATAAGTAATCTTCCGCATAATTTTCATTTAACAGAGGTTACTGGTACCAACAGTTGCGACAATGAAACACTTATGATGTTCAAATAAAATGGTTTGTTTAAATAATTTGAAGCAAAATAAAGACATAAGAAGTAGGTGTGTGTTGTTGTTACCGTTACTTTTATTTGCAAATAATACTTGATTGTATTCATTAGCTTAGTTAAGAACTCACAATTAAAAAAGCTTTGTTTCAATGTTCACTTTTCAAAAGTAGATTAAGATAGGAGAGAGGAAAAGTAATTCTAACTCTCAAAGATGCAAGTGTACAATATTCCACTAATTTAATTTCCATCTTAAAAGGTCAATAGAAACTAGTTTACTGATCCAGATGACCCTATGTACTGCTAAGATATCATAGTTTTTCATCAAGTCTGAAAGGCTTTAAATCACTCTAAACAATCAAATTAAAATACAAGATATTGTTCGATATTTAACACCTGAGTCTGATATTTAACAAATACTCTCATGTCGACCTTCTTGTGTTTCTTACAGTACCTAAATCATGCATCAAACCAACTAACAAAAGGACTAATATCATAATAAACAGAAAAACAAATTAAACACATATACAAAGGATAGTGAACACACTGTTTGAGACTCCCTGAGGTGAACAACTATCTTGTTAACATTCTTGTGTTTGTCATCAATCCAGAAATTGTAGAACCTTACAATGTTATTGTGCTTCAACGACCTCAATAGATGCACTTCTGAATACAGCCTCACTAGTTTGTCCGGTGATTGTAATACCTCATCAATCTGAACTTGGCTCCACCCAACTTCGAGTCTGTTTCCTTCATCAAATGCCTTAAAACTAATTAACCACAAATTAAGGAAAATATATACAAATATTTCGAATGGCTGACGCATTCGAATCTTCTTTAAATATGATGTATATAAAAACAATTAACAATGAGGTAAAAGCATTCAATTAGTTATCAATTACTCCTATAAAATACAACATAATATAGAAATGCTTCTCTAAAACCAAAAACATTCAATGGATACACGGTCTTGAAAGCTCTTTTGTTGATTACTTCCTTATACTGCCATGAATTCAAAAATAAACATAAAAACTAGATTATCCTATGGTAATGAGAAGTAGGATCAGTTTTAATAATATCAGGATCAAAAGGCTCAAGAAGACATGAACCTTCCTCTGAGCATTCTGTATCCACCAAACTCATCAATAAGATTCTATAATAATTCCTTTCCCTACAAATCAAGCAAAAACAATGACAGTAAAACAGTTACATGCTACGAATGTGGCAAACCTGGTCATATAAAAGCTGATTGTTACAAGCTGCAGAACAAGAACAAAAATTCCAAACCTAAAGGCAAGGAACCAGCTCAGAAAAACAGAAAAGCATACATTGCGTGGAATGACAACGAAGATTCGTCCACATCTTCTGAAACGGAAGAAGCGAATCTGTGTCTTATGGCTAAAACGGATTCTGAATCAGAAAGTGAGGTAAGCTCTCAAGATAATCCTTCTTTTGATGAACTGCAAGATGCATTTAACGAACTACATGCTGAATATGTTAAATCTGTTAAGCAATTAGTAAACACTAAGAAAATGCTTGAACAACAATGTAAATTGCATGATCAAATGAAAAATGATTATAAAAAGATTGAGGACTTATGTGAACAACTGAAAAAGGACTCACATGATAAATCTGCCAAATGCATTGATCTTGAGAATTCTGTTGCATTATTGAAGTCTGATTTATTGAAACTCTCTAGTAGCAAGGATAAACTAAATGATATTCTTAGCAACCAGAGAAGTGTCAATATAAAATCTGGACTTGGTTTTAATAGCAAAATGCATGCAAATCGGAATATGACTAAACATGGCATAGGTTATGAAAATGTTAAACATAACCAAAAATATGCTAAGTCTAGTCATTTGCATAATGTCTTTGTCAAACCGAAACAGTTTGCATCCTCTGCTGTCACTTGTCATTTCTGTTGTAGAAAAGGACATTTTGTTTACAATTGCAAATTTAAAAGACTTGCCAATAGAGGATGTAAACAGATTTGGAAAATTAAGACACAAGATGTTAAAATTAACCCCCCAGGACCCAATTTGTATTGGGGACCTAAATGCAAATTCTAATCCTATTGCAGGTATGCTTGAGATCCACAAAACACCAATGGTATCTTGATAGTGGATGCTCAAAGCATATGACAGGGGACAAATCAATGTTTGTGTCCCTTAATCTGAAAGAAGGTGGTTTCGTAAAGTACGGCGATAACAACAAGGGCAAGATATGCGGTGAAGGTAACATTGGCAGCAGATCAACTGCCATAATTAAAAATGTCTTATATGTGGAAGGGCTGAAACATAACCTTCTAAGTATAAGTCAGCTGTGTGACAATGGCTTTCAAGTAAGCTTTTCACCACTCTCTTGCACAATTGAAAACAAGCATGATAAAAGCATGAAATTAGTAGGTAATAGAGTTAATAATATCTACATGTTGGATTTAACTGATATGCCTGTTAATTCTGCTTGTTGCTTATTATCAAATGCTGATGAAACATGGTTATGGCATAAACGCATTGCACACATTCATATTGATCATTTGAATAGACTTGTTAGCAAGCAGTTAGTCATAGGCCTTCCCAATAGAAAGTTTTCTAAAGATAGGCTGTGTGACTCCTGTGAGCAAAGCAAGCTTGTTAAGTCTTCTTTTCCCCCTATAGATATGGTCAAAACCAATAGGGTTTTACAACTTATCCACATGGATTTGTTTGGACCATCTCAGATTAGAAGTTTTGGTGGTAACTTGTATGGATTTGTGTTGATCGATGATTATTCTCGTTTCACATGGACGTATTTTCTGACTCATAAAAGTGACACTTTTTCTGTTTTTAAAAAGTTTTCAAAATTAGTTCAAAATGAAACAAGTCAGAAAATTATATCCATCAAGAGTGATCATGGAGGTGAATTCCAAAATGATTCTTTTGATACTTACTGTGAAGAGAATGGCATACATCACATGTTTTCATCCCCTAGGACACCTCAGCAGAATGGTGTAGTGGAGAGAAAGAATAGGTCTTTAGAAGAGTTGGCTAGGACCATGCTGAAAGACTCAAATACTCCCAAGTATTTCTGGGCTGATGCGATTAACACTGCCACACATGTTATCAATAGGGTGTTGATTAGGCCCATTCTTAAGAAAACTCCTTATGAGTTATACAAAGGGAGAAAGCCTAACATCTCCTACTTTAGGATTTTTGGGTGTAAGTGCTTTGTGTTAAACAATGGCAAGGGACATCTAGGTAAATTTGATCCTAAAGCAGATGAGGGCATCTTTTTGGGGTATTCCCAGGTTAGTAAGGCCTATAGAATCTACAATAAAAGAACCAAAACTATAGAGGAGTCTGTCCATGTCAAATTTGATGAAAACTTGAACAGCACTCTTACTATAGTTGGTAACTCATTGGACGATATTGTTGATTCTGAACCTGTAGAAACCAGTGAACCTGAACCTCCAACCAATCCTGACTGCGTAGAACCAATTAGGGAAGATGATCTACCCAAAGAGTGGAAGTTTGCCAAGAACCATCCCATAGACAATATTATTGGAGAGATTTCAAAAGGTGTTTCAACCAGAAAATCCCTTAGAGAATTTTGCAACCTTACAGCCTTTGTTTCCCAAGTAGAACCCAAAAACATTAAAGAAGCTCTTTTGGACCCTGACTAGATAGTAGCCATGCAAGAGGAGTTAAACCAGTTTGAGAGGAACAAAGTGTGGCAGCTAGTACCTAAACCAGAAAACCAGCATATCATAGGAACTAGGTGGGTGTTTAGGAACAAGCTAGATGAGAATGGTGTTATAACTAGAAATAAAGCTAGGTTAGTGGCCAAGGGTTACAACCAAGAGGAGGGAATAGATTTTGATGAAACCTATGCCCCTGTAGCAAGACTAGAAGCCATTAGAATCCTCCTTGCTTATGCTTGTATAATGGACTTTAAGCTTTATCAAATGGATGTGAAAAGTGCCTTTCTCAATGGTGAGATCCAAGAGGAAGTTTTTGTTAGCCAAACACCTGGTTTTGAAAATACAGAATTTCCAAATCATGTCTACAAGTTAACAAAAGCTCTCTATGGATTGAAACAAGCCCCTAGAGCTTGGTATGAGAAACTTAGCAACTTTCTCATTTCACAAAATTTTTTAAGAGGAAATGTGGATAAGACTCTTTTCATACAAACTACTGATAAAGATATCTTGCTGGTCCAAGTTTATGTTGATGACATAATATTTGGATCTACAAATGATAAGCTATGCAAAAATTTTGAAAATCTAATGAAAGGTCAATTTGAAATGTCAATGATGGGTGAACTGTCATACTTTTTGGGATTTCAAATTAACCAAAGCAAGCAAGGTATCTTCATTAGTCAAACAAAATATTGTAATGACTTGATAAAGAAATTTTCCTTTGATAGCTTCAAGCCCATTGATACTCCAATGAGCCAAGGAAACCTTTTAGATAGAGATGAGTTGGGTAAACCAGTGGATGTTACAAGGTATAGAGGCATGATAGGATCATTGCTCTATCTCACAGCAAGCAGGCCTGACATCATGTTCAGTGCTTGTTTGTGTGCGAGGTATCAATCAAATCCTAAAGAGTCTCACCTTAGTGCAGTTAAGAGGATTTTCAGGTATTTAGTTGGAACTAGGAGCCTTGGTTTATGGTATCCTAAGGGATCAACTTGTTCTTTGGTTGGGTATTCGGATTCAGATTTTGCAGGGTGCAAACTGGATAGGAAGAGTACCTCTGGTACTTGTCATTTGCTGGGTAATTCACTTGTATCTTGGTTCAGCAAGAAGCAAACCAGTATCGCTTTGTCAACAGCAGAAGCTGAGTACATTGCAGCTGGAAGTTGTTGTGCTCAGATCATGTGGATGAAACAGCATTTGTTAGACTTTGGTGTGGACTTAGGAACTGTTCCTATCTTGTGCGACAACACAAGTGCGATCAGTATCACTAAGAACCCAGTTATGCATTCCAGGACCAAGCATATCGAGATTCGGCATCACTTCATTCGAGATCAGTTTCAGTGTGGGAATATCAAGTTGGAATACGTCAACACAACTGAACAGCTAGCAGACATCTTCACCAAAGCATTACCAAAGGAAAGCTTCCGTCACATTAGAATGAAATTAGGCATAATTGATCCTAGTCAGATCTGATTTATGTGTCAAATCGATTGGCTAAATCGATTGTCCTGTGATTACACATGAAAATGTGTTACACAATCGATTGCCCTAATCGATGTGACCCATAATATGTCTATTTTTATCAAAACTGTGAACACGAAATCGATTTGGGAAATCGATTGATTTATCTGTGGTTTTTATTTCTTTAAAAGAATTGATTTGGTAAATCGATGCTGAGGCAGGTATCTTCTGAACTGAGATGGAAGTTCTTCTGAAATTACTCGAAATCGATTTGGGAAATCGATTGAGCTAGTTGATTTTTTTTAAAAGAATCGATTGGGGACATCGATTCTGAGTTAGTTGTTGAAATGGATTCTGAGTTGAACTGGTATGAAAGCTGTTAAGTTGATACGATATCGATTTGGGTAATCGATTGAGTAACTTCATGAATCGATTTGGGTAACCGATTGGCATAGTTACCGTTGCAGTTTTTACTAGCCGTTACAGGATCTAACGGCTCTGTTGGTTGATCTTCCCCAGTAACGGTCATCAAATCGATTGGAACAATCGATTTCTGGATTTTTTTTATAAAAGGAACAGTGACAATCGATTTTCACCCATTTCCAATCACTTTCCCTAATCGATTGCAACTTCAATTTTCTGCAATATTTCTCAAAAATTCTCTGCTTTCAACTCCCAAACACTCTTTTTCTTCTTCAAATCTTCATCTTGTCACGATCCTTCTTTCACAAATGGCTCGTGTTAAGCAAACTCAACCCTGAACCCCTTCTCTTTCACCTTCATCTTCTTCATCTAGTGGGAGGACTCCGTCTCCACCACCCACTCTTCCAAAACGGGTACCAATACCTACACACAAGATTGCATCTCAAGATAAGGGTAAAGGTATTGCCCCTGATCAAGGTAAACCCAAAAAGAGAAAGGAAGCTCCGACTGAGAAATTGCTCGCTGACGCAATGAAGGAAATATCGCAAAAGAAAAAGAAAAAGAATACTCCACAGAAAAAGACTACTCCAAAGAAATCAACTGCTCCTCCACATAATCAAGCTGATGAATTCAAACTTCCACAAGCTTTTGTCAATCGGAAAATACACGAAGCTCGCGTCTTGGACTTCAGCTACTTCGACAGTAATGGTTTTTCGTTTCAAAACCATCTCCGGTTTCATGGTTTAGAAGACTTCTTATCCTGCTCGCTCGATACGTATCCGAATCTTATTCGGATATTCTACTCTAATTTCAAGATGACCGACACCGGCTTCAAAGCAACAGTCAAAGGGAAGAAGATTTCGATGTCTTTCGAAGAGTTCTCTACTCTGTCAGGACTTCCCTATTTTGGAAACTCAGTGGATGGCAGCACCGAAGCAGACGCTGATGACGACGGATGGGAAGAGTATCTGGACAGGCAAGCAGCTGTGCAGGATCTTATGGTCGAAGGGTTCGTGGAATCTGTTTCACTCCCTATAGGCCAGATGAAGGTTCAGCAACGGATGCTGATGTACGCCCTCACCCGGATGCTGGTTCCACGTTCCAGAAATCACGCCGTTGTGCAACGGCTGGATATCGTGCTACTGTGGGGTCTGTGCAAAGAGCTCAAGATGAGCTGGGCATGGATTGTTCTCAGGCACATGCTAGAGGCTGCTCAAGGGAAGTTGGTACTTCCGTATCCACAGCTCGTAACGGAGATTCTCACCCACTTCAAAGTATCTCTGAAGGGTGAAGAAGTTTCGAAGACTGTCCTAACATTTGGTGAATCCATCGTGAACCAAATGCAGCTGCGAAAAGTTAATGGAGTTTGGAAGCGACCTCAGACCACTACTGAACAAACCCAGCAAGGTGTTGAACAACCAGCTGCGGAGAATGTTTCAGCAGAATCGGAGGTGCTCACCAAACTGCTTGAATTTATGGCAGCACAAGCAGTTCACAACGCTAAGATGGAGGCATCTCATGAAAGGATTGAAGCTGCTATTCAGAAGATTCAAGCAGATCAGAATCAGATGGCGCAAGACGTGGCAGCTATTCAGGAACATCTGGGCATTAAGTTGTCCTTCAGCGATGTTGTTGAAATAGGAAGACAGGCGGCTGAAGAACCTGCTCCAACACAAGTAGAGGTTGCTGCAACTCATGGTGAGGAGACACCTGCTGAGGTTAATACAGCGGTCTCAGCCTCATCCCCTACTAATAATGAGGACCAGCATCTCTAGGCGTTTAGGACCTTATGCTTCTTAGCTTTTTTGTTTTGTTTTTGCTTTCATTTTGTAATGATCATGATGAATGTAATTCTTTTTGATTAATGAACCTTGAGCTTGTTAATCATTTCAACTGCTGCATTTCATTTTCATATTGTCTAGTGCGCGCCATAATCTGTTTATATTTGGTACACTAATCCAAAATTGTTTTCAACTAAGTTATAATATTACTGGCATTACTGCTTTTTATTACTAATCTTTTCTAGACTCTTTGTAAAGCAGTATCCAGGTTTGCTACAACCTCAGGGGGAGCAAACATTTCTCTTTCACCACTTTTTGCCTTAATTGACAAAGGGGGAGAGAAATTATAACTTGTGCTAGTGCTAACTACTTTATTTTATCAGTTTTATGCTCCTTATCTTTACTCACTATGAATATTGAACTTAGGGGGAGCTCTACTAAAACTGTTACTTATATCTCCTTTGAATTTTTCTCTCAAGTTAAAATTGCATGTTTGTCACTTAAATCAAAAAGGGGGAGATTGTTAGACATATGTTCGTTTTTGATGTTATTGACAAGCATACAATCTGAAATAAATCTAACACTGTCAACTGAGAAAAATTTCAGGAACAACAAATTCAATCCTACATACTCGAGACAATTGCTTGGAACTCAAGAAATCAACAAAAGCTTGATGATCCATGAGCACATCGATTAGTACAATCGATTCTATAACAGGGTTGAATCGTTTTATAAAGTTTGGTGTTACCCAATCGATTAGCACAATCGATTTGTACATCCTTGGAGAAATCAAACGGGCTATCAATCGATTCTCCAAATCGATTGGTACACCTATTAGAAAATAAATTGTGCAAGTCAGAGAGCTAGTTTGCCACAAATCGATTAGGCAAATCGATTGAGTAAATCACCAAGACTGAGCTGATTGTTTACATCGATTAGACAAATTGATTGACATACTTACTGAAATTAAAATGTGCAAGTCAGTAGCACGTTTTGCAGGAAATCGATTTGGCAAATCGATTTAATGAATCACTTCTTTAAATTTTTGCTATGTCTACATCGATTGACACAATCGATTGTTAATGTCCCAGAGCCAAACCTGTTTACTAAATCGATTAGGCCAATCGATTCACTAAAACAAGTTTCAAAATAACTTAGGTCTGGAACATACACAATCGATTACCACAATCTGCTTATATACATCTGTGTTATAAATGTTGGTATCAATCGACTTGGTAAATCGATTGAATAAACCAACTGATGAAAAGTGCTTTAGACTTAAAATCCACAATCGATTAGCACAATCGATTGACACAAAAAGTTTTAGAAACAGAGATGACTGAATGGTTAAATCGATTAAGCACATCGATGGTTTTGATCTCGTTGTTTGAACAAAACACATCAAGTCGATTCTGCAAATCGATTCTACAAAACACTGGTGGTTATCTTCTGTGATTGAGAGGTCTCATCAAGAAGAAACTTGACTGTAATCTTGGAAGAGTTTATGGGAGATAAACTCTAGGATTCAGGGAGATAAGAATAGAATAGAAAGAATCGTTTTAGATTGATAGGCGAGGAGCTAGAACATCTGTAAACGGATTCTGAGATATTCTAGTGGAAAGGCCAAGATTGGATTTGATCTTGGGACTGGACGTAGGTCGTTCAACAACGGCTGAACCAGTATAAATCACTGTGTACCATCTTTCTTACCCTTATCTCTTTTTAATTTCTGCATGGTGTATTTGTTTGATATTGATTGAGTGCTTAAATATCTTTCTGCATATTTTGACATTACATGAAAGATTGTTTCTAGCATGATTGTATGTGAATCAATATCTTGAATAATAAATGTTCCTGGTGCATCTCTCAATATATTCTGTGATCCATATACTTTGTGCATTCATTAGTATTGTAGTTTTGGGACCTTAATTGATGCTGTGTTTAATAAATCTACGATTTGTTAAACTGCAGCGCATATCTCTAAAAATAGGTAATCTTCCGCATAATTTTCATTTAACAGAGGTTACTGGTACCAACAAGAATAATTTAATTACGTTACAAAGAATTTAATACCAGACAATTTTGTTAAAAATATCTCAGGTTGCTGAAAAATTTGAGTTGCAACGAGAGTAAATATTTTTATCAAAATAGTTTGAGATGTGAGTGAAGTGATGTGTGGAAGAGTTGTTAGATATTCGTTTGGGTTTGGTTTTAAGTATAATATAAATATATATATATATAGGTATATTTAATATTATAAGTATATATATATATATATATATATTAATATAATCTATATATATGTGTGTGTGTTAGAAAGAAGAAAAAAAAAAGGAAAAGAAAAGAGAAACAGAGGAAGAAAAAAAGGACCAAATGTCCCTGCCTCGCGAAGCTTGCTTCTTCTTCCTTCTTCAATTTTCATTTTCGTTGTTTCTCTGGCTTCAAGAATAGAAATCCAAGGTTTGGGGGTAAGAAAGCAAGGATTTCTCAGCTTCATACTTCCTCTTTGATTTGAAAACGAAGAAAAACGGTGTTAGGGATTTTCAAATCATCAAACGAAAACCTTCACGTTTCGTCTAGATCTAAGATTCGTTTCGCGAAGAGATAGAAGGGAAAGTCGCTCACCTCCACTCTACAGTGCTAGTGAACTAACTTTGGATGCGACGTTGCGAGCGGAGATTTTACCGGATTTACTCGCGGTACCGTAATCGCACATTTAAGCTAACGTTAAGGTAAGGGCTCCTTCCAAACTTTTAGTTTGCATTTAGGGACTTATCTGTGGTTGTGTGGAAAAGAATTTTGTTAGGGTTGAAGTGTTGATTTGGGGGAAAATGAATTTAACTCATTATTGTATGATTTTGAGGAAATGAAATTTGATGTGTTTGAGTGGTGTGTTGTGATGATTTGTGTTCGTCGTATTCGACGTGTTCATAATTGATACTTATGAAATTTGAGATGTGTTTGGTTGGATTTTGTGGAAAAATGAATTGATGTGATTTGGTGTGAATTGTGGATTGAATTTGATAATATGTATGAGTATGTTCTGTGTGGAATTTGAAAATCATTAGAGTTAAACGAGTATTAAAAATGGGGAATCTTTTAATATCTCTGTTTACTTAATGTTTGTCGTGAAAATCATTAGAGTCAAACGAGTATTAAAAATGGGGAAACTTTTAATATCTCTGTTTACTTAATGTTTGCAGTGAAAATCGTTAGAGTTAAACGAGTATTAAGAATGGGGAATCTCTTGATATCTACGTTTATGTAATGATTGTCGTGAAAAATTGTTAGAGTTAAATGAGTATTAAAAATGGGGAATCTTTTAATATCTGCATTTGCTTAACGATTGTCGTGGATAGAGTCAGAGTATGCTCATGCATTTCATAGTACATGGCGACCGGATGGGCCATGGTGATAGTGGTGACCGGATGGGCCACGAGATGATTCCATGTGATTTGTTGGTTCATCTTATCCTTGCGAGAATTGTCGCGTCGTGTAAGGTCTGCGATAGACTGCACATTTTTGGTAAATCATGCAGACCCGTGATCGGTGGCACCTCGGTAAATAGTACTTTGGCCTGTGATAGACGGTACATTTAAGATTTACGTTTTTCTTTTAGTAAATCGTGCAGACCCGTGATAGGTGGCACATCGATAAACAGTACTGGTATGTGATAGGCAATACGTTTATGATTTACGCTTTTTAGTAAATCGTGCAGATCCGTGATAGGTGGAACCTTTGTAATTTAGTACTTTGGCCTGTGATAGACGGTACAATTATGATTTACGGCCCTTCGAGGAGGGTTTTGGTTTGGAATTCCGAGTCCATGCATTTTGGCATATACGCATTGCATTAGGGTGCTTGGCACACGAGTCGTGTTTGATTCAAGATTACGATTGAGTGTTTGAACTTGAGATGTCGTGGTAATTGCGTTGTAATTGCTAAGTGTTACGTTTTAGAATTGTGTGTTGTGTGTAATTGTGATTGATTCAGTTTATGTAGTTTAGAAAAACTTCAGAAAAATCGATTTCCCAATCGATTCTGTTAAAAGATATTGAGCAAAATCGATTTGGCAAGTTACATGGGCTCAACTATTTATCAAAATCGTTTTGCCAAGTTACAGGGGCTCGACTATTTATCAAAATCGATTTGCCAATCGATTTGGCAAGTTACAGGGGCTCAGCTATTTAAGAAAATCGATTTCCCCAGTCGATTATGTTAAAAGATATTGAACACAATCGATTTGGCAAGTTACAGGGGCTCAACTATTTAAGAAATCGATTTGCCAATCGATTTGGCAAGTTACAGGGGCTCAACTATTCAAAAAATCAATTTGCCAATCGATTTGCCAAGTTACAAGGGCTCAGCTATTTAAGAAATTGATTTGTCAATCGATTTGGCAAGTTACAGGGGTTCAGCTACTTAAGAAAATCGATTTCCCAATCGATTTCCCAATCGATTGATTTAAACCCAGAATACAGTTTTCACTGAAAATCTTTAAGAAAATCGATTTCCCAATCGATTTGCTCAGTAGAAATTTTTATTCTGATTCAAATAATCGATTGCTTAGTTGATCCATCCATTGGTTGGTCAGTTTATTTATTACTTGATTGATTAAAAACTTTATTTTGATTTCATTGTTATTTGACAAGTATTATACGAACTTTTAGCATATGGAAAACCCTTTTAAGGTGCATGCTAAGTTGAAAGGTTATTTTGTGCATTTAAAAGCTTAAATGTTATGTGTTAACTGTTAATTTCGGTTGGTGACCCTTTACAACTATTGTGGAAAATCTGGGCTTTGCCCTCAGATGAGAGCCAGGACAATCCTACCGGTTCGTATCCTGTGGATGGGAATGTAGATGGGGATGCCTGACTGGAGCTATGTTAGGAGGATCTTACGGGGCGCGTGGAGATCACTCAGGGTGTATAGTTTTTGTTTGTAGAATGATCAGATTAGGTTGACATGGAGGGAACATATGTCTTTCTTTTGGATTGCGTTTATTTTAAATTGGAAGACTGTACCTGTACTAATATTGTCAGCATGACATGTTATTTTCGATGGATTCCACATACCACTTTTTGATGGGTAAATACTTTGGATTCATATTTCGAAAAACAATTCCGCTGCTTATAAATTATAATGACTTAAATATTTATCCAAAGGTTTTTCCTTATTTATTTCTTGGTTTTATGAATTTGTTTTGAAAAAAAAATACACTCTTGCTTTGAAAATCGGGGTGTTACATTGTGGTATCAGAGCCAGGTTTTGGATTTCTTTGGGGCTGTGGATCCTTGGGTTTAGGTTGTAGGTTGTGAGTTGTTATCTGATCATGCGTCGGGGTAATTGGTCTGAGTTGTCAGATCAGGGGTAGTTATTATGTGTTTATATATTCGAAACTTAGTTTTGGAGTTATTCGAAGTGGTGTTAACACTTCTTCTTGATGTTGGTTTTTCGGAAACACTACCTCCAAGAGGGAATGACGTTGCAAGGATAAACGTCAGTAGGGATGATCAAATGGTTGAAGCTACAAATAACATGGATGTTTTGTTGTTGCACAAACTGCTGCAAAGACTCTACGGGATCTGGAGAAGAGGGAAAGAGGGATTTATGCTATTAAGTCAAGAGGATTGAAAGATTTTCGTCGTTACCATCCTCCAAAGTTCAAGGGTGATGAGAACTCAGGAAAAGAGATGATTAGTGGATTCAAGAAATGGAAAAGATCTTCGAGATGACGAATTGTCAAGCAGACCTGAAGCAAATCATGACGGCATGGAATTTATAAAATGGTTCCAAGGACATAGAAGCTATGTGTTGGTGTAAACTCGAAGATGATGAGTATGGATGGATTAACATTAGACTAATAAGGGATTTCAAGTAAAGATCTAAGTTGAGGACTCTTGTTAAGAAAAGTATTAGATGTATTCCTGGTAGATTTCAGGATGAAACTGGATGAAGTTTGACAACTGTCAAGGAGATGTGAACATCATGGAATTGTTGAGAAGATAAGGCTTCCATTTGGAATAACATTTGGTGCTTAGGTGTCAATGAAAGAGACTGGTATTGAAGTTAAGGGAGCGTTGCACATTAGGAGTAAATACTCCTTTGGTTAGATAAAATACGCTTTGAGGAATAGTCGATACCTTGAGGGATAAAGTCGAGCATTCGAGTTAGACTAGATTCCCAACTTGGATTATTAAGTATGGATAGTGATATTGGATGAATCTATAGACACGTAAGTGTGAATTTTGAGCGATGTTCAGAAAAACATAATGAGTTAAGCCTTGATGTATTGAACTCTATGTTACCATTAAGTGGAACTTGAAGTATCGAGTACGAGAATACTTGAGATTGCGGTAATATAAGTTTGAGAGTCTATTAAAGGATGTAAATTACTAAGAGGACGTTAATATTTTGATAGGTTGGGAGGATTATTTGAGATTTGATTTGGGGCCCTAAGATGGTTGATTTTATTAGTTGATGATTTAATATCCACAAAGTTGGATGGAGGACCAAGTAATGCTTAAAACTTTCATAATCGAAGGAGTTGAGGCAGGCAAGTGATAAATAATTCATATTAAGGATGGAAGTGTTTGAAGATTTTGAGGATCAAATTTGGAATCCTATTAAATGATATAAAGTGAAAAAGAAGAGATGGAATGAATGATTTATGATTTAGTTGTTGGTCTTGGGAAATCAAGCGTTGAGGTTTAAAATGAGTGTTGTAGTGACTAGATGAACAATGAAAGGTATGTGGGTCTTTGAGACATTTTACTGCAAAATTTAGGAGGATGAAGTTATAGATAATTATTTCTTAGGAAATGCTTATGGGGAATGTGTGAGAAATAATTCTTTAGGATGTTCGATTGTTAGGATTCTTTCAGTTTGTATCTTGGTGAAGGTTGTGAAGGAATAAGAATCCAACAAGTGAAACAAATATTGGAAAATGTGCCAAGAAATTTGTTGGAGCAGCACATAGAGATGTAGCTTATGACAATTAAAGATTCAGGGAAGGAATTATCTCACCTATAATTCAGACATTATTATTATAAAGGTATACCAATGATATAAAGACAATACTTGAGTGCATGTCATGGGGATTGTTATTGTGTTCGTCAATCAAAGGATAATCATAAAGTTGCAAATGAAGGACACAACGAAATTAAGGAGTATCAGAATGAATGTTGGTAGTAGAGGTAGGAGAATTATTTTCGAGTTTGTGCATAATTGCGAAGCATGTAAGAGATTTTCTAGTAAAGCGTGAATTTGAGGTGTTAGGCATGAGACGAATGTAGACCTTGATCTGTGAATTAAATTCAAGTTGGATTTTAATGGAAAACATGACTCTTGAAATGAAGTACAAAACTGAAAGGAAGTTTGTGTGTCCCAAGTGGTATAGTCTTTGGCATGATTTCGAAAATATTTGAGGAAGCTTTGATCACCAAGCATATGTGGGGATGAAATTATTAAATTTATAACTGGAATAACATACTGATAAGAACACTACTTTTTGACGTAGTTGTACGACTTAAGAAAAATCGAGGATTTGTGGACAAGGGAGAAATTTAGGAGTTCTCGGATGTAGTGATTGTTTTGTGCTCAGTGTGTTGGGGTCATTCTAAGTGTTTCAGTTTGGTACCAAATGGATGTTTCGTACCAAGTCGATGCAAATGAGACTACGTGACATAGGTACGAGATATTTTACTTCGTCGACAGGATCAAAGTTATAGGAAAATAAGGAAAACTCAATGGACTTTGAGAAGATTGTTGACTGCTTGTACATTAAGATAACCTCAGTTGTAAGTTGCAAGGAGCGCTATTACAGTTCGGTTAAAATAGTCTAAGCCACTATCATGGTTGTTGGTTATTTATTGACAAATTGAGGGAGTGATCATCCTTAATCTCTTGTCGATAGTAGACAAAACCATGTTGAATGGAAAGGACGAGCCTTACCGACTATGAATGGGTGCAGAGTTATTAAGCACCCTATGAAAAGGGGTAGGCAACACTTTCTTCGAGAAGGCCGGGTGAAACAAGTTGTGACTGGTATGTTGAATTCGGGTACAAACCTAGTGTGGATTGTTACTCTTACTTTAAGTTTCGAGGACGAAACTAATTTTAGGGGGGTAGTAATGTAAGACCCATAATTTTAAATTATACTTTATGTATTTTAGTGTATTTTGGTATTGAACTCGGAGGCTTTTAGCCAAAGTTATTAATATTTAGTGAGTTAAATGCCAAATATATATTTTTGGAAATTGGATTAAAATTATTTGTCGAAGAATAATTTAATTACGTTACAAAGAATTTAATACCAGACAATTTTGTTAAAAATATCTCAGGTTGCTGAAAAATTTGAGTTGCAACGAGAGAAAATATTTTTATCAAAATAGTTTGAGATGTGAGTGAAATGATGTGTGGAAGAGTTGTTAGATATTCGTTTGGGTTTGGTTTTAAGTATAATATAAATATATATATATATATATATATATATATAT
>JBBPBR010000001.1:20223086-20243443 GCA_037974775.1 Cicer pinnatifidum | reverse complement strand
TATGTGTGTGTGTGTGTGTGTGTGTGTGTGTGTGTGTGTGTTAGAAAGAAGAAAAAAAAAAAGGAAAAGAAAAGAGAAACAGAGGAAGAAAAAAAGGACCAAATGTCCCTGCCTCGCGAAGCTTGCTTCTTCTTCCTTCTTCCATTTTCATTTCCGTTGTTTCTCTAGCTTCAAGAATAGAAACCCAAGGCTTGGGGGTAAGAAAGCAAGGGTTTCTCAGCTTCATACTTCTTCTTTGATTTGAAAACGAAGAAAAACGGTGTTAGGGATTTTCAAACCGTCAAACGAAAACCTTCATGTTTCGTCTAGATCTAAGCTTCGTTTCGCGAAGAGATAGAAGGGAAAGTCGCTCACCTCCACTCTACGGTGCTAGTGAACTAACTTTGGAAGTGACATCGGGAGCGGAGATTTTACCGGATTTACTCGCGGTACCGTAATTGTAAGACCCGCATTTTATTTTATTTTTATATTTTTACCTTAGGAGTAGAAATAATTGTTGATGATATTATTCTAATTTTTGGTAATAATAATAATAATAATAATAATAATAATAATAATAATAATAATAATAATAATAATAATAATAATAATAATAATAATAAAAGCATTAAATGGCAACCGTTAAAAACAATTTTTAGGGCTTAGTTAAAATGTCACGTCCCCACTTAATACACGTTCTCCACTATTCCCATTTAATATCACACATTCCCTATTTAATATCAGGTTCTCCACTTTTTCCACTTAAACAGTTTCCCCACGTCCCCCACTTTCCCCTCACTTAATAATATATTTTACCCATTTAATATCACGTTCTCCACTTAATACCACATTACCCATAAAAATGAATAAAACAAAACGGACGCCTTCCATTCAAAAACATTCTGCGATAGAGAAAAAAAGGTTTAGGAGAGAAGAAGAGGGAGACCATTTTGATAGAAAAGGCAGCCACCAAAACACAAAAGAGATGAGTAACCTTATTCCCAATTTTGTTAAATCAGTATCAAAAAAACATCGATTGCATATTCGTTAACCGTTGGATCGGGATGATTTTTGGACAGCAGGTTCGCAACATTCAGATCTACGTTTTCAACGGTCGGATCAGCGAAATAACATTCAGAGAGGGATAAATCATGCTCGCACAGCAGCAGGTGTGAAACGAGTGAGACAAGAGTTTGTGAAACATAATTCTAGAAACAACTTTGATAACGGTAAGGGTATCACTCCATTCGCTTTCCTACTTGAATTATATGTGATATAAATGTACAATGATGTTGTGTATTGGTTCTGTTTGTGTGTTATCTTCAAAATGAATATTAATAAGGGTTGTGTTTGACACGTTCAAATTGTGGAAAATGAATGTTATGTGATGAGTTGTTATAATTGTTGTGCTTGACATGTTGTGGTTATTCAAGGTGATTACTTTGGGTCTAAACTAGGTTGGTTTGGAACAAGGTTGAATGATTTTGGACACTCTGATAGAGTGATCTATATTGTTACTAACAAAAGTTTCTACATTCATGCATTCATAGTTGTGTGGTACGTCCATAATTGGTTGGAGCCCACAGATCCTTGCGGGGATTTTGAGTTAGTGGTGTTGCTTGGAAGGACCCACGAAGCCCTTGCGGGAGAGGTGATATTCCGGAATCATGCATTGACATATAGTCTAACAAATAGATTGTGCATTTTGGTTGATTTGTATTTTTGGCGCGTTGTGATTTTTAACTGTTAAATGAAATATATGATTTATTTATATTGTTGCTATAACAACTATATATGCAAGCATATTTGCTCCGTGTTTGTTATTTGGAGATGACCCTTACATTTGACAGGATGTCACATATAGTGTTACTTGAGTGAATAATGTCACGGTCAATCCAATAGGAGAAATGCGAGGAAGTACAATAACATGCAGTTGGAGGCTCCGAGATACTTTTGTGCTGGGGTTAGACTCGTTGGGTGAGTCTTTCCACAAGTCCAAAGTTTATGACCAACTAGGATTTATGTTTGGGTAATAAAACATCAATAGTTTTGACTTTAGGAGTTTCTTTTGTTTAATGTATTAAATTTACTTTTAATGATTGTAAATACTTTGATTCATTATTTATAAAATATAGCTAAAAATATTATTAATTGATTTTAAGATAAATGAGTATTTAAGATAATCATAAATAAATAAAAACGAATATGTATTTTTACGTTTAAAATTTCGTTAGTTAATGTCTCGAAAAAGCGGGATGTTACAGTAATCGCACGTTTAAGCTAACGTTAAGGTAAGGGCTCCTTCCAAACTTTTAGTTTGCATTTAGGGACTTATCTGTGGTTGTGTGGAAAAGAATTTGATGTGTTTGAGTGGTGTGTTAGGGACTTATCTGGGACTTATCTATGATTTTGAGGAAATGAAATTTGATGTGTTTGAGTGGTGTGTTGTGATGATTTGTGTTCGTCGTATTTGACGTGTTCATAATTGATACTTATGAAATTTGAGATGTGTTTGGTTGGATTTTGGGGAAAAATGAATTGATGTGATTTGGTGTGAATTGTGGATTGAATTTGATAATATGTTTGAGTATGTTCTGTGTGGAATTTGAAAATCATTAGAGTTAAACGAGTATTAAAAATGGGGAATCTTTTAATATCTCAGTTTACTTAATGTTTGTCGTGAAAATCATTAGAGTCAAACGAGTATTACGATTGAGTGTTTGAACTTGAGATGTCGTGGTAATTGCATTGTAATTGCTAAGTGTTATGTTTTGGAATTGTGTGTTGTGTGTAATTATGATTGATTCAGTTTATGTAGTTTAGAAAAACTTTAGAAAAATCGATTTCCCAATCGATTCTGTTAAAAGATATTGAACAAAATCGATTTGCCAATCGATTTGGCAAGTTACAGGGACTCAGCTATTTATCAAAATCGATTTGCCAAGTTACAGAGCTCAACCATTTATCAAAATCGATTTGCCAATCGATTTGACAAGTTACAGGGGCTCAACTATTTAAGAAAATCGATTTCCCCAGTCGATTTGGCAAGTTACAGGGGCTCAACTATTCATTAAGGAAATAATGAGGCAAGTTACCAGTAAAGTCAAACTACAACACCGTCAAACTAGCCAAGTTATTCATTAAGGAAATAATTAGGTTGCATGGGGTGCCTTTTAGTATCATATCAGATAGGGACCCTAGGTTTACCTCCATGTTTTGGAAGGTATTTCAAAAGTCTCTAAGAACTAGACTACACCTTAGTACTTCCTACCATCCCCAGATTGATGATCAAACTGAAGTAACCATTCAGATTCTGGAGGATATGTTGAGAGCTTGCATTTTAGAGGAAGGAGGAAACTAGGATACGCACTTGCCCCTGGTAGAATTTTCCTACACCAACAGTTACCATGCCAGTATTGGCATGGCACCTTATGAGACTTTGTATGGAAGAAAATGTAGGACACCGTTATGTTGGTTATAAGTAGGGGATAAGGGGATCTTAGGTCTTGAAGTTATCCAAGAGACCACTGAAAATATTAAGTTAACTAAGGATAAATTAAAGATAGCCCAAAGTAGGCAAAAGAGCTATGCTGATATCAGGAGAAAACCTTTGGAGTTTGAGGAGCGAGATCATGTTTTTTTGAGAGTAACCCCCACCATTGGCATTGGAAGAGTGCTAAAGGTCACTAAGATAAACCCTCGTTTTGTGGGACCCTTTCAAATATTATAAAGGATTGGTCCCTCTGCATACAGAATAGCCTTGCCACCCAATTTATCCAATCTACACAATGTTTTTCACGTCTCCTACTTAATTATTAAAAGTTGTTAATTTAAAAATAAAATAACTAGTTTATTTGTTAATAAAAAAAGGGCATTATTGTAATTTTTAAACAAATGAAGGGCAATGGCATAATTTCCACTTTACCTCTCCACTATCTCTCTAATATCTCGTTTTAGAAACACATTTGTTCCTTCTTCTTCGTTACTGTAAGACTACTCCATCCTCTCAATCTCCAACCCCTCATTTTCCTTCATTTTTTTCAAATCAGTCAAACCCAAGCTTGACAAATCTCTTCAAAACCATTTTTAAGCCTTGCATTTCTCAATTTGTCTCTAACCAGATTCAAGGAAGCAGTAGGGGATAATAAATAAAAAAATGAAGAACTTGAGTCAAAGTGGCAATTTGAGAAAAAAGGGAGCTCAACAACCAATTTAATCAGAACATCGTCTTCTCCTTTATCATAAACTGTAAGTTCTTTTTTATTAAAGGTTTATTTTTATGATTACGCATTTAATTTTTGAAGTTGTTTAGAAGAAAATAGGAATAGAAGACAAAAACTCACATAGGTTTAACCCGTAGGGATTACATTGAATATGTCAGTATGTTAAAATGTGCATGTTGTTTATCATTGGGACATTTGTGAATGAATTATATGTTAGGAAAAATTTACCTAGATGTGCATAACTAGATTTAAAGTGATTATGCTTGTCGAGCACGATTCATGCTCGTTACTGCTATTGACTGTGATGTGTTTGTGAAATTGTGTTATGTTATATTAATTTTGTCTAATATGAGGATTTTGGGCGCTGAAAGTTTTTTTTGAATCAACTATTTTGGGTTATTACGGATTACGAAAATTAGAGTGTGATGAAATAGAACTTTTGCATATAGGTGTTTTTAAAACTATATCCAAATGATTTTACATGACTTTTATGTTGTTATTAATTTCATGACTTTTATATTTTTTTCTATTTTCATGACTCCAATATTATTTCTATTTTATGACTGTGAATTTACGTTTTGAATTAAGGACTTAAGATTAAACTATTATGAGTTTAGTATATCGCCTAAGTTATTTATAATTGTTGTGGATGAATGATGCATTTTATATATGACATAGGAAGTGCATTTTATACAAAACATTTCAAGTTTTGTACAATATCATTAATCAAATCATGCATGGCCTTATTCACGGTGGGACATTTAGGTTATTCCAAGCATGGAATAACGGGTAAAGGAGAACAATCAGGACGCTGATTGGAGTTTGGTCAGACCACCTTTACCAATCAGGACTCAATTATCTTAGTGACCCACATTAAGATATTAGACGACTTTTCCTTATTCTAAATGAAAAGATTTGAGGTCATCCATATGTTTTTCAATATATATATATATATAAAGACATGCATAATAATAATAATAATAATAATAATAATAATAATAATAATAATAATAATAATAATAATAATAATAATAATAATAATAATAATAATAATATTTTTATCATGAGATATATAGTTATTTTCACGTTTTATACACTTTTATGAAAGAAACTCTTTGAGATTGTTTTTCCCTTTTATTTTTAGAGCTCATTGAGATATTTTTATCTCACCCCAATTATTATTTTTTTTTTTGTTTAGCAGCTGGAGGAACATGAGACATGAATTTAGCATCAGAAGATCAGTTCCAAACTCGTGGAATTAGAATTTAATGTTTTGTTTTATGATGTAATCAGTCAATCGTAGTTTGTTTTCAAGATGTAATATTTTATGAATCTACTAAACAGGTTGTAAACTATATTTATGAATGTAGTTTTCAGTTATGATGGTGATTCTTATTTATTATTTATTGTTAATTGTCTCTGTTTTATTAAGGTGTATGAGTCAAATTATCATATTCTAGATAAATGATAATGGGTCTTACATTTTGGTATTAGAGCCATGTCGATTCATTTGGACTATGGATTATGTGTTAGAAATTTGAATATCTTTGTTTTACTATACATTTTAATTATCATTTTAATGGGACAACCAATCTTCTCCTCCAATTCTTCTACAATTTTTTGCAATATTGAACGAGCTTATAGACTTTGGCTGGAGTATTGAGCAGATGCATTACTGCATCAATCTTACTTAGATGCTTTGAAATTTTTATGATCGCTTGATTAACTAGCATGACCAATATTGAAAAGCAATCTTTCCAATGCTTGCCTTTATCTTCTAGCTCTTTATAGATCTCTTGATTCTTTAATTGACCTAGCAACATCATAAAACGATTCTCCCAATATATAGTTTCATCATTTAAGTCATTATAGATATTTCTTGGAAATAAATGTAATTCTTCAACTCACTAGAATTCTCCATTTCTATTCTTAGTGTGTCTTGATGTTTTGAGAGTAATTCTTCAATTTCTTCTTTGTGTTGCATCTCAGTCTTTACTTAACTCTCGTACTCAGCTAACATTTCTTTAAGTTGTTTCTTTAAATCTTCAAACTCTTTTTATATATTCTTCTTAGAGCTTGTTGATTTTTTCTACAACTGCTTCCACATATAGGCCTCTTCAATAACTGTATTCTTTTCTTGCTTTCACACATTTAACTCTTCATTTGCATCTCTCAAACAATCATGTATGTCAAGTTTATTTTGTTTTTCAATTTTCAATTTCTTGTTGCTTCTCTCTATAAATTGACTCTTACATGTGTTTTATGATCATAAGTTCTCGTTCTCTTGGGAGACTTTTTTAACTTTACTTGTAGCATTTTTTCTCCTCTTCAGATTTTAACAATGATGTTTTGAGTTTTTCTATTTCTTCATTGGAAACAAGGGCAGGTTCAAGTATTTCTTGATCACTTGATGGTGTACTTTGGAAAGGCAACTTGAATTCTTTGACTCTTTTCTTTACCCATTGTTGATAGAGTTCTTTTGTGCTGCAATTTATGCATTCCAGTACTCTTCTTTTTCTAACGATCATTTCCCAAGCTCAACTTATCCTTTACAACATTGGTGGATCTACTATACCCGTATTGTGCAAAACAAAAGCTTCAACGACTTATCATCTGGTTTCTCTAACATCGGGTAGCCAAGTTTTCTCAGAGCTACCATTGAATTGTAATTAATACATCATTTGGTTCCCATGAGAGGTACATTTGGGAAATCTTTGCATTGGCATATTACTTCCTCCACCCCTTGTTATCTATGATACCATGAAATTGCGTCCCCAATAAGGCTATCTTTACTCTGAGTACATTCACGATTACTTTTAACTCCAACATGATACCCTTGCTGGAACATATGAGACATGAACCAAATATACAACACTAGAACACATCACAAAAGTGTTCCCCCTTTCTTCTCGTGTCGCATATGCAAAGATTAGTATACATCATCAAGAACCGCGAGAACTAGATTTGTTTATTTTTGGTAAAAGCTAAGAAGACATCGATGGCACCAAAATCTACAAAATTATCATTGTTTAAAAATAAAACAATACCATAGATAATGAGAGCCAAAACATCTATAAAAGTACCGCATTCTTTTTAAACGGCTAAATCCTGGAACTTTGGCTCTTGTTATTTTCTTGAAAAACCATGAATAGCTCATTGTTCCTCTTTTTTACTTGTCAACTCTCTTATGTCGATTTTCAACACTTCAGCAATTGCGCTCCAATTTTGTGGTTTCCCACTATATCAATAAGGATTTCTTTTCTCTAGGGAGTAGCCCAATATTCATTCAAATTCATCTAATATCAAAGCCATTTGAAAGTCTTGAAAGGTGAAACATCTTAAAAGAGGGTCGTAATACTGAGCCAATGTCGTGAGGGTCCCTATTTTCACATTCACTGCCAAGAGATTTAGGATCTTCACATATTTGTGAAAGAAACTCTCATGTATGATTTTCATTTGATTGTTGATGTCTCTTAAACTTTTCAAATCAGGTTGCTTGAACTTTAAAAGTAAATTTTTTCTTTTTTTGATCCCATTGTCCACTTTAGTTTAACACGTGACTAAGGTCCTTATGATTCCCCAACAATCCTAAAAATTGATGCAAAATGCCATTACATTTTTCAAAAGTAACAACGTCATGAGATATGAATGCAATTATGTAGGATGATTATTGTGAATATGTAAAGTTTTGATTGAATGTATGAGGTTTTTTTTTTTTGTTGCTTATATGGATATTCTTAAGATGAAAGGGTCTATTGGCTTATGTAGTAAAACTCTCACAAAGGTGGCTCTATAGTTCTAAACATGGTTCCTAGAGTCAGTAATCCTATTTTTGAAAATTGTCAACAACAATAGGTAAACTATATGGAGTGGCAATACTCTCAATGTAAGACCCTTAATTTTTAAATACTAAATTATACAATTTTAGGGTATTTTGTTTGGAATTTCTTAGACTTTTAGCCCAGTTTTTTGTATTTAGTGAGTTAAATGCCAAAAATATATTTTTGGAAATTGGATTAAAATTATTTGTCGGAAGATAATTTATTTACATTAAGAAGAATTTAATACCAGACAGTTTTGTCAAAAATATCACTCGTTGCTAGAAATTTATCTGTCAATTGAGTTGGGACTAGAGTAGATATTTCTATTAAATTAGATTCAAATGTGAATGAAGTGATGTGTGTAAGAGTTGTTAGATATTTGTGGGTTTGATTTTAATTATAATATATATATATATTATTAATATAAAGTAATATATATATATATATATATATATATATATATATATATATATATATGTTAGAAAGGAGGAAAAAGAAGAAAAAAACGGAAATAGAGGAAGAAAACATGTTTCCCTCCCTGCTCGCGAACCATTCTTCTTTTCCCTTCTTTCTTCCATTTTTTCCCTTCTTTTGCTTCAAGAAAAGAAACCCAAGGCTTTGTGGGTGAGAAAGAACAAATTATCAGCTTCATTCTTCCTCTTTGATTCAAAAACGAAGAAAAACGGTGTTAGGGATTTTCAAACCGTCAAACACAATCTTTCACTTTTCTTCTAGATCTAAGCTTCATTTCGCGAAGAGATAGAAGGGAAAGTTGTTCATCTCCATGCTACGGTGCAAGTGAACTAACTTTGGAAGCGACGTCGACGTCGCGAGCGAAAATTTTATCGGAATTACTCGCGGTACAGTAATAGCTCGTTAAAGCTAACGTTAACGTAATGGCTCCTTCCAAACTTTTAGTTTGCATTTAGGGACTTATGTGTGGTTGTATGGAGAATAAATTTGTTGGGTTTGAAGTGTAGATTCGGGGAAAATGAATTTAATGCTTTTATGGGTGAAGTTTTAGAGTTGGGTTTTTGGTGATATTGATTAGTGTTTGTGGAAAATGAATTTAACTCATTTATGTGTGGTTTTGAGGAAATGAAATTTGATGTGCTTGAGTGGTGGGTTGAGATAATTTTGTGATTGTCGTGTTTGACGTGTTCATAATTAATATTTATAAATTTTGAGATGTGTTTGTGTGGATTTTGTGGAAAAATGAATTGATGTGATTTGGTTTGAATTATGGATTGAATTCGAGAATATGTCTGAGTATGTTCTGTGTGGAATTTGAAAATCATTAGAGTTAAACGAGTATTAAAAATGGGGAATCTTTTAATATCTCTGTTTACTTAATGTTTGTAGTGAAAATTGTTAGAGTTCAATGAGTATTAAAAATGGGAATCTTTTAATATATGCATGTACTTAATGATTGTCGTCAAAATTGTTAGAGTTAAACGAGTATTAAAAATGGGGAATCTTTTAATATCTCTGTTTACTCAATGATTGTAGTGAAAATCGTTAGAGTTAAATGAGTATTAAGAATAAGGAATCTCTTAATATCTGCATTTACTTAAATTGTGTTTGTCCGTGAGAGACTGTATTGGTGTTTGTCTGTGAGAGACTACACCCTAGTAAATTGTGTTTGTCCTTGAGAGACTGTACTGGTGTTTGTTTGTGAAAGACTACACCCTAGTAAATTGTGTTTGTCCCTAAGAGACTGCACTGGTATTTGTCTGTGAGAGGCTACACCCTTGAAAATCGTGTTTATCCAAGAGAGACTGCACTGGTGTTTTTCCGCGAGAGACTACAACCTAGTAAATTGTGTTTGTCTGTGAGAGACTGCACTAGTGTTTCTCCGTGAGAGAATACAACCTAGTTAATTGTGTTTGTCTGTGAAAGACTGCACTGGTGTTTGTCCGTGAGAGACTACACCCTAGTAAATTGTGTTTGTCCGTGAGATACTGCACTGGTGTTTGTCTGTGAGAGGCTACACCCTTGAAAATCGTGTTCGTCTAGGAGAGATTGCACTCGTGTTTGTCTGTGAGAGACTACACCCTTAAAAATCGTGTTTTTTTGGGATAGACTGCACTCGTGTTTGTCCATGAGAGACTGCACTCGTGATGGTATGTGAGAAACTGTACGTTTAGGATTTACGCCTCTCGCGGAGGGTTTTGTTTGGAATTGAGGTGTAAGACTTGTGATAGGCTAAATATTAATAAATCGTACGGGCCTGTAATAGGTGGCACCTTGGTAATAAGTGATGGTTTGTGAGAGACTGTACAATTACGATTTTCTACTCTCGCAGAGTTTGATTTTGTACAATTAGGGTGCTTGGCACGCGAGTCGTGTTTGATTCAAGATTATGATTGAGTGTTCGAACTCAAGTTGTCATGATGATTGTGTTATAATTGCCAAGTGTGGATATTTTAGATTTGTGTGTAAGTGTGATTGATTTCAAAACCATTTTGAAACTCAAGTTGTCGTGGTGATTGTGCTATAATTGCTAAGTGTGAATGTTTTGGAATTGTGTGTAAGTGTGATTGATTGCAAAACCTTTTCGAAACTCAGGTCGTCATGGTGATTGTGTTATAATTCCTAAGTGCGATTGTTTGGATTTGTGGGTAAATGTTGATTGATTTTGAAACCCTTTAAAAAGCTGAAAAATGCGGAATTTTGTTGTTTTTCTGCTGCTGTCTGATGTGTATTCGAATACATAAGGTTGTATTCGAATACAGACATGTTGTTTTGCCGCTGACTTACTGTGTGGTCGAATACAGAAGGTTATATTCGAATACAGACATGTTGTTTTGCTACTGAGATGTCAACAAGATCAAACTCTAGGTGAGATCTTCATGCTAACTAAACAAGATGTAAAAATACGAATATTTAATTGTGCAAGTATAATATTAACTTAAGTATATTTATTTCTCATTATATTAAATATGAATATCAATTGCTTTATTTAATGTGGTTTTAAAATAAATGTGTGCTTAATATAAAGAGAAATTTTTATTTATATGATTGACATGAGTGTGATCTTGCTCCTACGTATCTTCTAGTGTGATGGAGAAATCAAAGCTACGTAGTTTTAAAATAAAAAATATGGGCGTGATTGTTTAAAAAAAAAAGTTTGTTATCAATAAAAAAAAAAGTTTTGACAAAGAAAATGAGTTTGTTAGATTTAAATAGTTATTTTGAAATGCGAGTTTTAGGACTATCAAGTTGTACAACTTGTGTCTCAAAAACTCAAAGAGTAAAAAGATGTCACGTCTAAATTAATCCTCTTAAGAATATTTTAAATCATTTTGGTTATATAAATGAGTTTTAAAACTTCCAAGTTGTACAACTTGTGCCTTAACAACTCAAAGATTAAAAAGATGTCACATCTAATTAATCAAATTTTAAAAGTTAATTTTAGATAAATTTAAAAAAAAGAGTGTTAGAACTATTAAGTTGTCACAACTTGCGTCTTAAAAGATTAAAAAGATGTTACATCTAATTTTTGTATGATTATTAATGTATTAAAAATAAAAAAAGTTTCAGAACTATCAAGTTATCATAACTCATGTCATTATAACTTGAAAGCAAGATTTTGCTTATTTTAATTTTGGCAAGAGTTTTTTTTTTTTTTTGCAAAAAAAAAAATAAAGATAAAAAAAATAATAAAATTAAAAATTAAAGATTTAATGTAAAGTAAAAGCAAGTTGTGTCATGTCGTTTCTATTATGCGCAAACTAAACAAAAGTAAATGCAGGCAAGCTGGCTATGTACTGTACAAAAGTAAATGCAAGCAAGCTGGCTATGTACTGGATACTTGGATACTTACATGTTTCATCCTTTCATGACAAGTTTCAATATATCCTTTGAATTTTTGTAATAAATAATCTCATCTTTAAATAAAAGGCAACAAACAAATAAAAAGTATCATTGAGTATGAAACCAAAAATTCACCAAACAAACAGAAAAAAATGAAACACTATATTAAACGAGATAAAGAACAAAGACAAACTAGAGAGGCACATATTTGTGTATAGCAGAGAAAAAGCCGGTGGGGTGTATCGGCTGACGATGATTGGTGGCAGTTACCGGTGGAAGTTAGAATGAAAGTAATGTCCTTTGCCTCTTGTTTTCTATTTTTCTTTTAGTTTTGAAATATATGATTTTAAGGATGGATTTAGACTGTTGTTTCTTCTCTACTCAACTTCATTTCTATTTCAGAATCTCTCTTTTTTTTAAAAAAAAAAATCTCTTTTTTCTTTACTTCTCTTTTTGGAAAAAATAAAACTCCTCCCCTTTTTTAGATGTGCTTTTTGATAAGCAGAATTAATCCCCCTTTTGAAAACAAATGAAGATGTATTTATAGAGTTTTATTTCATGTTCAATAATGTTTTTCATTTGTTTGTTGCCTTTTATTTAAAGATGAGATTATTTATTAAAAAAATTCAAATGATATATTGAAACTTGTCATGAAAGGATGAAACATGTAAGTATCCAAGTATCCAGTACATAACCAGTTTGCTTGCATTTACTTTTGTTCTTCTTCCTAGATTTGATTTCTTCATCGCACCAGGAGATACGTAGGAGAAATATGACACTCTTGTCAAGCATATAAATAAAAATTGATATTCATATTTTACAATAAGGAAAAATAAATATACTTGATTAATATTAATCTTGCACAATTAATTATAGATAACCGTATTTTTATGAATGTTGTAGGGTGTTAATACCTTCCCTATGCATAATCGACTCCTGAACTCAAAATTTGGTTTCAAATATCATTTTTTTATTTTTGTTTTATTTTAAAGGGTTTTCCCAATATTTCCCCTATTTTAAAATAAAATTTCGTGGCGACTCAATTGAATTCGAGAAAAACTCAATTTTAGACCGCGACAAGTATTCAAAATTATAAAAATATGAAAATAATTGAAATTTTAAAATAAATATAATTTGCTTACAATGGTTTTTTTTTTCATTTAATCCTCTTAAAATAAATAAAAACAACAACCTCTGAAGTACTTTCATCCCCTTAGAACTCTTTGCATGTCCTCTCAAAATCCAATAATCACCCATAGTATCACTGAAGAAGGATACATAGAAGGTTGAAAAGTTTGAAATTTGAACCATTGTATAAAAGGCAGAAAAACTAAGCTAAGAAAGCAAACAAATCTCATAACCAACTTGAATCAAAGAAACTTCTTCTTGGCAAACTGTAAGTTCTTTTCCTAATAATGTTTCACATCTTGCATATGGGTTTTCTGGGTTTATTATGGTTTCACTTTGTTGATTCGATTTAATTTACGAGTTGAAATGATGAGATTCTTAGAAAACTAGGAGTGAAGATAAAAATGTGAGGTTTAGCGTGTAAAAAATGTTTAACATTTGTATTTAGATTTTCTAAATCAATTCTTTCTGCATTCGATGTGTGAATGATTATGGTATGTTAATGATTGAAGGAATGAAGGTCAATTGTTTGTTGGCTAGTTGATACACCCTTTGTGTTAATGTATCCCCTAATTCCTCTGATGTGTTTTCAGTTTTGATTAGTTTTTGCCTCTGACCCATTTTCCTGCTTCTCATCGGTCTTAGCCTATGATTTTGTTTCCTCTGGCTACCTCTGATCCAAGTTTCCTCCGATCATGTTGTCTGTAATCACAATCCGTCTCTGGTCACGTTGCCTCTGATTCAAGTTCCCTCTAATCAAATTGCCTCTGATCATGATGTCTCTAATCCAAATTTCCTTTGATCATGTTTCCTCTAATTAGAGTCTACCTCTTGTAGTTATATTTTATTTATAAAGTAGTATGTGATGTAATCTTGGTACTTTAAGGATAATTGTAAATTATAAATTTGTATTTCCAATTTATTTTATTGTTTATACCTTATAAGATTTTAAATGACTTTTTCTATTTTGTTAAAATGTATGAGATAATTACCATATTCTAAACAATTGGTGATGATTATTACAAATAAAATCAAATTTAATATTTATTGTGACAATGGTAATATCAGAAAAGAATTTATTAATTTTTATTTTAAAAATATTAGAATATGAACCTTTTTATCAAGTAAAAATTTTTATTTTTCAAGATGTCAATTTATTAAATAAAAAATTTATTTTTTGAAAGCTTATTTAAAATGATTGCTTTTGATGGTCTTACCTATTAATTATACCAGAAAAAGACTCTATGTGTATGTCTCTTCATGTGTATGTCCCTTATTAGTTACATTTGCTTATTTTTTCAATTGTGAATGTATATATAATTCATTTATCTTCTTTTTACAATAAAAGAGAATTCGTTAAGATTAATAGTAATTATGTGATTAGATAATCCGTTTAATATCTCAATATCAACAAGGATTTTCACCAATCTAATTATTAAATAAAAAAAAATTATAAAGTATATTAATTAAATAAATTTTTATAAAATTTTAAAATTATTTAATATTTTATTAAATAATTTTAAATAAATATATAATAAACTTTTAAAAATATAAAAAAAATATCAATAGCTATATTTCATTACTACGAATTTCAAATTTATATAAAATTTTGTGGATTTGACTATTACTATATCATATCAATAATTAATAGTTGAATTAGTGAAAATTTAACGTTAATATTAAATTATTAAACACAATAATTCACCACAAAGTTATCTACGTAGTCATCGGATAATATCTAATAAAAAATATTAATATATTATTACAGTCTCACTTTTACAACAAGAATACTATTTAGATAATAAAATGAATGCAAGGATCACATCTATAATGTATAAGTTGCTTCCTAGATTGCTTGGGCGATTTTTTATGGTTTTGAAGACCATATTCATAGTTCGAAACTTCCGAACAACTTGATGCGTGATGGATGGATTAATTAGAGCAGTTTATTAAAATATTTTGTGAGAAAAATCAAAAAATAATTTTTCTAAAAAAAAAATTGAATTTTTATTTTCAAATCAAATTTTTTTTGAGAAGTATGTAAAAAGATTTTGTAAATCATTTTTTATCAGAAAATTGTATTCATTTTTTAGGTTTAGAGACTTTATTTCTCAATGTATTAATTACTATAAAATTTTTGGCCTCTTAAATATATAAATTAAGATCAATAATAGTGAACTTGTGAAATTAAGCATTGATATGACACTTCCACGTAATATCTATGATGTTCAGATGCCATTCGATGGACTCGTGTCTACAAGGAAGCCAACCAGTTTGCAGATGGCCTACCAAAATATGGGCTGAGTTTGGACAGTAATTTTAGGATTTTTTTAATTTTCTCCTCTCCCTTTATCTTTAATGTTTTATTGGCTGACGCTGTTTGTACCATTTTTCCTAGAGGTTTCTAACCCCTTTTATTCAAGAAAAAAAAAATTAAAATTGCCTCCTAGCTACTTTGTCGACGACATAATAGTATTCATGTAAATAGAAAAAACAGATACAATAGTGATATAGAGAATAAATATTCCAAACAGAAAATAAATTCAATAATTTAAGTAATTGTAACAAATATCATATGCAAGTACGTACGAGTACTTTTATGATAAACTATTTAAAGACAACTTTTTGGATTGACCACTCCACTAATACTTCCTCCAGCATTTGTACAAGATGAAGTTTGGGATCCTTTTGGATAAACAAGGTTTATGTCTTGTAGTTTGAGACCCCAACATGGATTGCTTTGGCTGCAATCAAATTTGATAGCTACTGGACTTGCTGAAGTTCCCTTTATGTGTTCATATGATACACTGCTTATCTTCACTCCAGAACTCTGTTTTCAATTTCTTTTACAATTAATTCTAATTTACATGAAAAAATGTGCATCTAGCTAAATGATAAAATGTTTATTCTAATCAAACAATAATTTCTTTTATCATCATAGGAGAATGGTGATATGTAGAAAAGATACCTTGTGAGGACATTCCCTTTTGGTGCAATATCTTTGATCAATAATTATGGGATTGTAAACATTTTGCATGATAAGGTTTCTGAATTCAATGTTTCTTGCATATCCATTGCTTGGTTTTGCCCATGATTTTATTCTAACACCATTTTCTGTTTTAGTAAACACTGAATCAGTCACTGTCACGTTTTCTACTCCGGCCTCATTTGAATAGGCCCCCAAACTTCCAATGCTGCATGTAAAATAGAAGAATTAATATACATTTGAAAATTGATCAAAGTTTAGGAGCTTTTAATATGAATGTTTTAGAAAAAAGGTTCAAATATAAAAATCCTTGAGATTAACTTGGTATATGTAGCATGTTTTCCTAAAATAAACATTTTTTAGCTACAAAATGCTAAAAAAAAAAATAGATATAGCATGTTGGTACAATTTTTATGTCTATTTAAGATAATTTAATATTATTACAAATTAATGACAACACAAATAAAAATGTTCTGATAGATCAATTCATGAAATTCATCGTTGGACTAGTACCATGTATATTATAGGAAATTAAATTTCTTTTTTGGTGTAAATCATATAATATCCCCTACAATTGCATATACTAATATCTTGAATCGTATAAAGTTACAAAGTATTTTACTCATAAAAATGATTATAATAAACAGTAGTGAGTCATTTTGTTAGTTTCTATTTAAAAAAAAAATTATAAAGTATTTCATATTTTTATTATAATTATTTTTAAAATTTTTATAAAAAAAACTTCCAATGTTAAATTGATTTAAATAGCTTATCATACAAAATCATTTTTATTCACTCAAAAAAATCATCTTAAATATTCCATTTTTATGTTACAACTTTTTTTTGGATATTAAATTTTTTTTAAAAATACTTAAAACGAGTTATCATAAAAATCATTTTGGAAAGATATTTTTTAAAAAAACAAATATGATTTTGATTATGTTAAAATCTCTTTTAATTTGTAACAAATGAATATTTGACATACCTTATAATGCTACAACATTTTTTACTTTAGACCACACTTCGTTTAGCCACGGCTACAAAAGCGTGGCTACAAATGGAAATAGGCAAAATATACAATTGTTTTGTTATTGTCACGGATTAAGCCACAATTTTAAAAATGTTGTTGTTTGACCACAATGAAAAATCGTTGACAGATAAAATTTAATATACACATTTTAAGTGTGGTCTAAAGCTATAAAAAATGTGACCTCAAGTTAACTCAAATAATAATAAGGAGAAATATATAATTAATTAATTATTGTGTTTTATTTGTTTTCTTTATTGAAGAAACATAATCACAAGTCTTATTTCTCCTCCACTATCATACTCTTATTCCTCCAAAACCATAACTCTAAATCTACCTTCACTATTTCCTCTTCACTCACGATCATAAATCCATCGATTTTTCGTCTCAATTCAGTCGCGTTCAACTACGAAATTGTCTTCGAGTTGTTGCTTCAGTACCTTCGCTATTTCCTCTTCGTATCGTTGCTTTGATACCGTCACTCTTTTTTTGTTTTTAAAAAAATGATAAATCAAATTTTTAATCTACAACAAATAAAGTTAGTATTTTTTAGCAGCCCAAAGGAGATATGGCCAAAGTTCTTGCTTTGGCCTTAACTCTTTTTCTTCGTTAAACTACTAATCAAATTTATAAAAAATTTGAATTTTTTTTTATCAAAAATAACTTTTGATATCTTATTAATTTTTCATATGAAAGCTAAGAGTAACTTTAAAACAAACGACTCTTTTAAATTCCTAACATAAATAAATCGGAATAAGTTAGTACTTAGTCAAAAAAAAATTCTAATTGAATTTTTATTATTTTTGAATTGTAGCTGAATTATATGATAATCCACATACGATATAATAGTCCACCAAAAAAAATGAAATCATTGCAAAAAGAAAAGAAATCGTAATTTGAAAACGAAAACACAAAAGAATCTGCAATTTTGCATTTCTTTACTTTTTGTTTTTTTCTAGTAGCCATAAGTCTATGTCGTTTTCTTTTTTAAAATTCTTTATTATTCGGTTATCAAACAAGGGACTAAACCATCGTCTTATATTTTTGTTAAAGGTCGTGAAAAAAGTTCAAGAACACAGTTAATGACTTACGTCATTAGTATACTATATAGCTCACTGACATATTATGGTTTAATGACTAAATTATCTTAATTTATTTTTAATCAGAAACTAAAATAAGTTGTTTTATTTGTTTGGGATTATTTTATCTCATGTGTTTTTTTTCTAGAGATCAAAATCTTCCTTTACTCAAAAACTAATTAGGTCTAAAAAAATTCTGAATTTTTTGATCAGTTAGCTTAAAAAAAATTCTCGCCGCATAATTTGCTTCAGACATCATGGTATTGTTGGGTCAGTCCTAAGCTAATCTAATTATCAGTTTATCACAATTATTAATTCTTTAATGCACGTTACATGTTCATGTACTTCTGACAAAGAAGTATGCATGTTGAAGATATTCGTTCATATAATTTTATTCGAGATAGACAATTAACCTCCAAGCCAAAGAAGAAGAAAAATGAAATAAAAAGCACTATAATTTTGAAAGTGATGGTAAAAAATAACGTTAAATAACTATTTTGAGATTTCACTCTAGTTTTTTTAAAGTATTTTTGGTTTCATTACATTCTCTTTAAAATATAAACATTAAACATTAAATATGAGATAAAAGTAAATAAAAAGTACAATTTAAATTTTGAAAGTGATGGTAAAAAATAAAGTTAAATTATATTTTTAGTTTTATAAGTTATTTTCAAATTTCACTTTATTTTTTTAAGTTTTTTTTCGTTTTATTAATGTTTATAATTAAATAGATCAAAATGTTAAATATTTGTAATTTATAAAAATAAAATTTAAAAAATTTAAATACAACTAAAATATTTAATATTTATAACTTACTGAATTAATTGAAATGAAAAAAAAAACTCTAAATATAAGTTAACGAATTAAAAGTATAATTTAATTAAAAATGAATTACCTAATGCCATGACCAGGGCCACAAGCAATGCGCTGAATCCACACATGAGTAGTACCTTGATTGATGGATATGCAATCATCACCAGTCATTATGGTGGCATGGCTTATAGTAACTTGTGTTGAAAATTGCACATTTATTCCATCTGTGTTGGGGCTCCTACTTGGAGCTCTTATTTTCACATCTTTTATCACAACGTTTTTGCAATGGTCCACTGCAATGTGTATTGCCTTGCTATTTAGTGATGTTAATCCACTAACTATAATGTTGTTGGACCAACTGAACGATATAGACTGCATTTTCACACGAAATCAATTACATAATTTGTTAGTAGGACAATAAATTGATAAAAAATATTAATTTAACTAAAAAATATTAATATTTTATATTGGATATTATATCTTACATTTAAACTCAAGACTTTACTGTTGTACATAAAATTTTGATGATAATTATATTATATCGTCTAAAAAAACTTAATTGAAAACTGTTTGATAATCAATATCACTAAAAGATTCGATTATCAATATTAAGTTATAATAAAGTAAATGTAATAACTAGTCATTTATAGAATAAATGGAGAACTCAGTTTATAAAAGAGATAGATACTAAAGAGATAATGATGCGATTAATTTTCAAATATCATTTTAAAATTAAGTCTCATCAATCTCACATTTGTATCTTCAACAATATTATATCATACAAATATAAAATATCATAGATACTTTCATGTCTAATTTTTATTGGGTGAAAAACACCACATTTTAGTTTTGGCGGAGAAAAAGACAAGGTGGGGTTAAAAAAAAAACAATCACGTTGTTTATTTTGTAGTTGTGATTTTAGTGATAAATATTTTCTTTGTGTCTATCTATATTATAAATGGGGTACTCAATTTCTTTTGAGAAATAGAGAGAGTATCATTTCATAATTCTAAAGATAAAAAACGGGATTTCATTATTTCCTCTTTAAGATTATATCAAATTATTATTAATTTAGTTTTTAAAATTGTAGGTGTGGAACAATTTTATTCCAAATTAAAATTAAAGAAAAGTGACATGGAATTAATGAAATTCTTGAATGATAAATTAAAAATTCTTTTGAAATAATCAAATTTAGTCGTGTATTGTATTACAATTTTGAAAGACTACTTTTGCGAGTTTTGTAGAGTTTAAAAGATAATGCAAGATTATAATGACTTATAAGATTTTTTAAATAAATTTTATAATTGGAATTTTATAATTTGCATTATAATAAGTGATGTATAAACGCAAGACTCATTTAAGTATTTAATTTAGAGAGCTTTATTGTGAATGTTCTTGTGTGTTTATAAGATCTCGTAGAATTTAAAAAGACTTAATATATTTATAAGATCTCATATAACCGCTAAATTTTTTAACAAACATTAA
>JBBPBR010000001.1:20170647-20218559 GCA_037974775.1 Cicer pinnatifidum | reverse complement strand
TACTATGTAACACTGATGGAAATATATTATATTAAAATTTTTATGATTGTGAAATTATTTTAGATTCAAATTTGGTCGATTCTTGTATCGGATATTATATATTTTAGATTGTGATTATTATTAAATCCTATATTGCCTACTATTATTATTGAATTGCTCACTTGTGAAATATAATCGAAGATAATAATTTTGAGCAATTTAATGACAATTTATATGTATCTTATTGTATTAAATGATTGATGTTAATAAATAATAAACTCTTATGTTTTGATATAACAATATGTTATTTTTTATCTATGAATCGTTTGAGATGATGTGGTAAGACATCTCATGGATTCTAAAGTCATCAAAGTTAAGTGATTCAACATACAAGGATGAATATCATATTATGTGATACTAGTCCTACTTTAATTATTTTTAATTCTCAGATTGTGTTCTTAAAGACTTCAAAGGTGGAAAAATTTGTTTTCATCTTATCTCCCAAACGAGTGTTAGTATTTTATGAGAGTAAGATTCATACACTAATTTTTTATTTTTATTTTTTTGTAAAATTATATATTAATTTATTGACTAATTTTTTATATTTTCAATTAAGATTTTATCAGGTGGAATGTTATTTTTTGATGTGTTTGAGTTTAGTTGTTGTCTCCTTACCTCTTTTTATAATTTTTTCCTTTATTTTATAAAAATATATATGAACTAATGGTTTCAACTGAAATGACCGATGTCAGTAATACCATCGACACCATTCTTTGTCTTAAAATAAAATTATAACAGATATTTATTATCAATTCAAGAAGTCAAATTCAACACTATCAATCAACAACGATGGCCATTTTTAAATAATATAAATTGTTTATCAGATTAAACTATGGTCAAAATAGATTAGTGTAGTAACCAAACCCATAAAAATGTAATTGTATAAAATGTTATTATGTTACATTTTTTTTTTCAATGATTATTTTGTCATAATTTGTAAACATGAGTCTCATGTGAAAAGGTAAAATACTTTTAAAACATGTACAAATTTATTTTTTATTATTTGATCATTTCAATCATAGAAGGTTGTTCATTCGTCCTATGTGTTTTCTCATATGCCTCCAAATACACTACTAAAATGAGCAAATATGGGAGGTTGAATGAGAAAATCACCTAAATGACACTATATCACATTTGATCCAAACATCATAACTTTGATCCAACATATGAGTTGTCTTTGTTTATTGGTTAAACATTACAACTTTTTGCTAGATGAACCGTGGTTCGAATCATGTAAATTAATTTTTTGTTTGCGCATATTTGTTAATGACCATTGTTAGAGGTATGTAAACATTAACGTAGTGTGACTCTCAAAATGTATATTTTAGAAATATTTTTCACAATTCCCCACTATTTTCAAAATATACTAAATCTATTATTCCAAAAATATCATGGTTTTAAATAAATGTGTCTTACGATTTGAACCATTAATTACTAAGTGATGCTTTCACTCATCCTAAATAGATTGATAAACAAGTTTTGAACAAATTATTCATTAGAACAGGCTTATATAATTTACAAATGAAATTTTGGTACCATTGATTGAATTATAAAAATGACATATTTAATAAGGTCTCGTGTTCCATATTTTTTTATGATAATTTAGAAGTAAGTCTTTGAACTCTATGAAGGGGCCTACTTCATTCCCATAGAGGTAGACTATATCAAAAATGCACCATGACTATGCATTCTAACAAATATATGTTATATGTTTAGTAGAAGGAAAACCTCATCCTATCACTTTTATTCTTATTGCACATCCTCTTGTAAACATTCTGAACTTGCTACATGTCTAAAGATCTTAAGAGATACTCTAACCATCTTATCCTATACTCCCCAATTATTTTAAACAAAATATGCTAAATCATTGCAAGATTAGTTTTAAGAAAGTTTTTATGACAAACCAACTCCATAAAAATACGATACAAAACTTCATAAATTATGTTGATTTTTTGCAATCAAGAAACAAAAACCCTATAATCATTCTCTATAAAAGACGTGTTTCCCTCAATCAAGAAACGAAAGCAATAAGCACATATTCACATTGTCAATATTATTTTGTTTCACGCAAATGCTAAGAGAAGTTCCGAAGTAGCAAATTTGTAAATAGTTTATGTGAGAGCCAATTTAGAAAAACCCAAAACCCATTTGTTTGTAACCTAAGTGAGTAGTGGCTATCTTCTTGAACAACTTGATTATACTAAGTTAGAAGGTTGAGCATATTGAACACAATATGTGTGAGTAATAGGTGTTCAAGTGTATGTCTTATTCTATGGTGAACTAGTGGATTAAATCATTTTAGATTGAAGGGACTATTGTGTTGGTGGTAAACCAAGATAAATTATGTATCTCCTTGATTTGTTTTCTTTCACCCACACTACTTTCTTTACTTTAGTATAGTCATGTGAAAAAAGTTTTTTAATTAAAAAACATAATTCCAATTTTAATTCTTATGATTATCATTCTATATACATTACTTTAAAAAAAATATTAGGCTTAATTGCACTTTTGGTCCCCCTATTATAGGTAAAAATTGAAAGTAGTCCCCCCATTTTGTTTGTCCCTAGTTTTAGTCCCCCAAAGAGAATTTGATGCCAAATCATGATGAGTTGTCATTTTTTTAATGACGTGTCAATAAATAGGTGACGTGGCAGACGCTTACGTGAAATAAACTTATTATTATATTATTTCTGATTAAAAAATATAATTTTTATTTTTCAAAAATCATTTTAATAATTATGAAATATTTTTAAAAATATAATTAAATTATTAAAATTAAATTAAATTAAAATTAAATTGCAGAACCCTAAGAGAACCCTAAAGCCCCAAGTCAAAGGTTGATAGTGACGTGCGATAATCATGGCAATAGCTTCCTCTCTAGTGCACACCGCCTCTTGGAGAGCACTCCAACCATTCTCATTATGTAGACTCCAATCCGCACCGACAACCATCAATATCTCAGCAGAGACATGATCCCTAAGACGCACAGCAAGGTGAAGAGGGGTCTCCCTACCAGGGACATCACGACGATCAATAACAGACGATACCTCGTCAGCTAGAAGTTCAGCAGCAAGAGATTCATCTTCATTGTTGACCTCGCCAGCCTTAGCAAGCCGAGGGGGAGCGTTAACAATGTGCCTCAGGGCAACATGGTCACGTCTCGCAACAGCCAAGTGAGCAGGACCGAGTGCATATTTAGTTAAATCTTCCATTGATTTGTCACCCACCTCTCTCTTTTCCCTTCTCGCCGCTCCTACACCAGTATCATGAACAATTCCATTAACTTCCATGGTTGGTCAATCTTGAGTTATGTAGCACAAATTATTCAAGCCTAGGTCCCCCATAACCTTTGTCCTTTGCTTTCAATCAAAGTTGAGAAACTGCAATCAACTCTCATGGTAACAATGAAAAGGGTAATGTATGCTACTTTGTTCAATTTTCAGATCTCCCCTGCCACAAGAGATTACTTCAACCGGGAAAAACGATTTAGTAAGTAACAGCAACAAAAAAGCAAGACTATAGGAAAGGTTTTAGCTTCACCTTTCATATGATTTGGATGATTTGGGGCTTTAGGGTTCTGCTTAGGTTTCTGCAATTTAATTTTAATTTAATTTAATTTTAACAATTTAATTATATTTTTAAAAATATTTTACAATTATTAAAATGATTTTTGAAAATAAAAATTATATTTTTTAATCAGAAATAATATAATAATAAGTTTATTCCACGTAAGCGTCTGCCACGTCACCTATTTATTGACACGTCATTAAAAAATGACAACTCATCATGATTTGACATCAAATTCTCTTTAGGGGACTAAAACTGGGGACAAACAAAATGAGGAGACTACTTTCAATTTTCACCTATAATAGGAAGACCAAAAGTGCAATTAAGTCAAAATATTATTTATATTTTATCTCTTCCTAAAAAAGTTATTTTATCTTCAACTGTTTTTCAATTGTCCCATAGATGTAAACTTAGCAGTAAAAATTTAATTTTATGATATCAAAAGTCATAATTCAAATCTCATCTAAAATAATTATAAAATAATTATTAATATCACTACTATTAATAATAATTTTTTAACCTGTTTTATTTATTTAGCCAACAGTTTACATCAATTTGCTTACTTGTTTTAAAAAAATTTGTATATACCATAAATTCTAATGAAAACTAGAATATATAAAAAAATTATAAATCTAATAAAGATTATGAACGAAATGTAAACATTAGAATTAAAAGAATTGAAAAAGAAAAGAGAGAGAAGTCTCATAACAGAAAAGACAGAAGAGCCCGTGGGGAGTGCGAGATATATAGAGAGATTTGTTATATATATGTATATATATATATATATATATATATGCGTTTTATAGGGTTCAAGTTTCAATTTCAACTCTAACACTCTGCTTCCTAACTTAACAGCTCCGATGAGTATCTCTCCAGTTATGCCGCGTAATGAAATCGACGATTTTCTCATCGCCGAAGTCCTATCAATGCTTACGGTTAAATCTCTTATGCAATTCAAGTGTGTATGCAAATCCTGGTACTCACTCATCTCCGAACCCTTCTTCATCAAAATGCACCTCAAAAGATCTTCACGAAACCCTTACCTCACATTATACTCAAGCCATACCCAATTCAATCTCTTCCCCATGCGCCATTTACTCAAGACTCCCCGTATCTCCATTGATAATGATGATCCTAGTTGCCAATTGTTGATGGACAAGAGCTCTCACCGGATTATTGGCTCCTGCAATGGATTGATTTGCCTTATTAGTTCTAACGTTAAGTTCTTTTTCTATTTATGGAACCCTGCCACGAGGTCACTCTCTCAAACACTAGGCTCTTTTACTGATTCAGTTAGTGTTCCAAAATTCAGATTTTCGTTTGGTTATGATAATTTAACCGATATATTTAAGGTAGTGGCCTTCCGTCCCAATGAAGTGAGAGTTTTCAGTTTCGGCGAAAATGTTTGGAGAAATATTCAAAGTTTTCCTACTGATCCTTATTTTTATAGCGGTATCTGTCATAAGAATTGTGCCTATTTAAGTAATAGTCTTAATTGGTTTGCCCTTCGCCCTAACGAATACGTGGATCCTAGTCGTTATCATTGGAAGGATCTTATTCTTACTGTTGAACAATTTGTGATTATCTCGCTAGATTTGGGGACAGAGACATACACACAATGGCTTCTCCCTCCAGGTTTGGGTGCAGTGTCACCTGTTATGCCAATTGTTTCTGTGTTGATGGATTGTCTTTGTTTTTCTTATTATACCAAGGGAAATGATTTTGTTATATGGCAGATGAGGCAATTTGGAATTGAAGAGTCTTGGACCAAGTTCCTTAATTTTAGTCATCAAAATGTACATCGTGTCTATAGTTGCGCTTGGCATAGTCAGTTTTATCCATTACATGTTTTTGAGAATGGTGATACATTGATATTGGCAATAAGTCAAGAACAAGTTATTTGCTACAATAAGAGAGATAATAGAGTATATGAAACTACAATTACCGATAAAATATATTGGTGTCTAGCCAATCAATTTGTTGAAAGTTTGGTTTCACCTTGTTGAAAGTAAGTTTCTCTTATGATTTTGTTGTTTGAATTTTTATGTTACTTCATGTATGTGGTTTAATACCTTGTTTGATTATTTTACTTATGATAACTTTGGTTTGATTGTATTGTCGAATGATTATCTGTTGGCTATTGTTAATATAATTGGACAGATTCATTAATATATAGTTCTATAGATTGACAGGTTAAGATAAACCGAAGTATTTTATTTATTCAAACTTGTATTAATTTCATTTGCTTCAACACTTTCTTTCATTTAGTATGTAGAATAAACTGGATTATTCTATTACCTAATTTAAAACTCATTCTTTTTGCAATAACATGTTTTTGCTAATTAATATATATTGGATAGATAGTCTTCTGAATTTGTTTACACCAATTCAAGTACATCCATACTGAATCTGTAATTGATAATTGTTTTATTTCTATACCTTATAATGATGTTGCTATAGAATTTGTGTGTGTCACCTGTGATACATGCTTGTATTCATGGCATAATGGTTGAAGCTTTTTTCTTTCTTCACAAAGGAAATTGGCTGCACTTTTGAGAATTATGCATTCATGTTTTCCTTTGTGTTTTGTCTTTCTAATTTCACTGTGCTGTCTAATTAAGTCCTATTCAAAATATAGATATGCATCTCTAGCTTCAAGCACTATTGAAGGTACATGGTAGAATGGTAGGAAGAAAGCGATATTGGAGCTACAATTTCTTCAGTTATAGTACTAGTTTTGTAAAAGAAATGTATGGGCTTGATGTATTCCATTTAGTTTTCTTTGAAAACATTTGAGGTGACTCACTTCTGAATTAATGTTTTGTTTTATAATTCTACTCCTGTTTCACTCTGTAAGGAATGTTATTTCTTTTTCTTTTTCTGTTTTATTTGGTTTCATTGTCATAATATGTTACATTTCAACCCATTTATTGTGCAATTGTCAACTTCAAAGTGAGAACGAAAGGTAGTTTTTGTCTCTATCATGTGTTTGTGTTAAAAATTAAGTTCTATTTTAGAGGATATTCTTATGTTATGTCGATTATGTTTTTAAAAATAAGAGCCTACTATTTAGAGGTGCATGAAGGCCTATGTGGTGACAGACACCAGTGGTTTTCATGCAGCTTTGCATAGTCCTGTTTATGTGCCTTTAAATTCTGGAATTATCTTTTCCATTATCAGTGTGCTAGTGTAAAATAACAAGATCATTGTTTCTTACATGTGTAAAAATAATCTTGTTGATTAGTTTTCTATAGTTTCCATTTCATTTTTTTGACTCTTTTTATAGCTTAAATATATAGGCCTTCATGACTCTGTATGGGTTCAATAGGAAGTAGAAGTTTTGAAGATTTTATGGGTTCAATAGGCCTCCATGAATCTTTTTTGATTCGAAATTTTTTTTGTTCAAAAAAAGGAGATATATGAAATGAATGATTGAGAGTTGAATAGGAAACTTCTTTTGTATGCAGTAAGAAAGCATCACTCTTGATCATTTTGTGTGATTTTCTCTATCGGTGATCATTTCCTTTGTCACGTGAAGCTACATAAAACAAAGAATGCACAATAGACTTGTAGCTGTAGGATATCAATGTTACATTACTTTGCAATTACTTTTATATCGATATCATCTTTGGAAGTACAGTTTTTGTTTTACTACTGCTTTGATTCAAAAGCTCTAGTGTTGTATCTCTTGCCTAATGTGCATGCCTTACTAGAATAGCAGATGTCTATTCCTTTTTAGAAAGTAATTAAAATGATAACAAATGCCACCTTTAGGTATAAGATTTCAAGAATTAATGGATCTTAAAATCTTATGTTATTTGGTTTACTCTTTAAAATTATGTTTTATGAAGTATGGTTTATTGCAGGCATTTTACATATAGACATTTATAGATCTAACTTTTGAAATTATCTTTTAATCTCAGTCACTTGAATATAGTATTGAATGCATATGGAGAACGTAGGGGGATGGAAAATGACTGCTCGTTAATTTGTTGTCATTACATCCAGGCCGAGCCAATACGATATGAGACCTAAAATAAATTATTAGACGGATTTTTTTTAAAGAAAATAATAAATGAATTATTAAAATTTTATTTAATAACTATAAAAAATTCTTTTATTTTTCAGTTGAAAAAGAAAATCGTGTGTGTAATACTTGTCTTATGATTTCTTAAAGTAATTTTATTTAATTTATATGAGATTTTATCGGTTTTAAATTTAAGAATATTAAAATGTGAGACTTTTTATTAAATAAAAAAAGATTTGAGTTATTTCTATTAAATAAAAAAAAATTGAAAAAGATTTGAGAGTTGAGACAATATTTGAGGTTTTTTTATTAAATAAAAAATTTTATTTTTTAGGGAGGCCTGCATATTATACCCTTGGATCGGCTCTTACATACTCTATATTCAATTAGTTCTTATGGAATCAGATGATTCTTCGTTAGAAATCTTGAATCATAGCAACATAAAAGATTTGAGAGAATTGATTCTAAAATAATTCTATTATAATTTATGTATTCCTAACTATTAGAGCAGGTGCAGTTCGTTTTTTCGAACTACTATGATTAAAATTGTTATAGTTGTTGTTTGGGAAATTATATTTGAAAATCTTGTTTTGTTAAATTAGAGATCAAAGTTCCTAGTGCCAAAAATAATTAGACATAAGTATATTGCATAATATTGTATTTTACTTTATTTTTTTAATCGTTAGTTCTACTTACCCCTTAAAATACTTTGCCTTGATGAACTATTAAGGGAGAATGTTTCACCATTTCTCATCTTTTCTTTGTCATCTAAGAAGAATGTGTCACGATAGTGATACTGATTTAATTATTTCTTGATTTGATTATTTCTTTCAATCTTTACGTCAAGTATTTCCAAACAAATTACTTTTATTTTTTTGTGTTTTTACACTGATTTTTTTACAAACAAATGATTATTTCTTTCTTCGCTATTTTTACACTATTTTTTTTATTTATGATTTTTAGCTTTTTAAAATCACAGTAATTCACGATATATTTTGATCTAACATATACTTTATTTGAGTAGAATTTGAGCCAATATATAATAATTTTATTCGACTCTATTTACATGTTATGAATTAAGTTAGAGTTAAAAGTAAAGAAACAATTTGGGTATCAAGATTTAAGGTGTGAGTGCAAGTTTTCTCATGATACACTTAGTATTTTGATTTATGTCAAAACAAGATTCTAACTAGATGATTTTGTGTCTTTGTTGATTCTAACTAGATCATTTTACTATGCATAACTTTAGGTACAAGTTAGTACCATGTTTGAAAGGTTTTCGATGCATTAAAAATATTTTTAAAATGATTTTTAACTTCATAAATTGACTCGTATATATGTCAATTGAATTAAAGAGGTTCAGAAATCAATTAAGAATGTTTGAAATGGGTGCATCGATTCTATTGATGTATGAATCAATTCATCAACTTCCACATTCATGCAATGCATAAGTGGTAGATTTTATTTTGGGGATGCAGCAACAACTTGCAAAATAAGAAGATGATGAAGATTGAATAACGAAATTTCAAAGCATGTGTATCACTTTATGTTCAAATCTCCTTAATCAACTATAATTATTTGATGCAAATAGAAAGACTAACAAATTCCCTTTAGGATGTTTTGAAAACTTTGAAGTGAATTGCACACTCACGTTAAATGTAGTGATCAATGATATTTTACAAAATAAAGCTCCCTCAATTACTCTTTCACACTCGAGAAAAAACAAATGACTTAGAAATAATTTTTGCATGATTTTTGTAAATCTATGTCAAGTAAATATTTCTATTTATAAAAAAATGCATATCACTTAGTGTAAGAAAACAACTTTTGAAAGAGTAAGGATTATTCTTTATATAAATAACGTTCAACTTTACTCACATGGGTTGTCTTTGTTTATTGGTTAATCATGACAAATTTTTGCTGGATCGAATCCCGTAAATTAATTTTTTATCTGCATATTTATTAACGACCATTGTTAGAGGCATATAAATATTAACATACATTTTAGAAATATTTCTCACAATTCTCCACTGTTTTTCAAAATTAACTAAATCCATTATTCTAAAAATATCATGGTTTTAAATAAACGTGTCTTACGATATGAACTATTACTTAGTAAGTGACGCTTTCACTCATCCTAAATAGATTGATAAATAAGTTTTGAACTAATTATTCATTAGAATAGACTTATATAACTCACGCATGAAATTTCGATACCATTGATTGAATTATAAAAATGACACATTTGATAAGATTTTGTGTCCCATATACAATTAGAAAAATTGGATTTAGCCTCGGCCAAAAACCCATGCTAATAGGCAAAAACCCGAAGCTAACCTGGATTTAGTGTTTGATTAGCGTCGAAGTCGGACCTAGGCTAAAATGGTCGAAGCTAATAATTGATACTTAAAAAATCCTAAAAGTCATTGCATTGACACCATAACAAACGCACCATAAAGTATCATTTGTTCTTAAACTACAAAATAATAACATAGTATCAAATAACAACATAACAAAGTCACTTATTACATAATTGTCAACCAATGACTACAAAAAGTAAGCATAATTATATATTAGATCAAAGTTCGTCAAGTGACACATCGTCCAAATCATCATCGTAATGAGGATAAGAAGGAGGATGAATCGCATTAGATGAGTGCACAACGTCAATTTTATCTACAAAAAACTGCTTTAATGAATAAAATATGTTCTCTAACTTCTTTGAATGCTCCTTAGTCTCTTCAGCGACCTTGGTAGCCACTTGAGCTTGGGCCACTACATCCAGAACAATTTGTTCAGCTCTAATTCTAGCTGCCCTCTCCGCTTCTAAAGAAATCCCAGTCATATAATTTGAAGGATTCTGGGATTATTGTGTAAGCGATATACACCCTTGTCGAAGGTTAACAGATGTCTCCCGTACCATAAACTTGACCACGAGTGCAACTCCCTACAGATTGTGTCCATAACTTAAGTATTTTCGGTCCATCTACCTCTTTAACACCATCTACACTTGTGTCGCAAAGTTGTGTTTGTACTTCCTCCAATATTTTTTTTTAAATGTTTCCTAATCAATGGAAAAAATTTAATAAGGTAATATATGATATAATTTCTAAAATAAATTAAACAAACAAGTTAAGATATAGATAACATACTAACTTACACCAATATATGCATAATAAAGAGATTGTTCATCTAGGAATCTTGGTGTAAATGAGATCATATTCTTTTTTGGTTGATTTGTAATATAAATAATATTCATAAATAAATTACATAAGTAAAGAACATACATAGGAAAATTATGCGCAACTATCAACCCAAGCACCATTTTTCCTCTTGTTGGTTGTCAAAATAACTCATTGGGAAGCAAATCACTTTGAAGGTTATTGTTCTACAAATAAAATCAAGATTATTGGATCACAACTCACAAGTTGATACCATAACATTAAATTGTATTAATTTTAGGTAAATGTCAATTTAATACATAAGAGCTCAAGTGCAACATCAATATGAGCCTTGCGGTCTGAGGTGTGGATAACTCCACCTCTTACTGAAACTCGATTGGTCTTATTTTTGTTGGAGATGTTCTTCAATGATATATTTTCTCAATATGCTTGAAGACCAATCCAAGCTTCTTCACCTATCCAACTAGGTCGAATCCCTTTCTTCCTCACCTTTGTAAATATATCTGATAGTCTTTTGACGACCTTTTTTTCAAATACACGTTTCAAAATATCATTATCACGAGGATCCCACGACACATTCTCCTGAAAATAACAAAAAGTATATATGTAATGACTACTATCAACAAAACAAATAACGCAATTCTTCCTATATATGCTACAAACACGAATTGAACATGTAATTATATTCAAAGGCTTACCGCAAATATTTTAAACCAATCTTGCCTAATTATGTAAGTGGTTTCACTCCAACCATAGATAGAGTCATGAAACTATTTTTGTATGACATAACTAATGGCATATGCAATTGCGTTGTTGGGATTGAGTCTGCATTAATGTATTGAAGAAATAGAGTATTAAGTAAATAAAATGTGTCTACACTTATGCTTCTAGTATAATTCATGACATTTTGTTAATTGATGCTGAAGAAAATACGCTAGTGTTGTAACTTACCCTTTATCATAAGGTTACACTTACATTGAGAATGAACCAGAGATGAGAGTGAGACGACGACCGTGAGAGTGAGGGAAATATGGAGGCCACAAGAGTGAGTGAGGTGAGGGAAATGGTGATGCGGCGGCGAGAGGTTGAGCTTTACGATGAGGACAGAGTGAATGACGGGTTTGAGAGGGTTCAAAGTGGGTGACGAATTCGAGAGCTAGGGTTCAGAGTGGGTGACATGCGCGAGAGTGAGTGAGTTAATGGAAATGGTGATGCGGCAACGATAGGCGGAGCTTGACGGCGAATACAGAGTGGGTGACGGCATCAAGAGGGTTGAGAGTGGGTGATGGGTTCGAGAGCTAGAGTTACATGGAAAAATTGAGGGATACGGAGTGATGAGGTGAGAGTACCGATGAAGGATACTCAATGACGATTTTTTTAGAAAATATAATATTAATTTTTTAAATAATATTAAAAAAATTAATTTAAAAAAAATCATAAACATAGTATCGGCTATCCCGACGCTAATTATTAAAATAAAAAAATAAACTAGCGTTTGCGTTATTTTATTTAGCGTCGGCAAATCCGACGACGCTAATGATTAATAAAATAAAAATAAAAATTTGGCATACTAGTGTGTGCTTGACCGACGCTAATTATTGATAAACTTAAAAGAAAAATTTGGCACACTAGCGTCCGCTTGACCAACGCTACACTGACACTAACTAGTGTCGGAATCGGGAGCCGACGCTAAATATGTAAACTAAAATAGATTTTTCTAGCAGTGATATTCTTTTCATGTTAATTTAGAAGTCAAGTCTTTGAACTCTATGAAGTGACCTACTTCATTCTCGTAGAGGTAGATTATATTAAAAATGCATGCATGATTATGCATTCTAACAAATATATGTTATATATTTAGAAGAAGAAAAACCTCATCCTACCACTTTCATTGTCATGGTCCAAATACTTTTACCATTTGAGATGTACTTGTTGTACAATACTTCAATAAATCGAATAGTACACTGTCATAATTGAACTCAAGATTTGATGTTACAAAATGTTAGTTGAGTTTCTATCATTGATGGTTAATTAGATATGAACTTGTATTACATCCCTAACAATGACTCCAACATTGTATCCTTGAGTGGTAGATGACAAATTTAATTTGTTCTTGTTAAATAAAAATAATGTTAGTAACACACTATATGGTACAAACTCTATTTTATTGGTTAAAATTTACGTGGATTCCAATAAATTTAAACGAGACCCATGAGACTTTTTGTACATTTAATATATAACACTCCTCAAATAATAACAAAGGAAAGGCAAGCACGTGAGGGCTATAACAAGGAGAATGTGGACTTGGCTAAAATGAGAGAGAAAGAAAGTAACACTCGAAAAGCAAGAGAAGAAGTTTACATTCGACGTCATTATGCAAAACACTTGTCCAGAACATGCCATGCTTCTACGTTATAATTCATACATCGAGGCCATACAATCGTGCAATATCATAATGTTGATGTCTAATAATATAGTTTAGGGGATGTATTGAATTGTTATGTTAAAAGAATTTGTAGAAATGTACAAACTTATAAAGATTTTTTTACAATTAAGATTTTATAACTAAAATTTTAATGGATCAATAACACAAATTTTAGATTTCGAAGAATGTTATGAATTTTTAAAATTTAAAAGAATTCTATGGATTTTTAGAAAATATTCAAATTCAAAAGATTGAATGAAAAAATATAACAAATAAATTATAAGGTTTGTATAAAAAAACAAAACAAATACAACTTTTAAATCTTTTAAGAACAAAATAATTTTAGTATTATATCATTCAAAGTAATATTTATCCACATATTTGAAGCTAGTCCTCCATAAATTAGTATCTCCCAATCTTGATCTTAGGTTTGAACATTAAGTTTATAATTATGGTATTCATTAATTGTTAAAATAGGAGATGAAGATTCGTCTACAGGTTTAACTAAAACTTCAACATAATAACATTCTTTGCTGAGTAACCTATAAAGTATTCCACATACCAACACAAACTGGGCATGTGTCTTAAATATAAATGTAAATGCTGACTTAAAAATTGTGTACCGCGATAAAGAAATACCAAATATTCTCTCGATCACATTCCTTGTATTGGGATTTAGAAATACCAAATATTCTCTTGACCATGTTCCATAAAGATGCATGCTGGAAATTCAACAATTATTTTTTATTTTGTGGATCATTACTATGACCAACAAAATCTTATAAATGATATCTCACACCTCGAAATAATGCTAAATAATTGTATGGATTATTAGGAAATCCACGTTTGACCAAAAAATATTTACCATATATATAATATATGTATAAAATTAGTATAAAAGTTAAAAACTATACTTAGAATTTAAACCTAATTAATTTATCTAGGCAAATTAAGTCATTTCCTTCTATTAAAACATTGCTTTGTAGCTTGAAATCATGAGTTGAATCATATCATCTACTAAAAATGTACATAAATTTCAAATCAAAGTTACAAGTACCTAATACATTTTACAAATTTTTCGATGACCATTACAATAACTATTTACATTTTTCCCTTTATCAATGTTTAGATATGTGGACTATCAATAGATCCAATGAAATTCTAAAAGGAAGGATAAAATCATGTAATAAAACATACATATAATTAATACAATTTTGGTATAGTTATATGCTGAAAATGATTGATATATGTAAGACCCGTAATTTTAAAATCTTAAGTTATACAATTTTAGGATATTTTGTGTGGAATTTCTTAGGCTGTTAATCCAGTTTTTTGGTATTGAGTGAGTTAAATGCCAAAAAATATATTTTTGGAAATTGGATTAAAATTATTTGCCGGACAATAATTTAATTACGTTACGAAGGATTTAATACTGGGAAATTTTGTTAAAAATATCACTCGGGTTGCTGAAAATTGTACCGGACAATTGAGTTGCGACGAGAGTAAATATTTTTATTAAATTGGATTAAGAGGGGAATGAAGTGGTGGGTGTAAGAGTTGTTAGATATTTATTGGCTTGATTTTAATTATTATATATTAATATATAAATATATATGTATATATTGTAAGTAATATATATATATATATATATATATATATATATATATATATATATATATATATATATATATATATATATATATATTTGTTTTGAGGGAAAAGGAAATGAAGGAGAGAGAGAAGAAAAGAAAAGGAAAGAGAAAGAAAGGAAAGAAAACTCAACATTTCCCTTCTCCTTCCTCTGCCTCACGCGAAGCCAGCTTCCTCCTTTCCTCCATTGTTATCCATTTTCGTTTTTCCTTGCTTCCTTTTAGTTCCAAAATAGAAACCCAAGGTTAGTGGGTGAGAAAGATCGAGTTTCACAGCTTCTTCCTTCCTCCCAAATTCGAAAACGGAGTTAGAGATTTCAAAACCGTCAAACACAAATCTCCCCGTTTCATCTAGATCTAAGCTTCGCTTCGCGAAGAGATAGAAGGGAAAGTTGCTCACCTCCGTGTAACGGTGCTAGTGGACCAACTTTGGAAGCGGCGTTGCGAGCGGAGATTTTACCGGATTTACTCGCGGTACCGTAATCGAACGTTAAAGCTAACGTGAAGGTAAGGGCACCTTCCAAACTTTTAGTTTGCATTTAGGGACTTATCTGTGGTTGTGTGGAAAAGGATTTTGTTAGGGTTAAAGTGTTGATTTGGGGGAAAATGAATCTAAGGTTTTATAGGTAAAATCTTAGTGTTAGGTTTTGGTTATATTGATGAATGTTTCATGGAAAATGAATTTACCTCACGTATGTATGATTTTGAATAAATGAAATTTATGGTGTTGATTTGAGTTCATCGTACTTGGCGTTTTCATACTTGATGTTTGTTGATTGATGTGTTTTGGTGTGAATTATGGATTGAATGTGAAAGTATGTTGAGTTTGTTTTGTGTGGAATTTGAAAACCATTAAGTTAAACGAGAATTAAGAATGGGGAATCTCTTAATGTCTTATTTACTTAATGTGTGTTTTGTTTTGAAAATCGCTTAAGTCAAATGAGTATTAAGAATGGGGAATCTCTTAATGTCTCGTTTACTTAATGTTTGTTTTGAAATTCATTTAAGTTAAATAAGAATTAAGAATGGGGAATCTCTTATTGTCTTGTTTACTTAATGTTTGTTTTAGTAAATCGTGCAGACCCGTGATAGGTGGCACATTGGTAAACGGTACGGGCCCGTGATAGGCAGTACGTTTATGGTTTACGCTTTTTGGTAAGTTGTGCTGACCCGTGATAGGTGGCACCTCGGTAAACAATACAAACCCGTGATAGGTGGTACGTTTACGACTTACGTTTTTGGTAAATTATGTTGACCCGTGATAGGTGGCACCCTGGTAAACAGTACTGACCCGTGATAGGTGGTACGTTTACGATTTACGTTTGGTAAGTTATGCTGACCCGTGATAGGTGGCACCTCGGTAAACAATACTGACCCGTGATAGGTGGTATGTTTACGACTTATGTTTTTGGTAAATTGTGCTGACCCGTGATAGGTGGCACCTCGATAAACAGTATTGACCTGTGATAGGTGGTACGTTTACGATTTATGTTTGGTAAGTTGTGCTGACCCGTGATAGGTGGCACCTCGGTAAACAATACTGACCCGTGATAGTTGGTATGTTTACGACTTACGTTTTTGGTAAATTGTGTTCGTCCGTGAGAGGCTACACAGGTGTTTGTCCGTGAGAGACTACACCCTGGTGAATTGTGTTTGTCCGTGAGAGACTGCACATGTGTTTGTCTGTGAGAGACTACACCCTGGTAAATTGTGAATTGTTGGTTCATCTTGTCCGTGCGGGTATTGTGTTGTGAGTGTTAAGTGTTATGTTTTGGAATTTGGTGATAACATGTTTGATTGCAATACTATTTCGAAACTCCTGAGGTTGTAGTAATTGTGTTATAAGTGTTAAGTGTTATGTTTTGGAATTTGGTGATAACATGTTTGATTGCAATACCATTTCGAAACTCCTGATGTTGTAGTAATTGTGTTATAAGTGTTAAGTGTTATGTTTTGGAATTTGGTGATAACATGTTTGATTGCAATACTATTTCGAAACTCCTGATGTTGTAGTAATTGTGTTATAAGTGTTAAGTGTTATGTTTTGGAATTTGGTGATAACATGTTTGATTGCAATACTATTTCGAAACTCATGATGTTGTAGTAATTGTGTTATAAGTGCTAAGTGTTAAGATTTGGGATTGTGTATGAATGTGATTGAGTTAGTTTATGTATTTTTGAAAGAATATGCAGGGAAATCGATTTCCCAATCGATTGGATGAGTTACAGAGACTTCTTTAATTTGACGTAATCGATTTGCCAATTGATTTTATAATATGTGTTTCAAAATCATCTAAGAAATCGATTTGGAAATCGATTGGCATTAAGTCAAGGGCTCAGCAAAATTGACAAAATCGATTGGCATTAAGTCAGGGGCTCAGTTATCCTGTCAATTGATTGCCCAATCGATTGAATTAAGCCCAGAATTCAAATTTCACTAAAAACCTTCAGGAAATCGATTGGCTTAGTAGAAATTCTTATTTTGAGTTAGATAACAGATTGCTCATTGATTTATCAATGTCTTGGTTAGTTATGTATTACTTGAGGGATTGAGAACTTTATTTTGATTTCATTTTTAATTGGCAAGCATTATATGAACTTTTCGCATATGGGAAAATCCTTTTAAGGTGCATGCTAAGTTGAAAGGTAATTTTGTGCATTTAAAAACTTAAATGTTATGTGTTAATTGTTAATTTCGGTTGGTGGCCCTTTACAACTATTGTGGATATCTGGGCTTTTCCCTCAGATGAGAGCCAGGACAACCCTACCGGTTCGTACCCTACGGGTGGGAATGTAGATGGGAATGCTTGACTGGAGCTACGTTAGGAGGATCTTACGGGACGCGTGGAGGTCACTCAGGGTGTATAGTTTTTGGTAGAATGATCAGATTAGGTTGACATAGAGGGAACATATGTCTTTCTTTTGAATTGCGTTTATTTTAAATTGGAAGACTGTACCACTTTTTGATGTTTAAATATTTTGGAGTCATATTTCGAAAAATTATTCCGCTGCTTGTAAATTATTTTGACTTAAATATTTATCCAAAGGTATTACCTTATTTATTTCTCTATTGTATTTTAATTTCTTTTGAAAAAAAAAAATACACCCTCGCTTTGAAAAACGGGGTGTTACATTGTGGTATCAGAGCTTTGTTTTGGTTTTCTTTGGGGGCTGTGGAACCTTTGGTTATAGATTGTAGGTCAACCTGTAGGTTGTGAGTCGTTATCTGATCATGCGTTAGGGTAATTGGTCTGAGTTATCAGATCAGGGGTAGTTATTATGTGTTGATATATTCGAAAACTTAGTTTTCGAATTATTCGAAGTGGTGTTAACACTTCTTCTTGATGTTGGCTTTTCGGAAACACTACCTCCATGAGGGAACAACTTTGCAAGGATGAACGTCATTAGGGATGATCAAATGGTTGATCATGATGTTGTAGTAATTGTGTTATAAGTGTTAAGTGTTATGTTTTGGAATTTGGTGATAACATGTTTGATTGCAATACAATTTTGAAACTCATGATGTTGTAGTAATTGTGTTATAAGTGCTAAGTGTTAAGATTTGGGGTTGTGTATGAATGTGATTGAGTTAGTTTATGTATTTTTGGAAGAATATGCAGGGAAATCGATTTCCCAATCGATTGGATGAGTTACAGGGACTTCTTTAATTTGACGTAATCGATTTACCAATCGATTTTATAATATGTGTTTCAAAATCTTCTAAGAAATCGATTTGGAAATCGATTGGCATTATGTCAGGGGCTCAGCAAAACTGACAAAATCGATTTGGAAATCGATTGGCATTAAGTCAAGGGCTCAGTTATCCTGTCAATTGATTGCCCAATCGATTGCCCTATCGATTGCCCAATCGATTGAATTAAGCCCAAAATTCAAATTTCAATAAAAACCTTCACGAAATCGATTTGGAAATCGATTGGCTTAGTAGAAATTCTTATTTTGAGTTAGATAACAGATTGCTCATTGATTTATCAATGTCTTGGTTAGTTATGTATTACTTGAGGGATTGAGAACTTTATTTTGATTTCATTTTTAATTGGCAAGCATTATATGAACTTTTCGCATATGGGAAAATCCTTTTAAGGTGCATGCTAAGTTGAAAGGTTATTTTGTGCGTTTAAAAACATAAATGTTATGTGTTAATTGTTAATTTCGGTTGGTGACCCTTTACAACCATTGTGGAAATCTGGGCTTTTCCCTCAGATGAGAGCCAGGACAACCCTACCGGTTCGTACCCTACGGATGGGACTGTAGATGGGAATGCTTGACTGGAGCTACGTTAGGAGGATCTTACGGGGCGCGTGGAGATCACTCAGGGTGTATAGTTTTTGGTAGAATGATCAGATTAGGTTGACATAGAGGGAACATATGTCTTTCTTTTGAATTGCGTTTATTTTAAATTGGAAGACTGTACCACTTTTTGATGTTTAAATATTTTGGAGTCATATTTCGAAAAATTATTCCGCTGCTTGTAAATTATTTTGACTTAAATATTTATCCAAAGGTATTACCTTATTTATTTCTCTATTATATTTTAATTTCTTTTGAAAAAAAAAAAAAATACACCCTCGCTTTGAAAAACGGGGTGTTACAATATAAATACAAGATTGTTGGAATTAATAATGATATTAATGAGAGCTAGTATTGGTGAGAATTGAAAAATAAAGAAGTCCCACTTAAAAGAGATAACACACTAGTAGTGTTTATAAAGTGGGGGTATAGAATTATCATGTTCATCTGACATTTGAAGATGGTGAAGGAGAAATATGAGGGAAAGGAAAGGTAAAGGTAAAGAGAGGGAAAAAAAAAGATACTCTGACACCATGTTATCTTGTGATAATTGAAAAGAAAATATGTTGAATATACCTCATATCAATTGTTATTATTATGAAAGAATTAATTGATATTTATAATAGAGATTCCCTAATTTATATAGAAGCTATTAAACTTAAATTCCTAACAGAATAATTAGGAAATGGTTAATAGCCTAACTAACTAACTTTGACTAAGTACAAATATAACTACGATCCACCCTGAAGCTGGGCGACATATAGTAGTGAGGCCTAACTTGGAAATAAGAGTATGAAAAGGTGAAGAATCTAAGGCCTTACTAAAAATATGCGCCAGCTGAAGATGAGTAGAAATAGGGAGAAGATGAAATAGTCCTTGTTGCAACTTTTCTCTAACGATATGGCAATCTAAATCAATATGTTTTGTACGCTCACGGAATGGACAATTAGATGTGATATGCCTTGCAGATTGGCTGTCGCAGTACAACAGGGCTGGTGCAATAGTTGGCAACTTGAAGTCATTAAGGAGGTAAATGAGCCATTGTATTTCGCACACCGTTGACGTCATGGCTCAATATTCTGCCTCAGAAGAAGATTTAGAAATTGTTGGTTGCTTTTTGGACTTTCACGAAATGAGAGAGTCACTAAAAAAATATGAAAAACCCACTCATGGAGCGCCTAGTATCAGGGAAACTGGCCCAATCACTGTCACAAAAAGCTTTAAGTTGAACAGAGGATGAAGAAGACAACATAATGCCTTGGGTTGGTGACAATTTGAGATAACGGAGAATTTGTATGGAACGTCATAATGAAATTTTGTAGGATTGGACATAAATTGGGAAAGTTGTTGTATTGCATAGCTAATATATGGCCTCGCATTTGTCAAGTAGATCCGTTTTCCAATTAGTCTTCTGTGGGATGTTGGATCAGTGAGAGGTTGGCCTAAATCCTTGCTGAATTTAGATGTTTTATGCATAGGTACAAAGCATGGTTTAGAGGCAAGCATACCAACATCAGATAAAATATCTAAAGTATATTTTCTTTGGGAAATATGTATACCAGATTTGGACCTAGCAATTTCAAGGGCAATAAAGTATTTCAAGTGGCCTAAATCTTTAATTTTGAAAGTACAATTCAAAAAGGATTTAATTTCAAATATTTCATCGATGTTGTTTTCAGAAATTATGATGTCATCAACATATATCAATAAGGCATTAAAGGACGAGGAAATGAATTTAATGAATAAAGAATGATCTGAATTTGATTGAGTATACCCTTTTGAAACGAGAGCAGAGGAAATTTTAGCAAACCATTGCCTACTGGACTATTTTAAACCATAAAGAGATTTGTGAAGTTTGCAAACAATATTTGGATTATGATCCAATAACCCAGAGGGCAATTGCATATAGACTTCCTCTTCTAAATTGTCGTGTAAAAAAGCATTATGAACATCTAACTGATGCAAATGCCACTAATGAGATGATGCAAGGGCAAGTAAGAGTCTTACAGTAGTGAGCTTGGCTACAGGTGAGTAAGTATCAAAATAATTAATGCCTTCAATTTGGTTGAAACCTTTGGCAACAAGACGTGCCTTATAACGTTCTATAGAACCATCAGCGTTATATTTTACCTTATAAACCCATCGACAACCTATGGGCTTTTTACCTTGTGTCAATAAGAGTCCAGGTGTTGTTCTGATTGAGGGTTGTTAGCTCAGACTACATGGCCTAAGTCCAATTACTGTTTGTGACGGCCTGTTTAAAGTTGGTAGGTTCACGAACAACATAAATAAAGGAAATGAAATGATAGAAAGAAGATGACAATTTAGAATAAGATAAGACATGGGATAAAGGATACAATATATCCGACTTATGGTGCCTAACATGTGCAAAATTACACTCAAAATTGTGTAAGTAAGCAGGGGCCTTCCTAGACTTGGAATACCTACAAAGAGTATCTGGATGCGCATCAAAATCAAATATTGGAGATGTAACACCCCGATTTTTAACAGTGCGAGTATATTTTTTTTTCAAAACAAATTCATAAAAACAAAGAAATAAAGAAGAAAATACTTTTGGATAAATATTTAAGTCGTACACAATGATCACATTCAACAACATTTACAAGCAACAAAAATAGTTTTTGAAACAGAAATCCAAAGTATTTAAATATCAAAATACACCGGGGCTATGAGACCTATCAAGCATAGCTCATACCCTTGGGGTATTCTCGGCAGGCAACTGTACAAAAGCAGTGCCCCTTAACTTCAATACAAGCCTCTTCTTGGACACCTAAGCACCAAAATGCTATTCGAAAAGGAAGCCTCGTCTTCTCAACAATTCCATGATGTTCACATCTCTTTGACATTGTCAACTGCATCCAGTCTCACCTTGAGATCTACAAGGAAACCATCTAATTCTTTTCTTAACAAAAATCCTCCACTTAGATCTTTACTTTAAATCCCTTATTAGTCTAATGTTAATCCATCCATACTCATCATCTTCGAGCTAACACCAACACATAGCTTCTGTGTCCTTGGAACCATTTCATAAATTCCATGTCGTCATGATTTGCTTCAACTCTGCCTGACAAGCCGTCATCTCGAAGATCTTTTCCACTTCTTGAATCCACTGATCAGCTTTTTCTGAGTTCTCATCACCCTTGAACTTTGGAGGATGGTAACGACGACAATCTTTCAATTGTCTTGACTCAATAGCCCATATCTCTCTTTCTCTCTTCTCCAGATCCCGCAAAGTCTTTCAAGTTGTCTGTGCAACAACGGAAACATCCATGTTATTCATAGCTTCAACCATTTGATCATCCATACTGACGTTCATTCTTGCAACGTCGTCCCTTCTTGGATGCATTGTTTCCTCAAAACCATCATCAAGAAGAAATCTCAACACCACTTAGAAGAATTCCGAAAATAACTTTCGACTACATCCACACCTAATAACTACTCCTGAGCTACCAACTTAGACAATTTACCCCGACGCATGATCAGATAACAACTTCCAACCAACAGATTGACCTACAATCTATAACCAAAAACTCCACAGCCCCAAAGAAATCCAAACCAAAGCTCTGATGCCACAATTGTAACACCCCGATTTTTAACAACGCGAGTGTATTTTGTTTTTAAAAACAAATTCATAAAAACAAAGAAATAAAGAAGAAAATAATTTTGGATAAATATTTAAGTCGTACACAACGACCACAATCAACAATATTTACAAGCAGCGAAAATAGTTTTTGAAATAGAAATCCAAAGTATTTAAACATCAAAATACTTCGGGCCTATGAGACCTATCAAGCATAGCTCATACACTTGGGGTATTCTCGGCAGACACCTATACAAAAGCACTGCCCTGAGAATTTTAACTTCCCCACGTCACATCAAAAAGTGGTACATTGAACCCATCAAAAATAAAATGTCAAGCTGACAATATTGGTATAGGTACAGTCTTGCAAATTAAAATAAACACAACCCAAAAAGAAAGACATCTAGTCCCTATACGTCAACCTAATATGATCATTCTACAAAAAACTATACATCCCAGGTGATCTTCACGCGCTCCGCAATATCCTCCTGACACAGCTGCAGTCAGGTGTGTCCAACTACATTCCCATCCACATGGTACTAACCGGTGGGAAGATCCTGGTTCTCATTAGAGGGCAAAGCCCAGATTTCCACAATAGTTGTAAAGGGTCACCAACCAAAATTAACAATTAACACATAACATTTAAGTTTTTATATGCACAAAATAACCTTTCAACTTAGCATTCACCTTAAAAAGATTTCCATATGCCAAACATGCATAAACAAAGTTGAAAAATGAAGTTTTTAACAAAACTTCACTGTTGTATTCGAATACAACATCTTTGTATTCGAATACAACATCTTTGTATTCGAATACAAGGCTAATTCATAACTCAGCAGCAAAAACAACAGGTCTATATTCGAATACAACCTTATGTATTCGACTACACATATGTCAGTAGAAAAAACAACATGTCTGTATCCGAATACAACCTTCTGTATTCAAATACACATCAGACAGTAACAGAAAAATAGCAAAATTTAGCTTTTAAAAGGGTTTCGAAATCAATCAACATTTACAGACAAATCCAAACAATCACACTTAGCAATTATAGCACAATCACCTCGACAACTTGAGTTTCGAAATGGTTTTGCAATCAATCACACTTACTCACAAATTCAAAACATCCACACTTGGCAATTATAACACAACACCATGACAACTTGAGTTCAAACACTCAATCATAATCTTGAATCAAACACAACTCACGTGCTAAGCACCCTAATGCAATGCGTATATGCCAAAATGCATGGACTCGGAATTCCAGACCAAAACCCTCCTCGAAGGGCCATAAATCATAGTTGTACCATCTATCACAGGACGAAGTACTAAATTACCGAGGTGCTACCTATCACGGGTCAGCACGATTTACTAAAAACGTAAATCATAAATGTACCGCCTATCACAGGCCGAAGTACTTTTTACCGAGGTGCCACCTATCACGGGTCAACATGATTTACCAACAATGTGCAATCTATCGCAGAACAATCATTAAGTAAATGCAGATATTAAAAGATTCCCCATTTTTAATACTCATTTAACTCTAATGATTTTCAAATTCCACACAGAGCATACTCAGACATATTCTCAAATTCAATCCACAATTCACACCAAATCACATCAATTCATTTTTTCACAAAATCCACCCAAACACATCTCACAATTTATAATACTAAATATGAACGCGTCAAACATGACAATCACAAATCATCACAACCCACCACTCAAACATATCAAATTTATTTTCCTCAAAACCACACATAAATGAGTTAAATTCATTTTCCACCAAACACTCATCAATATCACCAAAAACCCAACTCTAAAATTTCACCCATAAAAGCATTCAGTTCATTTTCCCCGAATCTACACTTCAAACCCAACAAATTTATTTTCCACACAACCACACATAAGTTCCTAAATGCAAACTAAAAGTTTGGAAGGAGCCATTACCTTAACGTTGTCTTCAATGAGCGATTACGGTACCACGAGCAATTCTGATAAAATCTTCGTTCACGACGTCGCTTCCAAAGTTAGCTCACTAGCACCGTAGCATGGACGTGAGCAACTTTCCCTGCTATCTCTTTGCAAAACGATGCTTAGATCTAGAAGAGAAATGGTGTTTTGTGTTTGACGGTTTTGAAATCACTAACACCGTTTGCGAATCTGAGAAGAAGAATGAAGCTGAGTAATCCTTGCTTTCTTACTCACCAAGCCTTGGGTTTCTCTTCTTGAAGCAAAAGAAAGCAAAGAAAGCAAAAGAAACGAATGAAGAAGAATGGAGAAGGAAGAGGGAGAAAACGCGAGTAACAGGGAGAGGAAAATCCTCTTTTGGTTTCCTTCAGTTTTCCTTTCTTCCTTTTTCCTTCCTTTCTATTTTCCTTCTTTTCCTTTTTCCCTCCAAACACACACACACACACACACACACACACACATATATATATATATTAATTATAACTTAACAAATATCTTAAAATATCTAGATATTTATAAAAATTACCATTTCACTTGTAACCTCTCAAACCATTTGATAAAAATATCTACTCTCGTCGCAACTCAATTGACAGATAAAAGTTTTTGCAACTAGGGATATTTTTAACAAAATTGTCCGGTATTAAATTCATCATAACGTAAAAAAATTATTCTCCAACAAATAATTTTAATCCAATTTCCAATAATATATTTTTGGCATTTCACTCACTAAATACCAAAAACTGGGCTAAAAGCCTAAGAAATTCAACACAAAATACCATTAAATAGTATAATTTGGGATTTAAAAATTAAGGGTCTTACAAAAGAAGTATGTAAATTGTTAGCACTAATATCAAGACTAGATGAAGCAGATGGAGTATTATCATTAGTGCAGTTATTAACAGAAACAATATTAGGCAAAGGCATGTCAATATCATCAAACAAAATAAAAGAGTCATAAGAATCATCATAAATATGTAAGGAAGTAGAATTAGGATTACCATATGAAAAACATGTTCATAAAAAACCACATTCCTAGAAACAAAGGTGGCATGAGTTTGTAAATCAAACATCAAATAACCTTTAGTTCCTTCTCTAAAGCCAAGGAAAATGCACTTGGTGGCCCCTGGATCGAGTTTATTTCTATGGTGAAGCAAAGGGGAAACATAAGTAAGACAACCAAAAACCTTCAAATCCATAAAGGTAGGAGATTATTTATATAACATTTCAAAAGGGATCTTATCATGTAAAACATGAGAAGTTAACCTGTTAATAAGAAAAACAACATGATTAATAGCAAAAGACCAAAACTTCTTGGGTAGTTTAGAGTGGAAAATAAGTGATCTAGTCACATTAAAAAGATGAAGATGTTTCCTTTCAACAATTTGAGTTTTGTTGGGGGTGTCTCAACACAAGAGGTTTGATGCAATATGCCCAAACGAGAATAAAACGGAGGCATATTGAATTCAATCCCATTATCACTACGGATTTTTCAGGACTTTTGTATTGAATTGTGTTGAAACAAAGGAAAAAATGTTTTGAAGGAGCATACGAGTTTCAGATTTAGCATGCATTAAAAATAACCAAGTAAATCGTGAATAATCATCAACAATAGTTAGAAAATATTGATGTCCATCAAAAGAAGGGACATTAAGGAAACACTTTCACTAAGGGAAAAAGGGAGTTTAGACAACTTGTATAATATCAAAAATATGTAAGGAAACACTTTCACTAAGGGGAAAAGGGAGTTTAGACATTTTGCCCAAATGAAAAAATTCACAAATCACATTTTTTATTAACTGAAGTGTAAGGAAATTGTTTACACATTTGTTGTACTACAGTTATTGATGGATGGCCTAATCTAAAATACCAAACATCAAATTTATGTGGTAAGGTAGCATTAACAAAGGCAATACAATGGTCATTAGAAACAGGACCAGATTCAGTAGAAAAACTATAGCAGAGGCAGAAATATGATCAAGAGTATAAAGACTATCACAATGCTCCACATGCCCAATTGTCTTATTGGTATGGAAATCCTGAATTGTACAAAAAATTCTTAGAAAATAAGAGTTTGCAATTCAAATCATTAGTGAGTTTTGAAATAGATATTAAATTGAAATTGAGTTGAGGAATAAACAACACATTTTGCAAGTAAAGATTAGAAGTAAAGTAAACATGTCTTGAAAAATATGGAAGAATAGACGAACTATTTGGAAAAATAATAGAAATTGGTTCAATTTGTTTAATTGAAGAAAAACATTTAATAAGGGACAAACATGATCGGAGGCCCCCGAATCCATAATCCATAGAGAAAGAGGATTAGAAACAAAACCTGTATTGGAAATACTTGATACTGTGTGATTGGATTGATCTGGAACAAAATTTTTGGTTCCGAAAGAAGTTGCATCATTAGAGGAGGATGATGTAGCAGATTAATCAAAATATGATAATCTTCTTTGCTAAGATGATTATTTGAAACAGGCTGATGTGGAGCCTGTGAGAGAGAAGGATTCTTTGAATCATTTGTTGAAGACAAATTTGCAAATTGGTTTTTACGATAACCCGGTGGAAAGCCAAAATTGAAATAACATGTTTCTACGGTGTGATTATTCTTATGGCAATGAGTACAAAACATGAAGGGACAAGGCTGGCAACGACCACGACCATGATGGGTTTGCCCACGACCTTGAATGGAATTGTTGGGAGTATTGATACTAAAAGCAATAGAAGTATCAGGGGGATTATGGGTCGAATTTGGAACAAGGTCTTGTTGAACAACAAGAGAATACACTTTGCTAATGGAAGGTAAAGGATCCATGAATAAAATCTGTGTGCAAACGTTATTGAAATTTTCATTCAAACCTTTAGAAAACAAGGGATATATTCTTGATGCTTGAAATCATGAACTATTGTGCTGAGCTTGCAAGAACAAGGAATAGGGCATGCGCATGATGGTGTTGGGCGAAGATCCTCCAATTCATCCCAAAGAATCTTCAAATTGGTGAAATAGCTAGAGAGAGAACGTTCACATTGCTTGATTGAATGGAGATCACAAAGGAGATCCGAAAATCGAAAATCATTTCCTTGAGTGAAACGATCAAGGAAAGAGATGACCAAGAGATGACCATGTTGTTGCATCTTTTCCAAACCTCAAAATTCGGATTTGTGGGTAAGGGCTGAGGCAAGGTACCATTCATAAACTGAATTTTGTTCTTGGATGAAAGAGCGCGACATATCAATTTGCTATGTGTGTGATAATTGTTGTCATTTAAAAGAATCAAAACCAAAGTTGCGCCGAGGTTCTCGCCAAGATGAAAAAAATAAGGGCTTCGTGGATTTAATAACGAGTCTTTGGATGAAGAAAAAAAGGGAAAATTTCTGAATCAGAAGAAGAAGTATCATGTTCATTTGCCATTTGAACATACAAAACAAAAATTAAGAATGCTCTTGTTTTTTCAAAAGAACATTCTGGTTTTAATTCTCTTTTAAAGATATAATTAAAACAAATAATTTTCCATAGTATAAACCACATATTAAATAGTATCAAGATTGCTCAAATCAATGGTGAAATCTAGAACTCAAGCTGAATGCCCAAAGGAGAAAAACAACCTCAAGATTGATCTCCAAATTGATGAGTTGTGAGCAAGGACACAAGTACATTGTACTTACAATATTATGCAGAAATTTCTGCATAAATCTGACTCAAAACAGTGCCAACTGACATGTGACAACTCATTCACTCATTCACGTTTTCCATGAGACCCAAAAGCAAGAACGTTATTCGTTTGTCAAGAACGTTATGGACAACAATATAAACACATGATTAATTGCATTAAAATATATATGACACTTGGGAAGTGTGTCCAACAGATATATTCATTTTAAACTGAATATTCAAAGCCTTTTATCATCTATAAATTGAAGATCAATTGGAAGATGAAGGCAAGAGTTAAATTTACAAATATACCAACACTTGTTCAATTAACAAGTCAGCAAAACTCTTCAAGAAAATTTCAGCGCCCTTGACTATATCTTTGGATAATTATTTACTGAGTTTGTCTTTCATTTATCTCAAATAAGTGTTGAGAAGTTTCAAGATCCCAAACACGTTTATCATACACCTCATTTGTAACTCAAGTCTATCTTTTATGTTACATTGAGTGTGTTTGTAAAAATCCTTTCAAGGCTAAAAAATGATTGTAAAAATTCTTTCTAAGATGAATGGTGAAGATTGTAACAGATCAAGGGTGATCTAGAATAGGTGTTGTAAGATCAAGAAGGTTCTTTGTTTTTAAACACTTAGTGGAAAATCTCACGGTTGTGAGGACTAGACGTAACCCGAGTTGGGTGAACCAGGATATATCTCTATGTGATATCCCTTCCTTGATCTCTATTTATTTCTAGTACTTTGATTATCAAATTAAATAGATAAGTTAAATTGTGTGTTTTTTACTAATCAAGAACGTTCTTCATTTTCTATTTTCGAAATCCAGATTAATCTTGAGTTAAATTCTTTAATAAGAAATTTTAAAAAGGTGAAGTCACAATTCAAACTCCCATTTCTTGTGATTAACATTTCTACTTCAGTACCTATCAAGAGAATGCATTATTTACCTCTAATTCCCAGACTTAAGAGTTTATATGCTTCGATGAACTCAACTCCACATATGAGATGACATTATGAAAATAAATGAGAACCAAGAGTGATGTTTCATTCATCAGATGGAGAGGCTTTGAAACAATTTAATCAAATTTATCATGACTTTGTTGTTGAACCGAGGAATATAAGGTGGGGTTTTTTACCGATGGTTTTACCCCATTTAATCATACTACCTCACCTTATTCATGTTGGCCGGTAATTGCCACTCCTTACATTCTTCCTCCAGAACATGGTTCCTACTTTGATTATTTATGAACCACATAATCCAAAGAGCAAGATAGATGTGTATTTGCAGCCTTTGATAGATGAGCTCAAACTTTTATGGAATGAATGAGTGCTTACATATGATATTTCCAAAAAAAAATGAATTTTATAATGAAAGTTGCATTAATGTGGACTATTAATGATTTTCCTGCATATAGAATGTTGTCTTGTTGGAGTACAACAGGGAAATTAGCATGTTCATATTGCATGAGTCAATTCAAAGCTTTTTTCTTGAAACATGGTGGTAAGTGTTGTTGGTTTGATTCTCATCGTCAATTCTTTCCCCATGGATCATGCATTTCAAAGAAATAAGGATGCATTTTACAATAATCGAATAGAAAAGTCTCAACCTCCACAACGGTTAACTGGGGATGATGTGTGGGAAGAAGTTTGTGGTCTCCCTAAAATAACTGAGGTTGATCCGTGTATATGTGATCAATTTGGTGTGAATCATAATTGGAAGAAACAAAGTATCTCTTGGGAGTTGCCTTATTGGAAAACCAACTTAATAAGGCATAATCTTGATATAATGTATATTGAGAAGAATGTGGTTGATAATATTTTCAATACAGTGATAGAAATCAAAGATAAGACCAACGATAATGTTAAGGAAAGAATGGATTTAAAGGATTATTGTCGAAGAAAGGAGTAACAAATACACATACAATAAAGTGGAAAGCTTTTAAAGCCTAAAGTCAAATATGTTTTGTGTAGCGATCAATAAAAGTATGTGTATAAATGAATTTCGGAGTTAAAAATGCCTGATGAACATGCTTCGAATTCTCATAGATGCGTAAACACAAGAGAATGGAAGTTAATTGGAATAAAAAGTAATGATTGCCATGTATTTATAGAGAGGTTGTTACCAATTTCTTTTAGTGCACTTCCACATCATGTGTAGAATCCTATAGTCGTGTTGAGTAAATTTTTCAAAGATTTGTGCTAAACAATTTTGCGAGTGGATGATTTGTTGTTGATGGAACAAAACATAGTGATTACAACTTGTAAATTAAGACAACAGTCCAAATTTAAATTCTCCTTTTGTACAACCTTCTGCATTATCTCATACTACTACTCCATCACTTAAGACAACATTCCAAATTTAAATTCTCCTTTGTACAACCTTCTGCATTATCTCATACTACTACTCCTTCACTTAAGACATCTCATGATGCACCTCTTCTTGTGACATCTGATAAGCTATAAATTTATCTATTTTATAGCTTTATTTGATATATTAATTTGATGTTTTTAATTCGATTTTACTATCTTTTTGTTTTGTTTTGAATGCAAGGAGAAGTGAAGGAATAAGTGAAGATTTTTTTAGCAAAAGAACCTTGAAGTCAAGTGGTGTAGTCATGGTGCATCATGATCAAGAAAATGAAAGAAACTCAAAATCTAGAAAGCATTACTGTCTGGCCATAATAGTCATTGCAACCATAATGGATGAACAAAAATAAATAAATAAATAAATAAATAAATAAAATAAGATTTGTCAATTCAAGTCAGCAAGGATTGTTGCCTAGTAGTAATTACCATTATAGCCATAATATGTTCATCTTCTACTGTTGCACCTATTATTGTCTATCAGTAATGGCCATTATGGCCATAAATTGCTCATTTTCTGCTGAACCGTTTTCCTCCTATAAAATTCTGATGGTTTCTTGTAAGTAAAGCTCATGAAGGCACTTAAGACTATATAATTAATTGCTCACAATCTGTTACTACTCTTTCTTTTGTTCTTGTATTTCTCTAACAATTTCTATTTCTTTTTGTCATAGGTGTTGATCTTTTAATCCAATCTTAGTAAGAATCATATTCATACTTTTGATATTTGACCCCTAAGATTGGACAAGAGAATCAAATCATGAAAATAGTTTTTGGTTCTTTTGAAATATGAAAGACATCTTCTCTTAAAGGCTTTTGCTAATACATCAATCATGAAAATAGGTTGGTTATTAGTTTAAAATACATTTTTGTTCTTTGAAAGAAAGCATTAGTTACAATTGTTTTCTGATTTTTAAGAGTTTAACACCCATAACTCATATAAGGTTAATTTTATTGTATCCATCATTGTGAAAACTACAATCCCAAGGCTTTATTTTTATTGTGAATTTTGAACCAAAAATCATTATCAATATTTACTGTTTTAGCTAATCGTCATAGTAAAGAGACATTAGTACTCAAAATAAAGTTCTTGAGGTAATAGAGAAAATGTCCCCTCCCACCTATGTAAAAGAAGGGAGATGTTTCTTGGGGGCATGCAGGACTTTACCGCCAACAAATTAAAGATCTTTCTAAGATTTCTAAGCCTCTAACCAGTCTGCTCCTAAAGAATGCAGTTCTTTTCTTTGATGAATTTTGTCTTGCGTCATTTTTCAGGTTAAAAGAAGCATTGATATCCGCCCTGATTATGCAACTCCTTGATTGGAGTCTTCCATTTGAAATTATGTGTGATGCTAGCAACTTTGTTGTAGGTGTAGTGTTGGGGCAGAGAAAAGACAAGAAAGTTCATGCTATCTATTATGCCAGCATGACTTTGGATGAAGCCCAAGTTAACTATGCCACAATCGAGAAAGAGCTATTAGCAGTAGTGTTTGTCATTGACAAGTTTCATTCCTACCTTGAGGGATCAAATATAATTGTCTACACATATCATACAATCATTAAATATCTCTTGAGCAAGAAATATGCTAAGTCGAGGTTGGTCCGATGGATACTACTTCTCCAAGATTTTGATCTAGAAATTCAAGACAAGAAAGGGATTGAAAATGTGGTGGTCGATCATCTCTCAAGGCTACATGAAAAAAATGAATATGAGTTGTCCCTAGATGATTCATTTCGTGATGATCAATTGTTTGCTCTTGCGCAAATAGAAGCACCATAGTATGCTAATTTTCTGAATTACCTAGTAGTTGGAGTATTACCCCCAAATTTGAACTATCAACAAAAGAATAAGTTTTTCTCAGATCTTAAACACTATTATTGGGATGAACCTCTACTTTTTAAAAGAGGGGCTGATGGAGTTTTCAGAAGATGTGTCCCATAAGAAGAAATGGAAAATATTATTCATTGTCATTCCTCCACAAATGGTGGACATGCTAGTTCCTCAAACACTGCAGCAAAGATACTTCAAGCAGGCTTCTACTAGCCCACACTCTTCAAAGACGTTCATCGCTTTGTGCTTCAATGTTATGAATGCTAGCGTACCGAAAACATATCAAAAAAAAGAAATGTCTTTGAACAATATCCTCGAAGCTGAAGTCTTTGATGTTTTGGGAGTTGATTTTATGGGACCATTTCCCTCGTCTCTTGGAAATCAATACATCCTTGTAGCGGTGGATTATGTGTCCAAGTGGATTGAAGTTGTGGATGCCCTAAAAAATGATGCTAAGGTAATGACTAAGCTCTTCAAAAAGGTAATATTTATGAGGTTTGGTGTGCCAAGGGTGGTGATTAGTGATGGAGGCTCTTATTTCATAGCTAAACAGTTTGAAGGCCTGCTAAAAAAGTATGTTGTGAAGCACAAAATTGCCACAGCATATCACCTTCAAACTAGCAGACAGGCAGAAGTTTCCAATAAGGAGATTAAGAACATTCTCGAGAAAACTGTTTCTACATCAAGGAAGGACTGGTATGTAAAGCTAGATGATGCGTTTTTGGCCTACCATATAACATACAAGACTCCCATTGGTATGACTACTTACAAGTTGATCTATGGAAAGTCTTGTCACCTCCAAGTTGAGCTCGAACATAAAGCATATTGGGCAATAAATATCCTTAACTTCGATTTGAAAGCTAATGGTGAAAAAAGGAAGCTCCAACTCAAAGATCTTGATGAGTTGAGGTTAGACGCTTATAAGAATGCATTACTCTACAAGGAAAGAACCCAGAAGTGGCATGATAAGCACATAACAAGAAGATAATTCAAAGAAGGTGACTTCGTATTACTTTTCAACTCACGATTGAAGTTGTTTTCGGGTAAACTTCGTTCGAGGTGGTCCAGGCCATTTCAAATCTGTAAGGTGTTCCCGTTTGGAGATGTAGAAATTTGGAGTGAGTCCCCTGGAGGTTTCACTGTGAATGGTCAAAGGTTGAAGCATTGTGTAGTTAGGAATCTAATAGAGAAAGGGGGTAAGTCTTATTCTTCGATCTGCAACTTAAGATTTACAAAATAAAGGTCAAGCTAAGGACAATAAACAAGCGCTGCATGGGAGGCAACCCACAATTTTAATTTTTCAAAAATTCTTTTTGTTTTGTAGGCTGAGCTAAAACAAGAAAAATGCAGAAAACATGAAAGGCAACAAGGATTATTGTTTGGTAGTAATGGCCATTATGGTCGTAATATGTGCACAGGGCCACTTTCCACCACCACCATAATCTTGTGAGCTTTCCTACCCCTTTTATATTTATTTTACTTCTTACATTGAGGACTATGTAGGGTCCAAGTATGGCGGCTACGTTTTCTTGTTTGATTGTTTGCTCAACATGTTAATATATATAAATAAATAATTTCTCCTTGCTTGAAAGAAAACTTTTTGATCCTTAATAGGGAACCATAATTTATGTGCATGTTGTTGTTAAATAGGTAATGAACTCACCTTTGGATACCACATTATCAGTTTGATAAATTAGCTTATTCTTTGACAACGTGTTCTCCTTGATTTAGCTACTAAATGCGAGTTTTGGGCATATATAGTGGCTTGTGTTACATCATCAAATATTATGCCCCTTTTTTTTGGTATGAGTGATTATTCACCATTGATTGTGTTCTCTAGAACTTGACTTGCAACTGTCTCAAGGCTAAATTCTCTTGTGATCATGTTTGAAGAAAAAAAACACTTTAGGATTAGTTTTTTTAGGCCTCATGACTTGTTTTGTTTTGTTTTGTATTTTCCACTAGTTGCCTAATTTGAGCCTTACATGAATTATCTTTCTTGGTCCCTTGCTTTATCGATAAAATCATTATTGGATGCCCTTTTGAATAAATTGGAGCAACTTATAAAAAATAAAAAATAAATAAAAAACAAAAACAAAAAAGAGAAAAGAAGAAAAAAAAATTTCTTAGTCTCAGTTTGAAAAGACACAATAAGGTGCTCCACTCGGAGTAACGCATTTGACTGATGATTGAAATCTAGGTTGATGAAAGCTTTTATGAATACTTTGAGCTCCAATTATTCAAACACGGTACAATGATCATATGTTTAATTTGAAATAGCCTTTTGAATACCCCTTTATTGGTTTTCCCCACCTATTATCCCTTGGCCCCGTTACAACCTTGAAAAGTGTTGTTGATTCACATTTTCCGTCATGAGAGATGTAGTGGAGATTTGGTAAATAATCAAGCCCATGGCAGAAACATTGCATTGGTAAAACTTTGAGTGAATTCCCATTACCCTAAAACACTGAAGAATTTGAGAGTCGAGTGTTATATTGATGAGAATTATGTTTTCAAAGAGCCTAAGTCACTAATTTGGAATTGAAGTTGGTTATTTGTTGGTTTTGGAAGTTGCCTATCGCATACAATTAAACTAAATGTTAAGTTCCTATTCATGGTGTATGCTCGTCCATAACTTTTACCTGCAACAATGGCTTAAGGACAACCAATGATTCAAGCATGAGAGAATTTGATAAGCTAGAATTTATCTATTTTTATAACTTTATTTGATAGGTTCATTTTATATTTTTAATTCGATTTTAGTTCTATTTTACTACCTTTATATTTAGTTTTGATTACAAGGAGAAGTGAAGGAATAAGTGAAGATTGTTGGAGCAAAAGAGCCTTGAAGTCAAGTGGTGCAGTCATGGTGCATCATTATCAAGAAAATGTGATTTATATGTTCATAATTATTATTATGAATTTTTGAGATGTGATATATTTGCGGATTTTGTGGAAAATGAATTGATGAAATTTGGTGGTTTATGTGTAAAAATATGGAGTTTTGAAATTGGGTGAGTTAGGTTTGAATTGTTGAAATTTAATTGAGGTGCTATATGTGTGTTGTGGAATTAAATTGATTGTTGTTGGTGTGAATTGGCGGTAATTAAAATTGATGAGTTTGAGTTACGTAATGAGTTATTTTCAAATAAATGAGTTTGAACTGAAATAGAAATTTTACAAAAAAATTAGCACTGTTAAAGTTGTGAAAAAGTTCAAATTTTAACTAAGTTAAAGATTTTGAGCAAAAAGATAGATTGAAATTAAAAATAGTTAGCGTTTAAAATGTTACTCTTTTAATTACTCTTTTATTGAGTTTAAAAAGAAAAAAAGTTTAGAATATTTTATTAACTCAAAAATTTTGGTGCTTTAATAGTCGAGTGTGTTTATGTGAAATTTGGACAATATTTGTTGTATTTAGTTTTAAGTAAATGCTATAGATTATTTGATTTTAAAAGTTTGGTGTGTGAGAAAGATTTAATTTTAAGAATTTTGTTGTGATTGGATTAATTTTATTGCGAACAAATGGTTATAAATATTTATGTTTATGTAGTTAGCTCCTTGAGTCTCGAAAAAGAATTGAGACCGTTGGCACCGAGTTAGCGGTGAGGATAACTCTGATATATTAATGTTGTTGTGGTGATTTATGGTTGAAAATTTTGGAGATTGAATATGGGTGATTAATGTTTGAAAATTTTGGTGATTCATGTTTTGTGAAATTGATGTGTTCATAATTAATATTATGAATTTTTTAGAAGAAATTTATGTGTGACTTGGTGGAAAATGAATTGAATTCAATTTATGTCTGGATGGAATTTGGAGATGTGATTTATGTGTGGTTGTGGAAATTTAAGATGGTGTGAATAAATATGTTTGAGTATGCTCTATGTTGTATTTGAAAAATCATTAGTGTTAAATGAGTATTAAAAATGAGGAATCTTTTAATAGCTGAATGCTGAAACAGCCTTGTATTCGAATACAGAGATGCTGTATTCGAATACAGGAGTGTTGTTTTGTTAAAAACATCATTTTTCAACCTTGTTTATCAATGTTTAGCATATGGAAACCCTTTTAAGGTGCATGCTAAGTTGAAATGTCATTTTGTGCATTTAAAAACTTAAATGTTATGTGTTAATTGTTAATTTCGATTGGTGACCCATTACACTATTGTGGAAATCTGGGCTTTGCCCTCAGATGAGAACCAGGACCATCCTACCGGTTCGTACCCTATGGATGGGAATATGGTTGGAAACACCTGACTGGAGCTATGTTAGGAGGATCTTGCGGGGCGCGTGAAGATCACTCAGGATGTATAGGGACTAGATGTCTTTCTTTTGGGATATGTTTATTTTAATTTGGAAAACTGTACCTATACCAATATTGTCAGCATGACAATTTATTTTCGATGGGTCTCATGTACCACTTTTTGATGTGTAAATACCTTAGATTCGTATTGCGAAAACTATTCCGCTGCTTGTAAATTATGTTGACTTAATTGTCGTTGTGTTATGACTTAAATATTTATCCAAAGGTATTTCCTTAATTATTTCTTTGTGTTATGAATTTGTTTTGAAAAAAAAAATACACTCTCGCAGTTAAAAATCGGGGTGTTACATTGTACCCTGGAGATGGTAAGGTAGTTAGACATACCTGACTGAAGCTTTGTCAGGAGGATCTTGCGGGGAACATGGAGATCACTCGGGTTGTGTAGTTTTTGTAGCATGATCAGATTAGGTGGTTGTAGAAGGACTAGATGTGTTTCTTTTGTGATTGTATTTATTTTATTTTGGAAGATTGTATCTATGCTCAAACTGTTTGATGACTTTTCTTTTGATGGGTCCATGTTCCACTTTTTGATGTGACGTGGAGAAACAAGAGATTCTTGGGGCAATGCTTTTATGCAGGTGTTTGCCGAGAATACCCCAAGGGTACGAGCTATGTCTGTTAGGTCTCATAGCCCTAGTGTACTTTGCTATTTAAATACTTTGGATTTTTGTTTCAAAAACTATTTCCGTTGTTTGTAAATATTGTTGACTTTTGTCGTTGTGTTATGACTTAAACATTTTATCCAAAAGTATTTCTTTCTTTATTTTATGAACTTGTTTTAGAAAAAAAAAATGCACTCTCGCTGTTAAAAATCAAGGTGTTACATGTTGCGCCTCATTGGTGGGGGGAATTATTTTGTTGTTTTCTATGTTTTGAATTGAGTACCTAAATCTAAAAACAAACATCTCCTTATGAGATAATGAAGAAAAGACAACCTAACTTGTCTTATCTTCGAACATGAGGTTGTTTGACTTATGTTATAATCCCCGACCCCAAACTAATTAAATTCGCTAGTAGAGCCTATGAATATGCATTCATTGGGTATGCAGTAAATAATAAAGCGTATAGGTTCTATGACCTAAATGTAAAAGTAATCATAGAATCAAATGATGTTGACTTCTATGAAGATAAATTCCCTTTCGAATCAAGAAAAAGTGGGGGAAGCGAACCTAGTCAAGTTCCTGTGATAAGAAACACTAAAAGCAACAACCAAGGCGAAATAGAAACTCGAAGAAGTAAGAGAGTTAGAGTTGCTAAAGATTATGAACTCGAATATATGGTCTATAACTTAGAAGAGGATCTTGCAAATCTAAAAGAAGCTTTGTCATTATTGGATGCAGATTAATTGCAATAAGCTATAAACAATGAAGTGGTTTGGGAAGTGATGGATGAAATGATAATTTTAATAAATATCTAGATATTTTTATATATTTGTTTAGTTATAATTAATATATATATATATATATATATATATATATATATGGTTGGAGGGAAAAAGAAAGGAAAAAGGAAAAGAAAGGAAAAGAAAGGAAATAGAAAGGAAGGAAAAAGGAAGAAAGGAAAACATAAAAACATTTTTCCACTCCCTGTTGCTTTCTTTGCTTTATGTGCTTTCTTTGGCTTCAAGAAAAGGAACCCAAGGCTTGGTGGGTGAGAAGACAAGGATTTCTCATCTTCATTCTTCCTCTTTGATTCGAAAACAAAGAAAAACAGTGTTAGGGATTTTAAAACCGTCAAACACAATCTTTCACTTTTCTTCTAAATCTAAGCTTCGTTTCACGAAGAGGTAGAAGGGAAAGTTGTTCATCTCCACGCTACGGTACTAGTGAACTAACTTTGGAAGCGACGTCGCAAACGGAGATTTTATCGGAATTACTTGCGATATCGTAATCGCTCGTTAAAGCTAACGTTAAGGTAAGGGCTCCTTCCAAACTTTTAGTTTGCATTTAGGGACTTATTTGTGGTTGGGTGGAAAAGAAATTTCTTAGGGTTGAAGTATTGATTTGGGGAAAATGAATTTAATGCTTTTATGGGTGAAATTTTAGAGTTGGGTTTTGGTGATATTGATGAGTGTTTTGTGGAAAATGAATTTAACTCATTTATATGTAGTTTTGAGAAAAGGAAATTTGATATGTTTGAGTGGTGGGTTGTGATAATTTGTGGTTGTCGTGTATGACGTGTTCATAACTAATATTTATAAATTTTGAGATGTGTTTGTGTGGATTTTGTGGAAAAATGAATTGATGTGATTTGGTGTGAATTGTGGATTGAATTTGAGAATAGGTCTGAGTATGTTCTATGTGGAATTTGAAAATTATTAGAGTTAAACGAGTATTAAAAATGGAGAATCTTTTAATATCTACGTTTACTTAATGTTTGTCGTGAAAATCATTAGAGTTAGGCGAGTATTAAAAATGGGGAATCTTTTAATATCTGCTTTTACTTAAAGATTGTCGTCCGAACTGTTAGAGTTAAATGGATATTAAGAATGGGGAATCTTTTAATATCTGCATTTACTTAATGATTGTCGTCCGAATTGTTAGAGTTAAATGGGTATTAAGAATGGGGAATCTTTTAATATCTACATTTACTTAATGATTGTGTCCGAATTGTTAGAGTTAAATGGATATTAAGAATGTGGAATCTTTTAATATCTGCATTTACTTAATTATTGTGTCCGAATTGTTAGAGTTAAATGGGTATTAAGAATGATGAATCTTTTAATATCTGCATTTACTTAATGATTGTCGTCCCAATTGTTATAGTTAAATGTGTATTAAGAATGGGGAATCTTTTAATATCTGCATTTACTTAATGATTGTCGTCCGAATTGTTAGTGTTAAATGAGTATTAAAAATGGGGAATCTTTTAATATCTACATTTACTTAATGATTGTGTCCGAATTGTTAGAGTTAAATGGATATTAAGAATGGGGAATCTTTTAATATCTGCATTTACTTAATGATTGTGTCCGAATTGTTAGAGTTAAATGGGTATTAAGAATGGGGAATCTTTTAATATCTGAATTTACTTAATGATTGTCGTCCCAATTGTTAGAGTTAAATGGGTATTAAGAATGGGGAATCTTTTAATATATGCATTTACTTAATGATTGTCGTCCGAATTGTTAGTGTTAAATGAGTATTAAAAATGGGGAATCTTTTAATATCTGCATTTACTTAACGATTGTCGTGGATTGAGTCAGAGTATGTTCATGCATTTCATAGTACATGGCGACTAGATGGGCCATGGTGTTAGTGGTGACCGGATGGGCCACGAGATGATTCCATGTGATTTGTTGGTTCATCTTATCCTTGCGGAGATTTTCGTGTCGTGTAAGGTCTGCGATAGACTGCATGTGTTTAGTAAATCGTGTTGACCCGTGATAGGTAGCACCTTGGTAATTTAGCACTTCAGCCTGTGATAGGCGGAACAATTACGATTTACGGCCCTTCGATGAGGGTTTTGGTTTGGAATTCCGAGTCCATGCATTTTGGCATATATGCATTGCATTAGGGTGCTTGGCACGCGAGTCATGTTTGATTTAAGATTTTGATTGAGTGTTTGAACTCAAGTCGTCGTGGTGATTGTGTTATAATTGCCAAGTGTGGATGTTTTGGAATTGTCTGTAAGTGTGAGTGATTGCAAAACCATTTCGAAACTCAAGATGTCGTGGTGATTGTGCTATAATTGTTAAATGTGATTGTTTGGATTTGTGTGTAAGTGTTGATTGATTTCGAAACCCTTTGATAAGCTGAATTTTGCTGTTTTTCTGCTACTGTCTGATGTGTATTCGAATACAGCAAGCTGTATTCGATTATAGACATGCTGTTTTTGCCACTGACTTACTGTGTAGTCGAATACAGACTGTTGTAGTCAAATACAGACTGTTGTAGTCAAATACAGACTGTTGTAGTCGAATACAGACATGTTGTTTTGCTACTGACTTGTTGTGTAGTCGAATACAGAAGGCTGTATTCGAATACAGACATGCTGGTTTGCTGCTGAATGTTGAAACAGCCTTGTATTCGAACACAGAGATGTTGTATTCGAATACAACAGTGTTGTTTTATTAAAAACATCATTTTTCACCTTTGTTTATGAATGTTTAGCATATGGAAACCCTTTTAAGGTGCATGCTAAGTTGAAAGGTTATTTTGTTCATTTAAAAACTTAAATGTTATGTGTTAATTGTTAATTTCGGTTGGTGACCCTTTACAACTATTGTGGAAATCTGGGCTTTGCCCTTAGATGAGAACCAGGACCATCCTACCGGTTCGTACCCAGTGGATGGGAATGTAGTTGGAAACACCTGACTAGAGCTATGTTAGGAGGATCTTGCGGGGCGCGTGAAGATCACTCAGGATGTATAGTTTTTTGTAGAATGATCAGATTAGATTGACGTATAGGGACTAGATGTCTTTCTTTTGGGATGTGTTTATTTTAATTTGGAAGACTGTACCTATACCAATATTGTCAGCATGACATTTTATTTTCGATGGGTTCCATGTACCACTTTTTGATGTGTAAATACTTTGGATTTGTATTTCAAAAACTATTCCGCTGTTTGTAAATTCTGTTGACTTATGTGTCGTTGTGTTACGACTTAAATATTTATCCAAAAGTATTTCCTTATTTATTTCTCTTTCTTTCTTTGTTTTTATGAGTTTGTTTTGAAAAAAAAATACACCTTCGCTGTTAAAAACCGGGGTGTTACAATACAAAGCACGCCTTGTAGCCAAAGGTTTTCGTCAAAGAAAAAATATAGATTTATTCGATACTTTTTCACCAGTCACTAGAATAACATCCATTAAGGTGCTCATATCACTTGCGACTATTCATAACCTAGTGATACATCATATGGATGTTAAAACAACGTTTTTAAATAGTGACCTAGAAGAAGAAATTTATATGGAACAAGAAGGTTTTGTAATTCATGGACAAAAAGACAAGGTCTGTAAGTTAGGTAAGTCTATGTACGGTCTTAAGCAAGCTCCTAAGTAATGACATGAAAAATTTGATACTTGATTATATCAAATGAGTTTAATGTGAATGAAAGTGACAAATGTATTTATTACAAATCTGAAAATGGCATTTGCACTATCATATGTCTCCATGTAGACGACTTACTCATATTTGGTTCAAACATTCGTGTTGTAAATAATGAGAAATCTTTGTTGAGTAACAACTTTGATATGAAAGACCACAGAGAAGCAAATGTAATCCTTGGAATCAAAATTACTAGGTCAGAATAGGGAAATTCTTTGGATCAATCTCACTATGTTGTAAAGATCCTAAATAAACATAATTACTTTGACTGTAAACCTTCTTGCACACCATGTGATCCAAGTGTAAAACTTTTCAAGAACACTGGTGAAGGTGTTAGAAAAACTGAATATGCGAGCATCATTGGCAGCCTCAGGTATGCCACTAAATGTACTTGACCCGACATTGCCTATGTTGTGGGATTGTTCTACCGGTTTACTAGTAGACCTAGTATAGAGCATTGACACGCTATCGAAAGAGTCATGAGATACCTTAAAAGGACCATGAGTCTAAAATTACATTATCAAAGATTTTGTGTTGTCCTTGAAGGACACAGCGATGTTGATTGGAACACCTTATCAGATGACTCCAAAGCAACTAGTGGCTATATTTTTAGTATAGTCGGTGGTGCTGTATCATGGAAATAAAAAAACAGATATTGGATCAGTCCACTATGGAGTCTGAAATGCTAGCACTTGCTACTGTTAGTGAAGAAGCAAGCTGGTTGAGATGCTTACTAGCATAGATCCCTTTATGGGAAAAACTTTTGTATGTTGTGTTGATCCACTACAATAGTACCACACCTATTGCAAAAATTGAGAATCGTTATTACAACGGTAAGAGACGACAAATACATCATAAGCACAACATCGTTAGAGAATGACTTTCTAAAGGAGCTGTTATAGTGGATCATACGCACTGATGATAATTTATCCGATCCTTTGACGAAAGGATTACCTAGAGAAAAATTCCTAAAAACATCCAAAACGATGGGACTATTGCCTATAGATTAATGACTCACTTATGATGGTAAACCGACCTAAAATACTTGAGATCCCAAGAATTAGGTTCAATGGGTAATAACAAGTCGTAATGATAAGAAATGAACATGTTATATTACATATGAAAGAAGCATGATTCCTGAAGCGATAAAAAGAATGAGATAATATAAACTCTTAATGAGATCTATACTCTATGTGTAGTGGAGTACCTAGCTACATGAGTACTCTTGATAGACTCACCTATGTGAATGTGGAAGTAGGGTCGCTTCCTATGGAATTTCGAGGCAGAATTCTTAGAACGTTCACTATACTGGGATACATGTGCATGACCATAAATACACGGGCTTTTGAGAATACATCCAAATGAAAAGGTTGTGTGTGGATTTGATGTCAAAGATAGAGTTCAAGACTACGAGTTGCTCTTGTTGAATCTGAATCTTACTTGCTATGCAAAGGTTCAAGTCAAGAGAACCTTTGTTTATGCATAATCTTATAGAAGCGTTTGACGCTATTTCAAAAACGTTCTTTTTAAATTCAAGTGGGGATTGTTGGAAATGATGATGATTTTAATGGAGGTTTGTTAGAAATAATGATGATATTAATGAGAGCTAGTGTAGTTTATGAATTGAAAAATAAGGAAGTCCCACAAAAGAGGGATATTACACGCTAGTAGGTTATATAAGGTGGAGGTATGGTACTTGGGTGTGCTCCAAAGGGTATCCTAATTTTGTAAAGGAGTCAGAACGCATGTAAAATCGACCACCACACATGCGCGTGCGCTGTCGACATTTGTATGTTCAGCCGGCTCGGCCCAACTGGGCCGGGATTGGACCTTGGCCTTAGCTATGTGGTGTATTATTTTTTAACATATGAAAATTAATAAATTAATTATTTATTTAATTAAATTAATGAATGTTTGCGTTTTTATCTCTAATTGATACGTTAATTACATAGTTGTCCTCCACCGAGTCAACATTCAACATATGATCCAGTCAGTTCGTTGGCCCCCGATTTTGCGCTTCAATTTTGTTGGTCAAAACCCTAATCACTAGTCATGTGCTTCTGTTATTACCTAATCAAAAACCTAAGTCAAAATTGAGTGCACATTTTGTGGTCAAACAATACGTGGCACACGTTTTGTTGGTCAAAACCTAGCACACATTTAGTGAATCATACTTAATGGATTGCACCTTTCTCTCTCATCCAGTTACAGATTTTATCTATAAATATAGTGTTCTCCTCAGTTAAAAAAACACAACAAACTTCGTATCTGAGGCTTGTCTCTCTTCTCTCGTTTCTTACTCACTTCTTTTTCTTTTGAGTGGTCTTAGTGTCATATTACGAGTGGTAGTCATTCGACTGTTATATTGATGGTGTAATTCTAGAACTATTTTCTACGGTGCAATAGAACTTCGATACAGTGATATGGATTGTTTTATCATGCGTGGTTGATAGTCTATCTTGTACAATTTGGGCAATGCCTCGAAACCTCTTAAAGAGAGCGACCTAGTACGCGACTCAACACAGTAATATTGTGGTGCCATAAATTTTGTTTTCCCTTTATCTTTAGTTTCCAACGTCTAAATACCATTTAAAATCAGTTTCCAGTAATTAAACTTATTTACACCGATTAAATTTTGTTTCTAGCGTTTAAAAATCTGTTGTAAACCTTAAATGATTATTTCAATCGACAGCTTGTAGAGTTACACTCTACAAACCGTGAGGAATCGACGAGGAATCAAACCGTACAATTTGAGTAGATTTCGATCAAGACTTTAAGGTAAAGAGTGAAGTTTCATTTGTTCGAGTCGTAATCATAGAGTTGTGTAGAATGAATTAACTGAATTAAATATGTTATTCAACAATTATTAATCATAAACAATATATATTTAAAATTAAAAATAATAATCGTGTGTTTTGATATGAACCATATATTTTAATCTAAAAATGTATAAAAACTTCTCTCTTTATATAAAATTTTGAATCTCACAAGTAACTTTTATCACACGTACTCTACTATATAAATCTTTGTAGATATTATACTTCAATAATTCAACAGCCAAATCATATTCTTGATGAACTGATCAAATCTATTTTTTTAAATAAAAAATTAGAGTGGGGATTAGATCAAATTTTTAAAAATACAAGTAAAATATTGATAATAAGATTTTATATCTACAAACATTCTAATTTTTATAATTTTTAAACGCACGATCGTTAAAGATAATATAAAAAAAAATTTAAGGTTGCATTTATGAAATTTAATATCTACAATGAGATAGAAAACGGAGTAACTGTGACAAAGATTATTTCTTAAATTATCATATTCCACTCATATAAATTTGTTAAATAATATATGCTTTATTTTATAAAAAAAAATAAAAAATATACATATCTTCTATAATATAATAATATTAATATATATGTAATAGTAAATATATATGATATCTTGTGATAGAAGGGAGAGGTTGATTTACTTTCATGAGTTATTATTTTGAATTCATTGTTTAGTTTATTTTTTTCAATTTAATGTTCGTTTTAGAATTATGTTGAATAAATGGTTTTTCAATTAAATAAGGTGTTTATGCTTTCATTTTCATGATTAACTAGCTATTTTGTTTTGTTTCATTGGTTTAGCGCAATGCTAAATTTTGGTAAAAAAAAGACAACATGACTTTTGTGCTGTACTTTAACCATATATGGAGTTTATGATGTTCAAATAGAGTCAAGCTAGTTGCAAATGAAGACTAACATCCACAACTACAATTTTTGTACAAACATCAAAACCAAATTTGGACTGTAAAAGGGTGAAAAATGCATGTAAAATCAGATAGAGCAATTTTGGAAAAACAAAAGTGTTTAGTTAACACTATACAGCATTGCGCCTAGAAGCAGAGCATTGCACCAACCGTTGCTCCCAGGGTAGCGCGTTGCACCCAACCATGCGCTATAGTGCATTTGGTGATACAATTTTGTCTAGAGCATAGCAATGCGCCCAAAATTGTAGTTATGCGCTAGCGTACGTCCCAAAGTCCAATCTAAACTACAAACTCATATTGTGCAATGGTTCTAACCTATGAGGCATTGGAGATCATCTTGGAGGCTAGAAACTTGAAGATTTCACTTTTGAAAGCAAGAAGTGTCATTTAAACTCTCTCATGTGTATTTTCATCTTCTTCATTGTTACTATGTTCTTAATCATGATTTAATTTTCTCATTGATTAGGGATTAGATTAACCTCCTTGAATCTATGTAATTTTGATTTTGTTATGCTATTTATGCAATTAAAATGAGTTTGATTATTTATATGTATTTGCTCGTAATATTTTTCATTGTTTGATCACCATAGTTTTGAACCTATAAATTATTTTATATTCGGAAATAGGTTATAATCACTGGAACCAAAATATATATGTTCATGTTTCAATATTGTTATAGAAATATTAAATATTAATATGCGTCTAAAAAATTAATTTGTGTGCATGCCTTTGGGTAACAAATCTGATCACCTAAGAAATTAGCGTTCTTCGTCATAAAAAAAATGATTTTGAGCCAATGAATTAGTTTTACTCTAGTTTGGTAATTTAACGTAATCAAGTAAGTTAAAATTTTAAAATAGTGAATCAATAATTGCATAGTTAGAAGAAGGAGATTCAAACTCCCTAATCGTTTTTCTCTTATTGCATTTTCTCTACTTAATTTTACGTTTGTACAAAATTATAGAACAACTTTTAAAACTCATTTGTTACTAAGTGTTACTACTTTGTTGCACTATCAAATTAATAGTAATCCCTGTTGAGATTATTTAAACGTGTCTCGCTTTATTACTTGAGTGATTTGGTATATTTGTCAAAGAGTTGTCACCCCCTTTCTTGAGTTCCTGAATGCTATTTATCCGAGAGTGAGATTCTAGTATAAATCAAGTCTATTTAATGGTCGTATTTACAATATTTATATATAACATAATGATTACCTGTCAAATATTGTAACTCTGTGTTAAATGTTGCATGAGAACCTATTATGTTTGTTTTGCTATTTCTATTTGTTTGGTGTTTTATTCTAACCCGTAAAGTCTCGTATATAGTTTTCTATTATATGTACCCAATCATTTTGGTAATAATAATGATAAACCACCTCATATAATTACAGGTACACATATACTAATGGTAATTTATGATGTGACTTTATATCTCATTCTATAATTTGTGAGATAAGATTATTGGTCTATACATAATAGTCTTGATTGTATTATTATAATTTTTTAATAATCATATTTGATTATATAAATTCAAAAATAAAATTCTATAATATCTTACAATTGAGTCATTAACTCGATGGTTAATCAAATCAAATTTTACTCGAGACTTTATTACATTGAAACAAACATAATAACTAAAATTATTTCGTATTAAAATAAATAACATGATACAATTTAAAAAGTTTACATATAAACATTAAGGGCTTGCTCCAACAATAACATAATTCATTCAAAGCAGAACTAAAGACATGTTATGTTAATCAATTAAATGTCTTAAGATATTTCAAATCGAACCAAATATAGAGCTGGAACTCGCAGCAAATTTGTAACTATTTTTATTTTGATTTTATTTAATTATTATTTGAATGTATTACATTTTTAAAAATATAAACTTGGCCTCTTAAAATACTCAAATTCATTCATTATCCTCCACTAAATGAATTCAATTAATGTATAATGATACAACTTCTAAAAAAAGCATAAAGTGAGTAATCAAATTTGAATATGTGAGATCGAGTTTGGTCCTAAACAAATAAAATCAATTTTTATTTCCTTGAAAAAAAATAACAACTTAATCCATACTTGAACCACCTCTAAAAAGCGATGATCAAATCTCTATCAACGATTAAAAAATAATTAAATCTCTAACA
>JBBPBR010000001.1:20104861-20163790 GCA_037974775.1 Cicer pinnatifidum | reverse complement strand
TTTTAAAGAATATTATAGTAGACACGATGTCAATTGTTAGAAGAGATTGCAATGGTTAGATGTTGCTATAACTTGCTTTAATTGTAAAAATGACTAAAATACAACACTTATAAAAGATAAAGAACCAAATTAATCCAAAAAATAAAAATAAAAGATCAAAAGAAATATTAACTAAAAGATAAAATACTAAAATTATATTAAATCATTTATCCATGTATCTTCCACAGTTCAATTAAAGGCTAAATTGCACTTCTAGTCATTTGTGTTTGATTCAGTTCTCATATAGGTCTTTTTTTCAACTAGTTCATTTAAGTGGCTCTGTATACAATATTAACCTTTATGTTATTGTTCTTTGTGAAAATCTATTTTTTCATTAGTTCTATTAAAAAAATGCAATGTAACTGTTACAATGTTGATGTACACATAATTGTATTGATGTAACAAATTATAAAAATAAAAGATTTCTAGATTGGTCCAGTAAATTTTGAAAAAATACGTTATAGTCCTCTAAGTTTAAACTAATTTTTGTTCAGGATCAATCTTCATCTTTTACATCTTCATCATCTTAAAATACCAATTTGAGAATCTTAAAACATTGTTATATATATTAAAAAAGTCACCAAAATATTTATCTGCAAAATGGGAGAGTTGTTAACTAAATAAAATTAAATTGATATAATAATATAACACATTATTTGTTTTGACACATTTATTCAACCACATTAATTTTGATATTTTTTTCTTCAATCTAGTGTATTTTGTTTGATATTACTAATATAATTTACTTTTTTTAAATATAACTATTTTTATTATTATTATTTTTATTAATTTTTATTTATTAGATCCGATGAAAAAATGAAAAATTTATAATAAAATAGAATTAAGTAGATAATTTATTTACAAAATAAAAGAGTTATTAAAATAATATAAATTTATATACAAAATAAAATTACTAAAATAATATAATACTTTATTTGTCTCAAACTTCATCTCCACGCGTTGCAAAGAAAAAAAAGACTTCATCCACGCCCTCTATACTTAATGGTAGGCCAAGTAAAAGTTTGTATGGTGCATAGTATAAATGTGAATAAGATGATTCATCGAGCTAATACTAGTGTCCCCGTGAGATACTTGATTCATAGGAGTTGAAATAAACTATAGAATGAGTTATATTTTACAATGTCTAAGTCTCTGTCAAAATTTAAAATCTAAACCTGATTTGTTATTTGTCAAAGGCTTTTTATAGATTTGAATCCGACCTTTATGAAAGTATAATAAAACTTATAAACCAACTAAAAATTTTAAAAAAATTTAATCAACATTTTGAATAATTAATGAGACATGTTTAAACAGACAAACGAACTAAAAAGTCAATGAAATACGAATCTTATATTACTGACCTTTATATTAATAGAATGAAAATTATAAAATTATTAAAAAAAATGAAGACCAACACATAAATGAACGATATAGGGACCACAATGCAATTAACTCTACCTTATTATGACCAAAATCTAATTAAACTCTCTCTAACATATACCTTAACAAAAGAACACGACGTTAAAAATATTGTAAACTCTATTTGAGATACAACATATAATTACATAACGTATTTTTAATCACTAATGAGATAATCTAACTCTTAAAATTTCATTTACTTGTCAAAGAATCCATCTAACTCTGATCCATGATTAGAATAAATTCATTTTCAGTACTGCTTACAACTCCTTAACTATTAAATTGTTTTTAATTAGGGAAAATGCCATATCTTTTCGTTACTTGAACTAGTTGTCTTCATAAACCTTTACAGGTGTATATATATACAATTGTAATTCTTCTATTGAAAGGGTTTGTTACTGAAGGAAAACCAAAGAGATTTCTTTATTAAGGGAACCGAAGTATGCCCTCGAAACAGCACACAGTTTAGTAATCTCACTACAGTTATCTCGAATGATGTACATTTTGATGCATTAATATCCATGGCTGAAACGAAGAGGAGAATAAGAGGGAGAGATTTCACTCATTTACTAATTCATATCTATTTTCAGCTTAACATTACAATTATGAGACAGCAACCAAGAATTGAATATCGACAGTGACTGCTACAAAACTTTTGCAAAATGACCAATCACGGCTACACAATGCTCATACATGATACATTACCTTGTATATCTACCAATACCATAGACCAACCAAAGGCCTGAAAAAAATAGAACCCAAATTCAGTATTAGAAAGCTAAGAAAAACCTTGTGTGTGCTATAAATACGCAGACACACACTTCAAAACAACTCAAACAAGATATAATTAACTAATTTGGTAGGAAAAAATTAGAAATTTTCACCACTAATAATTCGTTGCAATGAGCATTAAATAATATTTTCATAGCCCAAGAGCTGGGTTATTTCATCTGAAAGTAACTCCAAGTCAGACATGGGCACTGGCCCTTTAATCAAATTTATAGTTATCGAGAAGATAACAATGATTCTTATGCATGTCGTAATAAATTAATCAAAATTTAGCAATAATATTACCTCAACTTAGTGTTACACAAAAATGCAGAGTGAAGAAGGTATAAATCACCCCCACATCCTCTAAAGTAGGTTAGCCTTCCCACTTAAGCAATGAGTTGTTTACTTTACAATACAGTTTACTGAACAGCATCAGTCCCAAATCTTTGCACCAAGAATTCATCCAGCTGACCCCAGTTAGGGGTGTCCGATTTACTTAAATCACCTGATGGCAATGATCGTATGCATTGGAGAATATGTTTGATGTCTCGATATAACCTAGCAAGTTACAGGAATTTTTAGAAACAAATCCATTCTTAATAGTCTAAAAAATGTAGGCTCAAATAATATAACTTGGGAAAAGTAAATACCTATTCTTTGCTTGGGAAGTACTTATATCAAATCTTGAAAATGCTTCTGAAATTTGTGAGTGAAAGATGATGACCACTTGCCTGAAAAATAGAAAACTCAAGGAGTAAATTGTAGGAATTCATAAGATGTTAGATGCTATCATTATAGAATCAAATCAATCAATTATCTTTATAAGAAGAGAAAGCAGCAGCCTTAATTACTTTCCCTTTAAATGGAAAAACATACATAATTTACTTCAGAATTCATCTTAAAAAATAATACAAATCCAGCAATTAATACAGTACACGAGATGATTGGAAGATCACGTGATAGTTAAATACTTCAGTTTCCACTCTGCATATAAGATTCATATCTAGCTAGCAACTCAAGCCTAATATAAAATACCAGTACACGAGATGATTGGAGGATCACATGATAGTTAAATACAACAGTTTACCCTCTGCAATATAAGATTCATATCTAGCTAGCAAAATTCTCAAGCCTACTATGCCTTACTAGTTCAGAACGACCATGTTTCTTTATCAACTAATTATATTTAATGCCTAGCAACAGTCGGTCACCCACTCACCCTGGAGAAATCAATAAAATACCCATTGTTTCAATAATCATCCCAACATTAAGAAATAATGGGCAACACATATTTGGTTCAATACTTTGGAAATCTCGATATCACATTCTTAAGTCAATATCAGAATAAAGGAAACAAGGAGAATTCTCAGATACTTACCTGAAAATTGCCTGAACATCATCTTCATTCAAGGTTCGAGATAGAACACGCTGGAGGTATCCAACTTCCTAGCATCAAAGTAACAAAATAAATAGGTTCCGATTATGAGAATGCTTTGTGAAAAATTGGGCATGGGAACAGAGCTAAAGAATTTAATCAATTTGAAAGCACTCATCCAATCAAATATATCACATTGAATCTAGAAGCACATCAAGTTAGTTGCATGTTCCATATTTGCGTTTATAAATGACTTGAAGTTTAGCAAACTCAACTGATAGAACGATTTTTACATAAATCATATACAACTTAGACACACACAATAACAATAATAATATTAATATTAATAATAATAATAATAAGACAAAAAAGTATAGTTACAGACCTCACAATTTACAGAGACAAATTTAACAGACTCCCCACAGATAGGACTATTTATGGTTTGATTAGTGAAGAAAACCAAACCAAACTAAGAAGAACTGTTACAACACATCAGTAAAACCGAACTGTTAACGGTACGTCTTGAACCGAACTGGTATAATGGTTTGGGGCACCTAACCAAAACTACCTTTACAAAAAACTGAACTATACTTTTTTGAACTGAAGTGATTCTTTGTGAACCAATCCATACCAAATTATCATTATTAACAGATATTAGGTCTATTAAAAAAAATCAAAAATCAAACTGAATATTAAGCCTTTTTAAAAAACCAAACTTAACCAAACTGCACCAGAAAGACCTGAACTGACAGATAGTTCACAAACTGAAATGGTACAGTTCGGTTCATGAACATCCATCATAGTTAGGGAGTTATGGTGCATTTTGATTCAGTTTTAGGTTTTTTCTGTCCTACTCACAGATACCATAATAATATTTGTCAAACTGATTTAACCACTTGCAGTTAACCAATTGTCTAACTTATTTAACCAGTAATTTAACCAATGAATTTATAGAGGACCAGTCATAGATTTGTGGTTCAAATTCAAGGCAATATTATTACATCTGTTTTAAACTACTTAACTGCACGACAATAAGGTTTCAATGTCAAATTTGACATTGCATGTTTGAAGGATGGGCCATAGAAGGAATGAGAGCAATTGCCCAGACAAGATAGATTTTGTTTACTTTAATATGCTTACTAATTTTTTTGGCTCCCATTTGTCAAATTCATCCTATATCTAACTTATTACAACCCAAGTCAGGAACTGAAAGATCATTATATCATTTGACGTCTACAGTCCACACAAAATAGTAAAGAAGGAAAGGACTTTTTGTTTTGCACATTTACATATTCTCCATTATACTTTTTTCTTTCTCATAAGAGCTACTCACAATAATGATTTTAATATCTGTAGCATAAAACCAATATTGGGGTATTGCAATTATCACCTAATAGTTTGTTTAAGCATTTTTAGGAGAGTTGATATTTTATTGTAAGTGATAAAAATTAATAAGGCTTTCCAAAAGTGAAGCCTGCATAATCATCAAAAACTCTTAACAGAAGATAGTTTTGATAGAAAGGTCCATGAGATAACCAAAGAATATGACAGAGCGAATTTATACCTCGGTGCATGTATGAAAGTAGATATTAATTGTTATAATTCAGCGTATATTTTAATTATTCCTTGATTGTGCAACTTCCTAGACTAATTGTTAGTAATCCTAGTTAATACAATTTCCTAGGCATTGAATGTAATAATTGCATCATCATTATAAATAGAAAGGTGAGTGATCTCATTAGAGACATAAGAAACACAAAAATCACAAATTTTACATGGTATCAGAGCAGGTTCTGATTATGTGACCCGTCTCTATGCTTCACTACAGCTGCTGGCGGCGGCATATGCCGCCCGCAGCACCACCTTTTCAGTCTTTCAATTTTTTGGCTTCATATAGTCATGTGTCGCCATCAACTCCGGCTGCCTTTCTAGCAACCAGCTGCCTCAAAAGCACTGCCTTCACTGTGTTTTTCCAGTGACTTTTTTTTTCTTTCAATCTGGTGGTGACTCTATTCCCACATATGAATCATATTAGTGGCGCATTTTATTTCCACCGATGATCAATCCAGTGGTATGACTCTTTCAACATAAATCATTAATGGTGTCTTCTCTTTTCAAACTAGTCCAACAATTGTCAAACTTAGTTTCATTTTTTTTTTGTGATAAAATGTTTTGATGTAACAAGTTTAAAGCTTAATAAGAATAAGCTTTAGCTTGATGGAGAGTGTCAAAATTCAATGTATGTTTTAATCATTCCTTGATTGTGCAACATCCTAGACTAATTGTTAGTAATGCTACTCAATACAATTTTTTAGGCATTGAATGTAAGTATTGCAGCATCAGAAAACACAAAATTCACATGTTTTTACATTAATAATCATTAGACACAAAAAACACAAAAAACAATTATGGAAAAACTGACAAAATTCACATGTTTTTACATTAATAATCAGAAACTGACAAGGAAAAGAGTTGCAAATTAAAATCATCTGACAGAAACTATTAAACATGGAAAAACTTCAGGAATGAGGATTAACAGAAAAACATATGATGATATAGTAGTATGAAACAAATTCAAACAATATGCAAGTAAAAAACGTAGACATAAAATACAAGCACAACAATTATCTATGTTGATCAGCACAATTATTTACCTTTGTAAGGGACCGAGCAAATTGACTAGGCTGGGGATCAGCATCCTCAGGTCTATTCCAACTCTCAACAATTTGAGGCAACCCACGCAAATGGACTAGTAATCTTTCTCGCATTATCTGAACCAATTTCGTATGTATTTCATCTCTATGGACTTTATAATCCTGGAATGAAAAAATATGAAGATAACTAAATGTTAGAAAAGTATATATTCTTAAAACCTTTTGAAGGTTTCGTGTGAGAGATACACGCAGTTTCCAACCTAGTTGTTTAATTTTTCTGCCTTTCTACATGGTACAAGCAGTGCGGAGTGGGTATATTTACAGCACATGCTCTATTATAGCTTAAGCCTAGCCTTTACATGCTGCCACGACAGCGTAACTGCTTCTGCAGTCAGTTAGGAGTGAGTGTATGATAACACTTCACAGGGTGCAGGATAAGACTAGTATAAAGTCTGAATCACTGTACTTTTCATTGTAATCAGAAAATCACAATTTCAATACAAAAGAGATGATTCATATTTCCCTAGTTTTATTCTCTTCTAATATCTTGCAAACAAGATGAAACAACTTTGTTTTTCAATAAATTAAGAGAAGTTTTATTGGCGAGAGAAAAAGGAGAATAAAAATTGGGAAGAGCAGCATGCATCCTCCTAAACAGAAATAATGAAAATAGGGTGCCCAAGAGATTACCAGCACCAGCTGAAGCAAACGCTAAACAAGGTCTTATAAATATGTTTGGACGCTCAAGGAAGAATTAAACCATAATTTTTGCTCTAAAAATGTCTCCAACCCATGCAGTTGTGGATTACAAAGATGAACAACGGATTTTTTAATGGAGAAAGGGGCATTTTTAGATAACAAGAAACAGAAGAAAAGGGGAGTAAAGGAAGAAAAAAATTTATGGCAAAATCAAAATAAGATGAGAAACATTGACATTTGGTTTAAACATGCAGAAACAAATAAAAGCCATCAACAAAGTGTGTTGAATTTCATAGATGACGAAATTAATGAATTTGAACATGATGAAACCAGTAGAGAAATCATGTTTCTGAGAAAACATGATCTAGTGAATATATACAAGAGTAAAGCATCCACAGTTCCTTGCTTGTCCATGTTACCTTTCCCTAACATTTTGTAGAAACTAATAGTTGAACAAAGGCTGCAACATGCAAACTATATTGACCTTCCGCATAAAACCCACAGAAGTTTTTAAAAAATATACTTCTTGTGCAAGATTATACTCTGGAGAATACAACACATTGCATTTAATTGTAAGCTTCACCCAGAATTCTCTCTATTTTATACATCTTTCTGTTCAATTACATTTTCTATCACATTCAGTCATTTTCCTTCACTTTCTCAGCACTTTAGACTTTACAAACTCAAATACACACTAATAATTTGCCCCTTCCTCTTTTACCATATTTCTTTTTCTACCCAAAGTAAAAGTAGAGGGATTGGGGAATCAATGCAAGGGTGATTCAATGTAAAGCCTATTTCCACTTAGTAAACTACTGTGTAAGTTTCCACCTTATATTGAGGAAATGCAATTCATAAATTTTCATCATCTAAAAGCAGGAAAAGAAGAAACAATAATACAGCAAAGAAGTTCATCAAAAAATGCAATTAAAACCAAACATCTACATAAGTCCACCCTATCAAATGCAGGAAGGTGAAATAAGAATTATGTACATACCTGCGCGACTCGATCAATCTCTGAAAGCAATAGGGATTTTCTGGTCTCTTGTACTTTCAAAAAAAGAATCTGCCGAATTTCTTACACCAGAAATGAAGAACAAAGTTATAATTTAATTCAACCATCTAATAACAATGTCATAAACTCTTGTGATACCAACACATTCAAAAACCATAATATAGGAGTGCGCATTTGTACCGGGAATAATTGCATGTATGAAACTAATGACTTGACTTGCCAGCGCAAGATGTTTAGAGGTGATGGACTTCAAACCAGACACCTGAACACAACTTGCAAAAAATTAGAAACCAAAAGAATGACAAAGCTCTAAGTTAATTAAAATGGGATCAAGATATTTTGGCAAAACAGTATTGGGATTGGAGGGAAAAAGGCACTCGAATATGAGAGGAAATAGGTAGGAAAACATAATTCTTGGGGCCGTTTCTTTCTTTAAATTAATAGCTGCAGCATTTACTTAGGAAACAGTAAGATGAAGTGATGCCCAGTATTTGAAAGCCGAAAATTCTGAACTCAGCATTGTCATGCAGTTTCATCGGGATTTTATTTTATTCTTGATTTTAGTTGATTCTCTTTATTTTTATTTTGTTTGACTGTCATTATTAATCCTAATTAATGGGACAACTACTAGTGTAATTTATTTTTCATATGAACATTCTGAGACTATAATAATAAAATATGAAAGTATTGTTCTATTACTTTCTACAAAGTTCTCTTTTGATACCTAGGAGCCATTGTGACTCTTTTGGCATAGATATTCTTACGGCGCTTAGAAAAGGTACTAGGTCTTGTATTTGTCTTCTTCATTTGTTGTATTTACCTTATAGTTGTCTAATGTAGAAATTCCAAAGTGTACAGAAGGCTCTAAAAGTTACAACGTGGAAGGAGACTATTCTTGAGGAGATGAGGGCTCTTGAAATGAATAAAACTTGAAGGGTCGTGACTTTGCCTAGAGGAAGAATCTTGTTGACTGTAAATGGATCTTCACTGTAACATATAATTCAGATAACATAGTTGAAAGGTACAGGGCCCACTTGGTTGCTAAGAGTTTACTCGAACATATGGCATGGACTACTCAGAGACTTTTGCTCATGTTATTAATTTGAACACTGTTAGAATTCTCCTATCTTTGGTAGTGACTTGGAGGAAGAAATATACATGGATAGTCCTCTTGGCTTTGAAGACAAGTTTGGTTCAAATGTGCGCAAATTACAAAAGTCGCTATATGGGCTCAAGGCCTTAAGCATTCTCCAAGGACATGGTTTGATCAATTACTCAGTCTATTAAAAGACAAGGGTATATAAGGGGGCAATCAATCATACATTATTCACAAGATTTTCCAACATTGGTAAGTTTGCAGTTCTAATTATATATGCTGATGATATTATTCTTACGTTGATATGGAAAGATTGAAGAAAGTTTGGCAAAAGTATTTGAGATCAAAGATTTAAACTTTCTTGGAAAATCTTGCACATGCACTGAAATACTTTCTTGGTATGAAAGTTTCTATTAAGAGAGATGTCAGAGGTTAGTTGGTAAACTTATCAAACTAACTCACACCAAACCTTTTATAGCCTTCTCGATGAGTGTTGTAAGTAAGTTCATGCATTCTCCTAAGTAAGAACACTTGGAGGCAGATTAACGAATTTGAAGGTACTTAAAAAATAATCCGGGAAAAGGCGTGTATTTTTACAAAACTAGTGAGAAGGAAATCTCGTAGATGCAGATGTACATTGGGAAAGATCCGTTACTAAAACATAATTCACTATTGGATAGCGTGCCTGTCTAAGGAAATTTAGTTACTTGGAGAAGTAAGAAACAAACACGGTGTTGTTGCTTGTAGTAGTGCAGAAACTGAATTTGAATCTGTAAACTTTTGTGGTTTCTAGTATCAATAGAGACAAAACTATATTGATACTAGAAATGTAGAATAATAGAGCTCTACTCCTCACAATTTGAGGTCTATCCTACAGTAACTCTAGAACAGGAAACATAGATAAAAGTTAAAAGTGTAGAAAGAAGAATGATGAAAGTCTCCTAGCATTTGGGTTGGGCCTAACTCAACTCTACAAAACCAGCTTGTAAGGTTAGGGTTGCCTCTCATTCATAAACCTTCCTCAAGCACAATTCTTGCCAAGTCTTTTCCAAAATATTCCATACCCCCAAACTATATAGAGACAAAACTATATTGATACTAGAAATGTAGAATAATAGAGCTCTACTCCTCACAATTTGAGGTCTATCCTACAGTAACTCTAGAACAGGAAACATAGATAAAAGTTAAAAGTGTAGAAAGAAGAATGATGAAAGTCTCCTAGCATTTGGGTTGGGCCTAACTCAACTCTACAAAACCAGCTTGTAAGGTTAGGGTTGCCTCTCATTCATAAACCTTCCTCAAGCACAATTCTTGCCAAGTCTTTTCCAAAATATTCCATACCCCCACATTCTCTTTTTCCTCCCTCCTATAACCACATTTCATCATTATAAAATCACACTACCCAATATTCCACTACCACCTGCCCTGCATTCGGTTATCCCCTATGAGCAACTATTTTCTTTATTTCCCAACCTCCCTTTCTAACAACTGGAAGTCGAACAATAGAGTAGTGGAAGACCTAAAACTGATGGCTTACTTGTAATTTAAATTGATTTGGGACACCAAGGCTGAATAAGTATTGCTCACAAGTCAAAATCCTATTCAACATTATAAAACCAAGCATATTGAGATTAACTACCACTTCATAAAAGAGAAAATTGATGTTGGGATTATATACCTATTTTTTGTAACTTCCAATTAGCAAATTGCTGATATATTGACGAAAAGCTTGGCAAGGCCCAACTTTGAGTGACTAATAAGTTGGGGATGACAGGAACCAATACAACAACTGGGGGGTGTAGGAGAATCAGGAAAATCTGATTTTCATTCTACGTGATTTTATTTTATTCTCTATGTTTTAATTTTATTTGATTCTATCATTATTAGTCTTAATTAAACAGAGTTACTAGTGTATTTTTTTTCCTATATAAACAGTCCATGAATGTCACTAAGAATAAGAAAATATTATTCCATCACTTTACACACACACACACACATTATTTGGAGAGATCACCACTAACTTTGTTGGTTAAAATTATGAATTGGAAGTTTGAGGGGTCCTCAAATAAACTATATATGTAAGAAACTCGATGACTAATGCCTATGATTTATATGATCTAGTTTGAAGAGAGTGTTACAAAAGATGTGAGTAAGTAGTTATGGTTCATAGTATATATAAATATAGTAAATAGGGTAGCATGAGTATTTGTATTTATTTTATTAATCAGTATATATAAATATAGCTCCTTCTGTAAAACACAAGGATTCTCTCATTTTTGCCTTCTCCATTTCTCAAATTCTCAATATTGACGTATTAATGAGCTTATTGAGTTATACAATTGTATTTATGAGCTTATAAGCCCAATTTTGCTCTATGGTATTGAGTGTTGGGCAGTGAAGAGGCAACAAGAGCAAAATTTATTTGTATTGGTAATGAGAATAAGTGTTGAGGTGGATAATGGTCCACTTACAAGAGATAGAGGAATACTCCACTACTTTTTCAGAAATCACTTAGATTTTGCTCCAAATATATACATATTATTACCATTAAATATAGTTTCTATATCTAAAAGGATCCAAAAGTTCAGAGAACGATGCAAGAAGTACCTGCATTGCACCAGCCCCTAGCACAAGTTGACAAGTTCTCGTGTTGAAAAACTTCAAGATTTCTGCTACACGGTGAACAACTTCTGAAGATAGTGTTGGCAAAAGGTTGTTCATATCGATGTATTCTGACAACATCTTCAGTAATATTAAGCCACTGGAAGCAAACAGGAGAAATCAAAATACTTTAAATGTAATCACAGCTAAGGGCCAAAATAAAGAGTATCAGACAAAATATAAGTGAACCCAACTCCAAATTAAGACTGACATAGAGCTGTATATTGTAATAATATTTTATAAAATAATAAAGAATGCCTACACAAGCTTATTCAAAGAGAGGGGCAGAAAGAGAGAACAGCGAATAGAAAACATAAAGAATAGAAGCTGCATATAGGAGGCAAAAAGAAAAAAACAAAGTTCAATCCAGAAAACTAACCAGTTTACCATGTGATAACCAACACCTTTGTAGAAAAGAGCCTGAGATGCAGATTTTTTAACATCTTTCTCAGTACTGATACTTTCTACTGATTTACTACGACCTCTATTTGGTTTCTTAGATTCTTCAGTGGAATCAGTCTGCTCAACATGCTGTTCAGCATTTGACTGTCCAATCTCTGCCATCGGTAGAGCATCATTATTAGTCGCGACATCATGGTAACTGATTGAATTATCTTCCTCTACACCATTAAGGTTCTCAGAAGTCAATGCATCCGACGAGAAAAGCATATTTATGATGGATTGAAATTCATCAGGAACATCTATCTCTACCCAAGTTTCCTGGTCAAGCACCGCCTTAATTTTTGACATCTAAATGCAAAGCAACAGCTATTAATAGAGATGAACATTTTTTAGAGAAATACTTTGTAACATAGAGGAAGCACCAAATTTAAACTGACCCGAGAATCATGCTGAAAATCAACAAAAGCCTTGGCCTGTGACTGCAGGGTCCCACGGATACTGTATCCCAATCTTCCACCTATCTGTTAGTTTGAATATGGGCATTCAATCAGGGAGCTAAAACCAAAATAATTTGCAATCTAAGCTTTAAACCAAAATTAAATTATGTACTTTTTCCGTAGCAGTAATGAACTCATGGGTGATATTGTAAATAGTTAGAAACTCCTGCAGTTTCAACCTAGGATGGAGAACAGCACGGACTCCCAGAAGCTTTGCCCATCTTCCATGAGCAGCATCACATGCTGCAAAGACAGCTTCTGCGTTTTCTCGCAATACATCAGCTCTGTTTAGGACCAGATTCTTTGAGAACATCAAACAAATTGGGCAGCAACTAAAACACAAAAGTAATGGCAGAAAGCATACTAGATCTAACTATAATTTAATCATGCATTAACCCATATTATCCTCATATTTTGAAGAGAGGAGACCACATAAGATCGATTTGTTATAAGCAAAAAGAAATGCAGTACTTGAATCCAAGCAACCTCTAAAACAGAAAAACGACTACTGAAGGGCCAAATAAGAAAATAAGATAAAACATTTGAGAGGAGCATCACCATGCATAATGATTTAAATTTTTAATTGTCAAGGGGATGGATGTTTTTATGTTTGCAAAGATAATGTTGGCAACAAGAAATGTACCAGATAAATTAGGCAGCCAAGCTATAGAGTATAGATTATTTTTGGCTACAAGCTATAGAGTATAGAATATAGACAGTTTTACTACAGCTGCGAAAATCATGTGCCAGACCACTCAAGTTGTAAGGGAACAGGAAGAAGTGGCATTTTTTAATATACCAGCTCATTTTTTCTTTTCATACTCCCCTCAAAATTTTCTCCCATTTCATTTTATTTGAGTACTTTTGTAAATGGTAGGATAGTTCTATACTGTTTTTAGTATAAAACCTTTTGTGTCTCTTCACCTGACAGATTCAACTTTTGAGTTAATTGGCTTTTGACATAGTGTCCTGATAATTGAAGAGAGTTCCGACAAATATGAACTCTAGAAAGGAATAGTCCTCATTCAATTCTATATACTACCTCCGGTTCTTTTTATAAGAGAAAGTTGAGCCAACAAAAGTTGATGTATGTAATCTATAATAATATGGACTAAATACATCAACTTTGTTGACCCAACTGTCTCTTATAAAAAGGACCAGAGGAAGTATTACATTTGACACCATTCAATAAAGAATCAAACAGTTCAAACTTACAAGATAAAGAAATTGTTTGCACAAAAAAATAAGAAAACTTACTCATTACATACAATAAAAGTATTTATCATTTCTATTAACTTAAAATTTGTATTTCTATACTGTATTAGTAAGTTTAGGAGCTTTTGCGAGAGAAGATTTAGCTCCTATAACATAAATTACATGCTTTTTTCAATCTAAACACCAAAAAGAATCCAGAAAAACTCTGTTACTAGTGTATTAGAACAGGAGCCTGTATTTAACCTGAAGTTTTTTGACATGTTTGAGGAGCTCACAGCATCAATTGCTTTTCCCTGAAAAGATGGACCCTTGGCAACATTTCTTTGCTGTGAATATGGCAAAAATGTAGTACCATGAACCTCGCTTTCTTGGGATATTTCTGCAGCCGCAGCACCATGAGCAATTGCAGCAGCTACTGAATCAAAAGCATAATGACCATCACAGTTGCTCAAAATCCACTCAATGGCTTTTTTCACTTCAGCAGCCCGCACTAAATGTGCCTGCAATCACTAAAAAGAAAAAAATCTTATTACATCACTCTTAAACAGATGATAAAGTGCAAACCATTCTAAAACTAAATTTCAGTAACATGAATGTAAAAACAGCTTATAATAAGAGACAAAGGTGTGTGTGTGTCTATATGAGTTTGAGGATCAAATTATACCGGTGTAACAATTGGGTAGTGTTACACCGTGCAATGACTTTTTCCGAATACTAGTATTACAAACCTCCAATAATACATAATTTAACCACCTGTACATATCCACAATTTCTAGTGTCCAAGATCACAGAGAGACTACAAGTACAATCATATCCCAAAATAAGTTGGCGATCAAAGAATTTCCCTTAAATGCTAAAGCTTTTTGTTCCAACCTAATAACAAAGGGCCACAAAGGCTGAACATTGTCACAAAATGTTTGATTCCCTTGACAAATACCTAAACCTAAGCAGAAGAGACAGTTCCGTGGTCCAATAAAGGAGGGCACACCAGAACCTCACCAAGAAACACCTCGGACCTCCAAAAATGTTGTCAAATAATCAAGTATCACTACTCGCAACTTGTACTAGCTTTATTAGTGGTTCATGTACTCTTTTATTTTACTGTTACTTCTGTTATTATACATCCAGCAGTCAGATTGTTAGGACTGACGGTTACTTTCAGTCTATGTTGTCAGTTTCAAATAGCGGCGCGCCGAATCCCAAAAATGGGATAACAGGATCGCTGATAGCAAGATGACTGCTATTGCAAAGCCCAAAAAAGAGTATATACACTAAACATAAAGTACAAAACAAAAATACTCAATAGAAAAATACACAAAACTAAAGAAAAACGAAGAGGACTTGTAAGAACAAAGAAGAAAAACGAACGTGTGTGAAAGAGAGAAAGAAGAAAACAAACTGTGTTAGAAAGAGAGAAAGAAGAAAACGAACTGTGTGAAAGAGGGAAAGAAGAGAACAAACATGCGAAGTGAAACAGAGGAAGAAGAAAGCTAAACTGAATACGTGATTCTGGCTACGAAAAGAGTTAAGTGATTTTATAATAATAATTTTATAATAATAATAATAATAATAATAATAATAATAATAATAATAATAATAATAATAATAATAATAAAAATAAAAATAATTGGGTTAAGTGGGTGTGGGTTGAAAAGACCCAAATACGCTTCATGAATAAATAAAAAATTAACTGCATTTTCCAGAAAACACGGGAACGGGTAGTAACATGGGTCAGGCCACGACAGTGGTGCACGATTAGGGCGCAATTTGCGGCCGCGAGCGATGCACTCGTCAAAGGCGTTTCCAACATCTGGTGGCGTCGCAGTAAGTCTGTCTAGCGCACCGAGATTCTGGGATCGCACACAATCTCGCCAGGATCACCAACATAGTTTTCAGTTCTGTAATCGTTCTCCTTCACTGTGATTTCTCAACTATAAATGTGAGCACTCGCTGTTGTAGTGTTGTATCAATTAAGTCAAATTCATTTTAGTTAGATTTTCTCTGCATTTCTCTCCATTCTTTCTCTCTCTCAATTCTGCTAGAACAGTAATAAGCTCCAAAGTCCAATAGAGAAGGGTGAAGCTAGCTACCAAAGGGAAAGAACCAAGACACTTACATAAGCATCCCATACTACTTGATGCAGGACTTGAGCACCCCATCGCTCCAGAGAGCCGACATCCTGACGGCGGCAATCTACAACACTTTTCTCAGTCTTTCCGATCAAACCCTCCATAGTCAGCCCTTTCCAAGCCACCACCAACCAGCTCTGACACCAATTGATATGTATCTAAACACTTGGAGAACCCTCCTCAAAAACTAGCTACCAAAGGGGAAGAACCAAATCATTTAAATACCCCCACTAAGCATCACATACTACTCGACATGGGACTTGGAAGCCCCATAATTCCCAAGATCCTATCAGAGGGCATACGAAAACTTCACCAAGGAACACGTCCAAAAAAAAGTTATCCACTGACCAAGTGACAGGACATTTCAAAAAGCATGGTGACATTTTCAAATTTTGATTAGTTGAGTTCATGTTTGTGTATCCCTATCTATGCATCACAGCAATACCGGCAAGAAATCAATAACGCTCATCCTCTGTATTATTAAGACTATATACATTTCAAAATATGCAAGAATTATTGTATAGATGGACACAACAAAGGCCAAGTACAAATTACCTGTACTATTATGAAAATAGCACTCAAAAGATGAACAAAGCAATCAGATGAGAGACTCCTTAACTTGCTAGCAAGTGAAGCACCACCACCTGAGTCACTATTTATCATTAGAAAGTAGAATAGAACATATGGAAAAAAAAAAGTATACATGTATATATAAAGAATATTAAGAATTGATCAAATTACACTTGTGTAATACTTGGACACTATAATGGTCAATAACATTACATTGGATATTGTATTTCAAATTCACTGTTGGATTCAAATTTACTATCATATCTAGAAAATTGTACATTAATGTAAAATTATTCATTGTCATTGAGATATGTCAAGAATAATGTCATAAGCACTTATGAAATATATAAAAATAGAAACCATCTGATTATATTTATGAGATGTTACAAATGATTAATGCAACAAATTGTTAGTATTTGGTGGTGGGATCTACCAAAAAAACATTACTTTTGAGTTTTTAATAGTGCAACAGTGTGCAAATATTAAACCAACAAAATTTAATCCATCCTAATATAAATTAGAGTTAATGTTCTGATAGCCAAAGATCAAAAGTTATGCTAAAGAAATTCCCACCATCTGCGTCAACAGCTCTGTCCCCAGAAAAGAACTCTGATTCTGAACCTCGGGCGGCAAGAACTGGAAGCAACTCAGCAACGGCAGTTTTAATAGCACTCTTCATATCACCAGTCAGCGTGTCTCGGTAGATCCTCAAAACAGAGGGAAGTTTAGCCTGAAAATAAGAAAATTAATAAACCAAATCAAATTAAATCCAGTAAACCAATCTTCTAGTTCTATGGGAAAAATAGTATAATATCATTTTACATGCATAATCCCCTGCAAAGATAAAATTCATCCAACAAAGAAGCCTAGACAGGCAGCTCTAGGAGCCAGAAGAACAAGGGATAAATTTAAAAATAAATAAAATATATAAATAAATAAAAACTCCCCTCTTAATCTGTTTTATAAAATCTATGTTACCCTGAAAAACTTTAGGAATTGAAAAGAGATCTCATAGGTCTCTCCCCACAAATCATATGAAATCATAAGATCCTACATTACAAGTGTTAGGGGGCAGGGAACTGGAATAATTCATAGACAAGTACAACCTAAACCTTCCTGGGCAAAAAAGTTTTGATTCCAAGTCAACAAATTCCCTCCCACAATTACAAAGAGACACATCAATGAATGGCCACCATATATGTACAATTATTATGTTTGAAATAGTACATGTTAGGCGTAGTTGTTTACTCATTTATATCCCTTACTCCACCTAAATGGATACAACTTGGATGTTTTTACTGTATACTATACATAGTTTACTGCACTGTACTACAAAAATGGCTGAGGAAAGTTTCAGTTACTAAGCTAAAAGTGTAGATGGCATGAAGAAACCACAAACAACCACCTCCTAATTAACCTACTACAGTTGTGCTGTGGTATTTTTCTCAACTCCGCATATAATAATAACCCATGGCCAAGACTACCTCTGCCACTCCAAGGTTTTCAGATTCCGTCCATCACATAGGATAATTAGAATGAAACACGAGCAATTTCAAGAGAATCACATGGGAAGCATAAAGATGAAACATTCAAGGTGTTGTTTCTTTTTGTACTGTAGTTCAGCAATCATTTTTATGGTAAGGGATCTCAGTCGAAGTTTTTCTATTTCTCTTTTCTTATCCTCATTTATCTGTTACCAAATGGCAAGCGTTTACAAATCACTATAAGGAAAAAGGAACAACATATCCTCAAAAGTACAAAAGGAATAACTAGTTGCATGGATTTTACTAAAGATTTTTTCATAAATCAAAGACGATACTCTAACTTCCTGGGCCTGATTTACAAATTGAACTAACAAACAATAAATATCTGTAGAGTAAATGCAGCTAATACTCACTGTTCTAAGCAAGCCAATCACAGTAGGGAGAAGACTATCTTTGAAATTAGTTGTTTCTTCTTCTTCTTCTTCTAACTTTACCTGGTAATGATCAGGCAGAGGTTAGATGAAAAATTGCATCCTCAAACTTCAAAAATCACAATTGACACATAATATTTATCAAAACACACATGGACACAGAAGTAAATATAATATCAAATGAGATTTTGAGCTTCCAAAACCTTGGATTAAACGCCAGAGTACTGAATTAAATTACTAACAATTGGGCTTAAGACATCAAGTGTCAACAAGAACTTCATTTATCCTGCTACTAATACATATTTCAACTACTCAACTACATTCCAACATAGAGAATAGTTTAGACTTTGGAATTCAAACACTCTTTAAACTCAAGTTTTTCGAACTTCATTTAAAACTGACTACCGCAAAGAGGAAGTATTGTGAGTCTGGAAAGATAGCTAGTCTATTAGTGTTGCAAATCTTTAAATTTGTGTTTACTTATAATTAGTGTATCTGCCCATTACTCAGGTCCATTAAAATAGCTTAGTGATTGTATTCAAGAGACAATTTTGAAATAATATTCAGAAAATCATTCTCTAATTCTACATGGTATCGCGAGCTCCTGGTTTTGGAGGTCTTGCTTCTGCATAAACCCTAGCCATGCAGTTTCTCTTTTTCCTCCAGAAGTTACTACAGTTGCACTGTTTTGGTTCACATCATCGCTGTTCACTTCTGGCTGCCGTTGCTGATCGCCATTTTTTTCTCATTGCTTTACTGTTCATGCTCTGTTTCAACAGGAGCTTTGTTTTTCATCACGAGTTAATCCGCACCACCACTACCATCAGAGTCGCCAGCCAAAAAACGGCCAGAATCCAGAAAAGTGCTGCCATAAACGTGCATCCACTGTCTACGGCCTTCACCGGCGTGTCTACGGCCTTCACCGGCGTGTGGAAGCCACGCACCACCCTCTGGTGTTTTTGCCACTGCACGCTTCAGCAAAGTTGTAGATCGGGGCCTTCTGAGCCCATTTTGGTGGTTAATTTTCAAATCGGAGATATTTTATTTTATTGGTTTTCAGACACCCGAACGTTTGTTTGTTGTTGACAGTCATACTCATTGTTGCTGTTTTTTCTCCATTTGGTGGTGTTTTTTTTTAGATTACAGAAGTTAGAGACACTTATTATGGTGTTACTCATCTCGAAATGAGTGATAGCGATTCCCGAGCACTGCCTCTGGTATTATGCCTAAGGATTCTTGGATTCTTGAGCCATCGATCGCATGATGTCTCATTCATAAATATTTACTTTGTATGTTTCTCCGTCTAGTATTGAATATATTAATGATGTTGATCGTTCTCGTACTCGTGTTGTTGGCTCTGGGAATATTGAACTCCAACCGTGTTTTAAATTGCAAAATGTTTACATGTTCCCACACTCTCTCATAACCTTATCTCTATTCGTAAGTATACCGAGGATCATAATTGTGCAGTAATCTTTTTATTGTTCTCATTGTACTTTTCACGATCTTGCAACGGGGAAGACGATTGCAGTTGCAAAGGAACAAGGAGGGTTGTATTATTTGTGTGATAATCGAACTAGTCAGAAGGTGTTGTCTTCGACACTCCAGTCTCAGTCAAACTCTCATGCTTCATAAATATGGCTTCAGCACAAGCATCTTGGCCATCCTCTTTTTTCCTTGATGAGGTCTTTGTTTCCTTCTTTGTTTATAAAACAATACGTTGAATCATTTAAGAGTGATATTTATGAGTATTCTAAGCATTATCGTGTTAATTTTCCTTCTAGTACTACTAAAAGTGTTAAAACATTTGATCTTATTCATTCCGATGTTTGGGGACATGCCCTTACTTCTAATATTTCTGATGCAAGATGATTTGTTTCATTTATTGATGATTGTACTCAAGTAACTTGGCTTTATTTGATGAACGGTATATCACAAGTACCTCAATGTTCATTTAATTTTACACAATGGTACAAACACAATTTGGATAAGGTATTAAAAGATTACGTTATGACAGTGGCAAGGAATATGTCAATCATAGCCATTCAAGTTTTAATAGTAAACAAGGGATTATTCATGAATTCACATGTGTTGACATCCCACAACAAAATGGAGTTGCAGAAAGAAAAAATCGTGACTAACTTGAAGTTGCCAAAACTTTTCTCTTCCAAATGTATGTTCCAAAGTCATATTGGGCTGAAGTAGTATTGACATTTGCCTATTTAATTAATCGTGTGTCATCTCGGGTTTTAGGTAATGTTAGTCTAGTTCAATTTATGACTTAACTTTTCTCTTTTTGTTTCTATCATCCAGAGCCTCGAGTATTTGGATATGATGCTTTTGTCCATGTTGATAAGCAACACTAAATTAAGTTGGATTCTTGTGCAATTAAATGTGTCTTTGTTGGTTATCATCCTAACAAAAGAGGGTACTAATTATATCATCCTCTCAATCGTAAGTACTTAGTTTCGAAAGATGTAACCATTCATGAAATGTTTCTTCATTCACCCTCAACCTTAGGAGGAGAACATGAATGACTTGGAATTTGAGTTCGAATTTATGGTCCTTGGTCTTAGCTTTCCTGAGATACATGTTTTTGCTCCATCTCTTAGTCCTGAGAGACCTGTTCTCCTAGTTATGAGACACTTGTTTCTGCTCCATCTCTTAATCCTGAATTTGAGCCTCCTTCAAATTTTGTTCCTCCTTCTAAATCTAAGTCTCAGTCAGTAGAAGATAAGGCTAGTAAGCCAATTCTTGTTTATTAGAAAAGAAGTAAACCTGACATGCTCCAGAAACAACTTCAATAAATCGAGTTGGAGGTAAATATTGAAAATGATCTCTCTATAGGAGATTCTCATACTTTTGATACTTGTGATACTAATTTGGATGATTTATCTATTGCTATGAGAAAGGATAAAAGATCATGTGCTTCTAAATACAGATCCTATTTCTCAATTTGTCTCCTCTAAACACCTTTCTCCATAGTATCAGGTTTTTATTGCAACTATTGATTTTGTGAGAATCCCATCGTCTATTCAAGAAGCATTGCAAATAAAAATCAAGTCCAAGCTATGGATGAAGAAACGAAAGCACATGAAAAAATGGAACTTGGGAGATAGTTGAGATGGAAGGAGGCAAGAAGCCAATTGGATGCAGATGATCTTTATCGGGAGATGGCACCCTTGATTGTTACAAGGCCAAGGCCAGACTAATGACAAAAGGATATACTCAGACATATGGCAACGATTATCGGGAGACATTTGCTCCAATGGCAAAGATGAATATTGTTCGGATCTTACTATCTCTTGTTGCCCACTCTGGATGGGAACTACACCAGTTTCATGTCAAAAATGCTTTCGTGCATAGAGACTTTGAGGAAGAGGTGTATATGGAGATTCCTCCAGGCTTTGATCTCACAGGTGGAGCCAATAAGGTGTGTCGACTGAGGAAGGCCTTATATGGGCTAAACCAGTCCCCCCAAGCATGGTTTGGAAGATTCACAAAGGCAATGTTGTGCTTGGGCTATAAGCAAAGCCAATGGTTTAAAATATTATTCAGAAAATTATTCTCTATTTCTACAATTAGTATTCAGTTTCACAATTAAGCTGAATATTCATTAAACATTATATTATTTGTCCTATGTTTCTATTCTTTCAATTTTATCATTAAATTGAAATCTCCATTCCAAAGGTAGTAGTTTTCTACTTTTATTTATTATAGAGATGTGATCAATGTAGCGGATCAAGATACATGTTATTTATTCGTGTAGGATCGGGTCATAGGTCTAGACCCAGAAGAATCTTTCTTTTGTCCTATAGTAAAAGCAAGAAGCAAACTCATCCTTGATAGAGCCCTCCTACACCCTTTTTGATGAATTTATTCCAAGCGATATGCCTTATTTTGGTATTAACCATTCAGTTTAAAGGGAAGTGGGGCTTTGGTAATTTGATGTTCGGTTAGAAGGTAAGTAAAGTCTGACAAATGATTTTTCTGACCAAGGATTGAACTCAAGTATTCTCGATCAATTTGACCTTAATTGAAACTTATTAACCACTTGAGTCCAATCACATTGCTAAGCCATGCCTTTTAAATAAGCTGCAGTAGCAGAAAGAATCCTAATTAAATAAGGATAAAAACTTACACATCCTAGGGGTGGAATCAATCCTAACAATGTTATACAGTCGAAACTTCGTTATCCTAATCTTATCAAGATAAGGAAGTTGAAGAACTCTAAATTAAAATAAATAATTAAATCCCAATAAGCAGAAATTTGAAATGATAAATAATCCTAGGTTGTGGTTGGTGATTTCACTCAATGAATCATTGCTCATAGGTGGCCTAATCGTATATGACAACATTCCTTGAAGCTCCCCCAATCCAATTTTGATTCTTCTTCTATTTGATTAAACCATATTAAATGGAACACTGATAATCCCACATTGTCTCCTTCAGCTGTCCTCTAATTTATAAAAATTATTTCACACCATTTCAGCTATCCTAATAGGTGCCTAGTGTCATCATAAGTGGTGAACTCAATTTTGGAACAAAGGGGAACCATTGATCTTCGACTCTTGGTGTCACTCTTGTCACCTAGACCCTTATTGCCTTATCAGTTACCGTTTCTGCTGAATTATTCCAATGATCCCTAGCCATTCTTTGAACCACCAACCCTCCATGTTGAAAGGCCGGCCATCTGCTCTTCTAATGTAGTTTTCCTGATCTCCATTTACTCCATGAACGCCTTTAAAGTTGTCGTTAGATCCACATCACCTATGCTGGCTCGTGATACCAAGTTGTTATGAACCTTCACGTGGATCGGTTCATAGGTCTAGACACAGTAGAATCTCTCTTCTGACCTATGGTGAAAGCAAGAAACAGACTAGTCCTTGACTAAGTCCCTCCTAATAATAGTATTTGATATTGTCATCCCAAACCATATGCCTTTAAAACAGGCTACTGTTACTCACATTTCACAAACTATGTACATGGCTTCCAGTCTTGAGTCTTTCCCAATTCTAAGTTATGCATTTGAATCTTTATGCTACTTTGCTTTATTATGAATTTGAAATGTTGAATTATTGGTGTGTTAATGTGATTATATTATTTGTTATACATTTTTATGGGTGGGAAGCCGTTGACTCCAACAGTAATTCAATGATAGGTTACTCTGCTTAATAACCCAATAAAAACGACGAATTTTACTAATTCAACCATCAAATCAAAAGTTCTTATGAGTAGATCAACTCCACAAATTTTTATAAAATTTGAAAACTACTTGATTTTTCACTGAATAATTTCAAATGAAGGTTTAATAAGCTTTGAAAAAATATAAGTAAATATCAATGGCTAGAGCATATAGCTACATATTTCAGATTTATATAAAACTGTGTCATTGATCATTAATATACTATGTCAAGAAACAACGGTTGAATTAGTAAAATTCATCGTTTATATTGAGTTATTAAGTGGAGTAACTCATGTCAGACTTACTCCTGGAGTCAACGGATTCTCATCCCATATATTTATATATATATGCACCATATATAGGTTTTCTTAATATAATTTTTATATTAAGTATACTCTTACAAGTCAATGGAAGTACCGAGAGTTCACCTACACTCTCGAGTTTGACAACCTAGCACTATAGATCATTTTAAAATATGCCAACTACAATTTACATGAAAAAACCTAGTGACAGTACCCCCTCTAAAACATAATGGTAAACATTTGAAAGATTTCCAGCACAAGAATCATACAAAACGAAATAAACAAAAAAAAGTGGTGTTAAAGATAAAAGTCATGGAAGATACAATCTTACCTCATCGTCTTTTCCATTCATGGGAAGGGAAGCTCTTGCTTTAGCTTTGGATAAAATTATCACATCTGACTCTGCAGCATCGTGTAAAGAAGCTCGAATAAACTCTGCGGAAAGAATGCTACAAAATAATGCAATACATTATTAAACATCCAATACATAACACAACTTCAGTTTTTCCTTAAAAAAATATACAATCCCTTTTTACTGTTATATCATTACAAAAACTCTATCAAAAAAAAAATAATTACCAAAACTCGAGATGTCAAAGTTACAAGTATTAATGGACAAAGAAAACAAGTTTTAAATAAGCATAAGTTTAAAAAAAATTAAAATACGGCAATGGGAATAAATTTAGTAAATATGAATGTAGCTTGATAAGATCAAAGTTAGAATAGAAGCTACAAGCAAAATAATACACTCCTGAGTTCTCTCACTTGAAATTTCAAAATCCTTATTTCAAAGGCACAACAAATAACAATATTATCCATCTTTCTTCATCCAAATCAAAATAAAGAACTAATCCATTTGTTGATAATTCATTGTTCCTACTTCCCAGGCCTAAATCACTATCTCCCATCTCATTTGCTGATTCACTTCTCTATTATTTTGTATCTCTCTTCTCATTCTTGCCAATCCAAATGATGTTTACACTTGGATAAACCAACCCAAAATAATCAGACTTGGCAGCTAACCGAAGCAGATTGCTTCACAAATGTTTTGTATCCTCGGACACCTATTCTTATAAACCTATATTCAAAATATTGCAAGAAAAATATATATATACAAACTCAGCAGTAAGGAAGTATCTGTTATTAAAATTTATTACTGTAGTATCTTAATTCTTAAATGGGATAAAATAATGTTTTTGGCTTCCATATGGTGCTTAGTTGAGGACTCTCAGAGAGTCAGTGGTAAATCTGATAAATGGTAGATTCATCTTTCTCCATTGTATTATTTTTCACTTCCGATTTCTTTTAGAAAGATATATCAATTATGATGGTTGTGTTCCCCTACTTTCTTTTATCAAAACAATTACTTTTTCTACACAAAAAGCAAATGATTTCACAGATAAGCTTGAACATTGTTTCAACGCATCCAAGCCATTAGCCAGAGTGTTGATTCCTTGTCACCATCTAGTAAGATTAAAAGAACAAACAGAGCTATCCAAAGAAACATTATAATTCAACCCTATTCTCCTCCGGATATCACAGGGTTATCACACATCAAGGAAAGCAGTAGAAAGCATGTAATGAATTTTCAAATGCAGGTTAATGGAATACACAACCTAAGAGAAAATAAACAGTAGCATATGCCACCTTGATAGATCAGGACAGCATTGATGGTGTACCTGTTTATGGATTCTATAAAGCCTGTCACATGATCTCTAAGATGACGAAAGCAATGCAAGCCAGTGAGCTCATCTCCATCCTACCAAAGCCATAGGAAACAATCAAACAAATAAGACAAAAATTGGCATAAAATTTTCTCTTCATCCTTCAGGAATCCCATCGATGTTTAATTGTAGAATGTGTCACTAACAGACTTAAAGGAAACTAATTAAGTTTGACACTGTAACTGACGTCAGCTACAACTTAAAAGAACTGGCTTGGTTCAACACTGTGATTGATATCAGCTACCATCACACACCACAAACATTGTTCGATATCAGCACATGTTTACAAGAATAGCAACCCAGCATTATTACAAAGACATTACCCATCACAATAGGTATGATAACATCTAAATTATAAACATGTTCAGTGCTTATGCAAAGAAAAGAAACATACTTTAGTACCTCAGCATGCCAAAAAGTGAATATATTGTGATCAACATGCAGATCAAATCATGTTATGAACCCAAGAATTTAGAGGAAGAACACTAATATGTCGAAAAATACACGTAATAATAAGAGAGAATCTCTCTAAGAAAATGATACACAAGAGCGGATACGCTTCTACAACGGTTTACATCACTCAATTTCTAAAGTTGCTAAAAGATACTTTCATAAGGGATGAAACCATTATTTATAGGTTTCATGCACTCTTAGGATAAGAGAGGGAAAGGATCACAAACTACCCACTAAAACACATAATAGTCTAACTACTCATAACAACCTCAACCGATTAACTACTCCTACTAACTAATTCTCCTTCATCTAAGTCTTAACAAATCATCATAAACCTTTGTAATTTCACTGCTTCAAAGTGTATGAAGATTGACATGAGACAAGTTATCCTCCATTACCCGATTAACATTACCGAGTCAGAAATATTTCAAAGCAATGGACTGCAGAGTTTACACAAAATAATTGTAAGGAAAATATAATTGAAGTAGAGGATACCAACTACATTGTACCCGGGATTTTTTTCAACCGAATACAATTTAGAACTTCTCTGTTTAGTTGTCCATCATATTCTATTACATTGACTAAAATAAAAGCCATAATAAGTCTCAAATTAGGATCCTATCCTAGCCATGAAAGGTCAAACACATACAGAGCTCATGAAAAGAAAAAGAACGAAACTAAAGCAATCATCATGAGAACAGGAAGTAGTTAACATAATATTTCATATGATAATTATTGTATACCAGCAAATGTTGCAAATCATCGGTTACATCCAGTGCTCCAGCACAATCTGCAGATGCAACAAGCTGTATCACAGAAAAATATATCAACTTAAAAGGGATTTCCAGATGTGAAACGATACCAATTCATAAAAACGAACAAAATAATAAAGGAAACATGTGACAAAACCAAATAAAATGACCAAGGGCAAATCAAGAAGGGTTGACAATTAATCAGTTGACAGCCATACTAATTCCCAAGGAAACCCATAACATAAAGTGATTAATCAACAAGCTCATAGCACTATACTACAAACAACACAGAGTAAACCAACCGCAAGTAGTTTCCATAAAATCTGCATAATCCATTAATCCAATTCAGTATAGTTTCCACAATTACAGGATGCAAGTAGTTTCCATAAAATCTCCATAATCCAATTCAGTATAGTTTCCACAATTACAGGACCAACACCTCTCCATTCTAACCACGAATCAAAAATAAAAGCTATTCAAAATTCAAAACTAAAATAATTCACAAGCTAACAAAACTAAAACTACATCAGGTTAACTGCAATCAGCTTTCCACAATTCTTCATAACCTAAATCAGTAAAGTTTCTAACATTCACAGCACCAAAATTTAAAACGCTCTACACCTCTACTCTTAAATACATCAAAATAATACAGTGTACTTTCAGAATCCAAAAAAATGAGAATAGAAAAGCGAAATGGAACTACTCGATCCCTTGCTCCACCCAAACTAACAGAGAATATCCACACACACACACACACAACATAAAAAACGAACCAATTTGAGAGCGGAGAGAGCTTGATTGACGTATAAAATGAGTCTGAGTTTCTGCTGAAGCGCCAACAGGTTAATCCTGGTTCCATTAAGCTGCTGAATCTGCCTAGCAGAATCAACCAAATCGGAGTCGATAAGACGAACCGTATCCTTCAGCTCTCGAATCCGGGCACATCCTTCAACGATCTTAGCATTAAGATCCTGTAACTGCCCCTGCGCTTCGAAGAACGATGATGACCTAAGCGAGATCTCTTTAACAAGATGAAGCTCCACCACATCAAGATACTGCGATAGCTTCTCCTGCAACACGGCGTTCTCGGAGAACGTGGAGAACGGACAGGCAGCACGGAACGTAGCGCCTTCTTCCAATCGAAAATCTTCTTTAAAGTAAAGCGACGGAACCTCACGGAGACATGCGACGAGTGCTTCGCCGGCGCCGTCAACGTCGGCAGAGATCTCTTTGGTGGAATGTTTACGGATATCGTCGAAGCGGTGGAAGGGATCCGAGACGGTAGAGAGGTAAGGTAGGAAATCGGATCGGGTGACTTCGGAGGCGGATTTGGTGGAAACGATGGGGGAAAATTCGGGAGAAGAGATTGTGGTTGATGAAAGAGGATTGTTGAGAATTGAAGAGAGGCTTTGGATTGCATCTTTGGAGAAAGACGGGGAAGAAGTTGAGGAAGCTGAGGAGGTTGTTCGGTTGAGGTGAGTGGAAAGGGTGGGTGACCTTCCCCACGTTTGTTGGGAAGGTGGGGAATCCATGGTGGATTGAGGGAGGGGAATTAGTGAGGGGACATTGTAGGGTGGTGGTGGAGGAGGGCGAGGTTTTATAGTGAAGGAGATCGGGGAGTGAGGAAGGACGTTGGTGTGAATTGAATTGAATTGAGTTGAGTTGAGGTTGGGTTAGTGTGGGTGATGCATGTGTGTATGATGATGGGGGAGAAGGGGAAATGTGAATGAGGAGGGTTGGGATCTGAGAGAAGGAAGAGAGGGCGAGAGTTGAGGTTGGTTGCAGTGACAAGAGTATTGAAATGAAATGCAATGGTGGAAGGAAGAGGATCTTTGTATGGGAAAGGAAAGCTAGTGATTGAACCGGGTTGGCTCGGGATTTGAACCGGTACAGTATAACTGGTATTGGATTGAATTTTCTTTTTGAGGAAAATTAATATTATATAACTTTTTGTTTGACGTTAGAAAAGAAGAAATTGGAGCGATATACACTATAGTAAAGGAAATTTCAAAATCAATTATCTTATTTCAGATTTTTTCTTATATAAATCTATTTTTTAAAATAAAAATTATTTTTTATTATTTAATTGGGGCTTGTTTCAGATTTTTTTAAATTATTTTTTTGATTAAAAATTAAAAATAGTAAATATGATGCAAAACTAAAAAAATACAAAATTTAATTCACTAATAAGAGAAAATGATACAATTATTTTTACTATTTTTCAAGAATGATTGTTATCCGTTGGATTTGTTCTTTACAAATCATATGAAAAACAACCACTTTGAAAGATCGATATCCTCAATTTAAAGAAAGTCGTTAGAATAATTCAAAAATTAATTTTTAAGAAATCTCTAAAAAATAATCTCCAAATTATTTAAAACCAAAATTATTTTTATTTAAGTTCAAACATACGCACCATGTAATAACTACAACTTCTACCTTTTCAAATAACACTACTTTTGTGACTTTTTTTCTTCAAAATTTATTCTTAACAAAATATATATATATTTGTAAATATCTAGATATTTATTTAGATATTTATTATTATTATTATTATTATTATTATTATTATTATTATTATTATAATATATATATATGAAAGAAAGGAATCCAGAAGGCTGAAACAAAACTTTTCCTCCTGTGCCACGCGAGATCTTCTTCTTCCTCCTTCTCTGTTCTAAATTTTATTTGTTTTCAAAATCCACAGACACAAAACCCTTCATTTTTCTTCTAGATCTAAGCTTCGTTTCGAGAAGTGATAGAAGAGAAAGTTGCTCATTGTCACGCTGTAGTGCTAGTGAGCTAGTTTTCGACGCGATGTCACGAACTTAAATTTTACCGAAATTAATTACGATACCGTAATCACGTGTTAGAGCTATCGTTAAGGTAATGGCTCCTTCCAAACTTTTAGTTTGCATTTAAGACATTATTTGTGATTTTATGGAAAAAAAATTTGATGTATTTGATGTGTGAATTTGTAGAAAATGAATTTAATGTGATTATGTGCAATTTGGTGAAATTTAAATTTGAGGTGTGGTTTATGGTGATCCATATTTGATGTGATTTATATGTTCATAATTATTATTATGAATTTTTTAGATGTGATTTATTTGTGGATTTTGTGGAAAATGAATTGATGAAATTTGGTGGGTTATGTGTAAAAATATGGAGTTTTGACATTGAGTGAGTTATGTTTGAATTGTTGAAATTTAATTAAGGTGTTATATGTGTGTTGTGGAATTGAATTGATTGTTGTTGGTGTTAATTGGCGGTAATTAAATTTGATGAGTTTGAGTTACGTAATGAGTAATTTTCAAATAAATGAGTTTGAACTGAAGTTGAAATTCTTCGAAAAATTTAGAGTTGTTAAAGTTGTGAAAAAGTTCAAATTTTAACTAAGTTAAAGAGTTTGAGCAAAAAGATAGATTGAAATTTAAAATGATTAGAGTTTAAAATGTTACTCTTTTAATTACTCTTTGATTGAGTTTAAAAAGAAAAAAAAGTTTATAATATTTTATTAACTCAAATATTTCGGTGCTTTAATAGTCGAGTATGTGAATGTGAAATTTGGACAATATTTGTTTTATTTAGTTTTAAGTAAATAATATAGATTATTTGATTTTAAAAGTTTTGTTTGTGAGAAAGATTTAATTTTGTGAATTTTGTTGTGTTTGGATTAGTTTTATTGTGAACAAATTGTTATAAAATATTCATGTTTATGTAGTTAGCTCCTTGAGTCTCGAAAAAGACTCGAGATCATTGGCACCGAGTTAGCGGTGGGGAGAACTCTGATATATTAATGTTGTTGTGATGATTTATGGTTGAAAATTTTGGATATTGTATATGGTGATTAATGTTTGGAAATTTTGGTGATTCATGTTAGATGAAATTGATGTGTTCATAATTAATATTATGAATTTTTGAGATGAAATGTATGTGTGATTTGGTGGAAAATGAATTTAATTCAATTTAGGTGTGGATGGAATTTGGAGATGTGATTTATGTGTGGTTGTGGAAATTTACATTGGTGTGAATAAGTATGTTTGAGTATGCTTTGTGTTGTATTTGAAAAATCATTAGTGTTAAATGAGTATTAAAAATGAGGAATCTTTTAATAGCTACATTTACTTAATGATTGTGGTGAAAAGAGTCAGAGTATGCTCATGCATTTCATAGTACATGGTAACCGCGATGGGGCCATGGTGATAGTGGTGACCGTGATGGGCCACGAGATGATGTCATGTGATCTGTTGGTTCATCTTATCCTTGCGGGGATTTTCGCGTCGTGTAGGTATGTGATAGACTACACATTTTTAGTAAATTGTGTTGACCCGTGATAGGTTGCACCTCGATAAACAGTACTAGTCTGTTATAGGCGGTACGTTTACGATTTACGCTTTTTAGTAAATTGTGCTGACCCGTGATGGGTGGCACCTCGGTAAACACTACTGGTCTGTGATAGGCGGTACGTTTACGATTTACGATTTTTAGTAAATTGTGTTGACCCGTGATAGGTGGCACCTGTGACACCCTAAATCCCAAATAATTTTTTTTTCTTATTATGAAAAAGAATATCACATAATTATAAACCTGTCACATAAATCCAAAATTTCCATCAAACATAATGACATCGAAATCCAAAATTTCCCAAAATAAAAATACTCAAAATAACGTCAATACAATGCATATAAATAGAGTCTTCAGGACATGATGACTTCCGCCTCTCCGATGGTACTAGTCATCACCTGCAACTTACAACTTGTATGCGTCCATCGCAAACGCCAAACACAAACAGCGAGGGGTGAGTATCGAAATTATGTAACAGTATCAAATACACGAGGAGAACACACAAACAATCAAATTATCACAATCTCAAAAAAACAGTCAAGTGTATAATATCAACGATTTATCAAACTCATTCACAATAAGACAATCAAAATAATGAAATGTGATGCATGTCCTATACTCTATACTTCATCATTTGGTACCATTCTACTCCGAAGTACTTGGTTAGGAGGCCTGATACTATGCCACTACAAGAGTGGACGGACAATTCATTTTACAGATGTATCTAAAACAGAAATTATACAAAATTTCTTCAGCTGTCTTCTTCTCGAATATTCTTTCTCAAGCAATCTTTTTCAGTGTTTGTTGATCATGAAAGATGAATGTACATGACTGAAAAAGCAATGTTCAAAGTTATTTCACAATGAGAAAGGGATATCAGAAAGTTATCAAAAAGTTATGTATGTTGTATCACAAAGTTATATCAAGTTGTGTCAAAGTTATGAGAAGAAGAACTTGAAAACAGTTTATATAGATTCAGAAAAACAACACATGAATCGATTTACCCAATCGATTTATTAAAGTTATAAAGCATGCTAATCGATTTACCAAATCGATTTCCCGAGTCTTGTTTTTCTTGAATTTTGGAACTACAGAAACTAATCGATTTACCTAATCGATTATTTTAAAGCATTCTTCATATTTGAATAACAGTTCATATCTGAATCGATTTGCATAATCGATTTGGTATGTTTTGTTCCAACAACGAGATCAAAACAATCGATTCAAACATTCACATAATCGATTTGGCCAGGACTAAGTCTTCTCTGTTTGTTAAAACTTTTGTGCTAATCGATTTGGTCAATCGATTTCACTAATTACAGAGAGACCTTAAATCATTTAATCGATGTGCCTAATCGATTATGGACTTATGTCTGAAGAACAATGTATCAGTTTGTTTCATTCAATCGATTTACCAAATTGATTAATGTAAAACTTATTTCAAAAGAAATATAACAAAGGATTGTACTAATCGATTGTGTATGTCCCAGACCACGTTCAGTTTAAAACTCATTTTATTAAATCGATTTGCCTAATCAATTTGTTAACTGCTGGTTTGGCTCTGTGACTTTCACAATCGATTGTGTCAATCAATTTAAAAACAATCAGAATAAAAATTGTGATTGGAACAATCGATGTGTCAAATCAATTAGCTTGTAAGGCATGCTACTGACTTGCACAATTTATTTCCAGTTAATGTGCTAATCGATTTGCCTAATCGATTTAAGGCTAACTGGCTCTCTGACTTGCACAATTTATTTTCTAATAAATGTACCAATCGATTTGCCTAATCGATTGATAGCATATTTTATTTTCAGAAGATGTGCAAATCGATTTTGCCAATCGATTGATTTATCACAGACTGCATATATTCCTACAACCCTTTTACAGAATCGATTTTGTCAGTGATTCTTCAAACTTTGTTGATTCCTTGAGTTCCAAGTCATTGTCTCAAGTTTGTAGGGTTGAGTTGTTGTTCCTGAAATTTTACTCAGTTTAAAATGTTAGATTTATCACATGATGTATGTTTGTCAATAATATCAAAAATGGACTTATGTCTAACAGATTTACGCCCCTTCGATGAGGGTTTTGGTTTGGAATTCCGAGTTCATGCATTTTGGCATATACGCATTGCATTAGGGTGCTTGACACGCGAGTCATGTTTGTTATACTATGATGATTGTATATACATATTCGGTTGTTGTTTAGATTTGCCGTAATTGTTTAATGGTGTGAAGTTGGATTGATTAAGTTTTGACGTACTTATGTGTTCATAATTGATTTTATGAATATTCAATGTGTAATTGAGGTGTGAATTTGTGGAGATTAACTTGGTGTTAATTATGTGTTCATAATTGATAGTATTAATGTTTGAAGTGTTGATTGATTCAAAGCCATTTTAGAACTGAACATCTGCATTTTCTCAGTTGTATTCGGCTACGACAATGGAGTTTGTTAAAACTTAATTTTTCACCTTTGATTATGCATGTTTGACATATGAAAACCCTTTCAAGGAGTATGTTACGTTGAAAGGTTATTTTGTGCATTTGAAATTTAAATGATATGTGATATTTGTTAATTTCGGTTGGTGACCCTTTACAATTATTGTGGAAATCTGGGCTTTGCCCTCAGATGAGAACCAAGATCTTCCCACCGGTTAGTATCCTGTAGATGGGGAGGTATTTGGACACCCTAACTGGAGCTCGGTGTATTTTGATGTATGAATACTTTGGATTTTTATTTCAAAAACTATTCCGCTGCTTGTAAATGTTTGTTGACATTGTCGTTATGTTACGACTTAAATATTTATCCTGAACTATTTCTTTGTTTTTTTTTAAAAAAATACACTCGCGCTGTTAAAAATCGGGGTGTTACATTGTGGTATCAGAGCCTTGGTTTGGATTTCTTTTGGGATGTGGAGTTTTGGTTATAGATTGTAGGTCAACCTGTAGGTTGGGAGTCGTTATCTGATCATGTGTCCGTCTGAGTTGTCAGATCAGGGGTAGTTGTTATGTGTTGATGTAGTCGGAAGTTAGTTTTGGAATGATTTGAAGTGGTGTTAAGACTCTTCTTGATGTTGGTTTTGAGGAAACAATACCTCCAAGCAGGAACGACACTGCAAGAGTGAACGTCAATAGGGATGATCAAATGGTTAAAGCTATGAATAACATAGATGTTCCTGTTGTTGCACAAACAACTGCGTAGACTCTGCGAGAGCTAGAGAAGAGGGAAATAGAGATATGTGCTGCTGCGTCAAGGGGATTAGAAGATTTTCGTCATTACCATCCTCCAAAGTTCAAGGATGACGAGGACTCAGAAAAAGTTGTTCAGTGGATTTACGAAGTGGAAAAGATCTTTGAGATGACGGATTGTCAGACAGAGTTGAAGCAAATCACGAAGACATGAAAATTATGAAGTGGTTCCAAGGACACATAAGCTATGTGTTGGTGTTAACTCGAAGATGATGAGTATGGATGGATTAACATTAGACTAATAAGAGGTTTCAAGTAAAGATCTAAGTGGAGGACTTTTGTTAAGAAAAGTATTAGATGTTTTCCTGGTAGATTTCAGGATGAGACTAGATGAAGTTTGATAACTATCAAAGAGATGTGAACATCATGAAATGGTTGAGAAGACGAGGCTTCGTTTTAGAATAACATTTGGTGCTTAGGTGTCCAGGAAGAGGCTTGTATTAAAGTCAAGGGGCACCACACATTAGGGGTGAATACTACCTTGGGTAGGAAAATGACGCTTTGATGAATAGTCAATACCTTGAGGGGTAAGGTCGAGCATTCGAGTTAAACTAGATTCACAACATAGATTGTTAAGTATGAATCTCATGACGATTATAAGAGAGAGAATATATATTTCTTTGATAAGTGACAAATATCGGTGTGGTTTAGGACATGGTAAGTATGGATAATGATTTTAGATGAAACTGTAGACGCGTAAGTGTGAATTTTGGGTGATGTCTGATGGGTTAAGCCTTGATGTCTTGAACCATATGTCACTATTAAGTGGAATTGGAAGTATAGAGTACGATAATACTTAGAGATTGTAGCAAAGTAAGCTTATTAAAGGATGGTAAACATTTGGAGAATGTGTATATTTTGATAGGATAGAGGGATTGATCAAGATTTGATTTGGGACCCTAAGACGGTTGATCTTTAAGTCGATGGTCTAAAATCCACAAGGTTATGGATGAGAGTGTTTGAAGATTTACTAAAAATGTTGTGTTATGAATAAAAGAGTTTTAATTATTGAGATTACTAATACAGTTAGAGTCAATGATGAATACGACCTCGTATTGTATCTTGAGATGAAATGGATGGAATTAGACGGTGTGATGATAATTCGGAGATTTCGAGGATCAGACTTTAGAATTTTATTTAATGATAGAAAATGAAAAAGAAGAAATGTAACAAATGATTTATGATTTAGATGTTAGTCTTGGGAAATCAAGCGTTGAGATTTAAAATGAGTGTTTTAGTGACTAGATGAACAATGAAAGGTATATGGGTCTTTGAGATATTTTACTGCAAATTTATGAGGATGAAGTTATAGATAATTATTTCTTGCGAAATGCTTATGGGGAACATTTGAGAAATAATTCTTTAAAACGTTCGATTGTTAGGATTCTTTCAGTTTGTATCTCAGTGAAGGTTGAGAAGGAATAAGAATCCAACGAGTGAAACAAATTTTGGAAAATGTGCCAAGAAAACTTGTTGGAGCAGCACATAACGATGTAGCTTATGACAATTAAAGATTCATGAAAGGAATTATCCCACCTAAAATTCAGACATTATTATTATAAAGGGAAGAATTGAGTATGAAATGGAAAAAGTTTGGTGGGAACTAATAAGGTTGGATTTATTGAAATCACTATAATGAAGATGTATCAAGGTTCGAGGCAGGAATTTAAGGTTTGTATAAGTGGAAAAGTGATGAAGTGAATACAATGTGTTTGACATGTCGTAATGAAAATACAGTCATCAAACTGCAAATAAAGGATACGGCAAAATTGAAAAGTATCAAATTGAATGCTGACGGTAGATGTAGTAACATTATTTTCGAGTTTGTGTAGAATTGTGAAGTATGTAAGAAATTTTCTAGTGAAGCGTGAATTTGAGGTGTTAGGCATGAGATGAAGGTAGACCTTGATTTGTGCATTAAATTCAAGTTGGATTTTGTTGGAAACGTGACTCTTGAAATGAAGTACTAAACTGAAAGGAAGTTTGTGTATCATGAGTAGTATAGTTTTGGCATGTTAAAAATTTGAGGAAGCTTGGATCACCAAGCAGATGTGAGAATGGAATTATTAGAGTTATAATTAGAACAACATACAGATAAGAACACTACGATTTGACGTAGTTGTGCGACTAAAGAAAAATCGAGGATTTATGGATTTATGGAGATTAACGTGGTGTTAATTATGTGTTCATTATTGATAGTATTAATGTTTGAAGTGTTGATTGATTCAGAGCCATTTTAGAACTGAACATCTGCATTTTCTCAGTTGTATTCGGCTACGACAATGCAGTTTATTAAAACTTAATTTTTCACCTTTGATTATGCATGTTTGGCATATGAAAACCCTTTCAAGGAGTATGTTAAGTTGAAAGGTTATTTTGTGCATTTGAAATTTAAATGATATGTGATATTTGTTAATTTCGATTGGTGACCCTTTATAATTATTGTGGAAATCTGGGCTTTGCCCTCAGATGAGAACCAGGATCTTCCCACCGGTTAGTATCCTGTAGATGGGGAGGTAGTTGGACACCCTAACTGGAGCTGTGTCAGGAGGATCTTGCGGGGCGTGTGGAGATCACTCAGGTCGTATAGTTTTTGTAGTATGATCGTATAGGGGCTAGAGGTCTTTCTTTTGTGGATGTATTTGCTGTATGTTGGAAGACTGTACCTATACTAATATTGTCAACTTGACTTTTATTTTGATGGGTCAATGTACCACTTTTTTATGTGACGTGGGGGGGAGTTAAAATTCTTGGGGCAGTGCTTTTGTACAGGTTTGCCGAGAATACCCCAGGGGTATGAGCTATGTCTGATAGGCCTCACAGCCCCAATGTATTTTGATGTTTGAATACTTGGATATTTATTTCAAAAACTATTTCGCTGCTTGTAAATATTTATTGACATTGTCGTTATGTTACGACTTAAATATTTATCCTAAAGTATTTCTTTTTTTTTTTTTTTATAAAAAAAAATACACTCGCGCTGTTAAAAATCGAGGTGTTACATGGTTCAAAGGGGATAGCAAAGGATAAAATTTTTATAGGATAGTTAAATAGGCTCAAATGACCAAATAAAATTGCCTCAGTGTATGCATAAATTACAAGTGATGCAACTCAAAATTAGTGCAAGTTATGAAGGGATAACACATGTCTGGATAATCACACAACATAGAATTAAAGTGTTTAGACCCAAAAGTCCACATCTAAGATAATAAGAGAAAGTATGAACTGTCAATATAATGTTAAACATGCCACTGCAAAAGTTATTTATTTAGTTTTTAAAAAATGGCAAGTGGGACTTTGACAACCAAGAAGTAATCAACAATGCATGCATTAGTGAAACTCATCGAATTGAGCAATGATATGAGCATATAAATAGAGTTTAAATTTCAAAATCTTAAATAGAAAACTTAATACCAAATGCAAGTTCACTACTAGAAAAACTCATTATAGCTGCCATATTTAGCGTCGGCCATCGACCCCGACGCTAATTAGCATGGGTTTAGTGTCGGACGAGCTCACGCTAGTATGCCAAATATATATATTTTTTTATTTTATTAATATTTAGCGTCGGATACGCCGACGTTAAATGAAAAAGGCAGACGCTAGTTTTTTTTTTTAATTTAGTTAGTATGTTGGCGTCGGATTGGCCGACGCTACATTGTATGATTTGTAAATTTAATTTTTTTTAATCTTATTTAAAAAATTAATATTATTTTTTCCAATAATCCACACCAGTCATCCCTCATCAACTTCATCACCCACCCCAAACCCTCTCAAACCCGTCACTTACTTTGCCGTCAATCTAACCATCTTGCCACGTCACCATAACTCTCATCCTCTCGGTGTCGTATCACCGTTTCTCTCACCTCACACTCAATCTCGCGGCTTCACCCTCACTCTCGTCTCTCAGCCTCACTCTCATTATCGTGGGTTCATCTCTCAGCCTCACTCTCACCGTCTCACTCTTGTCTCTCAAACTCATTCTCATTTTCGTCTCTCAGGCTCACTCTCGTTGTCGTCCATTCTCAATGGAAGTGTAACCTTAACCATCTTTGTCGTTTGTGTTCACTGTTGGTTTAGGGTTTGATTTTGATACTAACATTTGATTTTCTTTTACTCATTGTCAATTCCTTTTTATTGTATTTTGGTACCATACTTTGACTGATGTTTTTTATTTTATTTTATTTTATTTTATTTTATTTTATTTTATTTTCTTTTACTCAGTTTAATTCTTCTATTTTTTTTTTATCAATTTAGGTTTTCTTGCATTTCCTTTGTATTTTACGGAATCAATTTAGATTGTCAATTTTATTAATGTTTCTTCCTGTTTGAATTTTTCTTTCTTTTACTTTCCAGCATTGCTAAAGTGACATTGAAAGGGTGTGAGCCTTTACCTAGAAGAAAGTGTTATGCTAAAACTGTTTCAAAGGTTGGTTTTTTCCTTTTGCTACTTGTCTTTGGAAAAGTGCTGGTAATAATAATAACAGTGTTAATTGGAGTGATTTGAATTGTAAGAGTTTTGAATGTTTTGTGGGGAAAAATAGCATAAGTTCAAAAGAATTAAGACACAATCACAACACAAGAATATAACGTGGAAACTCCAAAACCGGAGAAAAAACCACGGCCGCTGCCTAAACCGACAACTAGAGAATTAACACTATGTAAAAATTGTTACAACACATAGACTTCTCTCACTCACACCCAACACCCCAGCACAACCACACTCTTACAAAGCAAATATTTAAACTAAGTCAGATACAAGCTTAAAGTGCTATTGTTGACTGGTGCATTTGAAAACAAAGGACCAAAACCCAATATATAGCCTTGACCTTCTCCTTATTCTCCCACACTAAAGGATGTGGGACTTGCAATCAACCCCAACAATCTCCACCTTGATTGTAAGAGTTACAGCTTCCGCTTCCATTGTCTTACCGACAATCATACTCCACCATAAAAAGTACACTTCACTTGGAACTAAACCATCCCAAGAATTTTCTCCACTTGGAACTAAACCATTCCAAAAATTTTCTCATGTAGAAACCTAACTGAAATTTATGGTGCAACTCCCATGTTGGCTTCCAGGAAGTTCTTCAGCCATCGACACATCACCACACACCTTGCATCAATGCCAACCAATGCCCGTGTGCTGTTCTGAATCCGCTAGCAATAACTCGTCCTTTTTCATGGTATAGCGGAAATACCATAAGGACAAACTTTATCTTCTAGATAAGATCACCATCATCTCCCAAAACAAGGGAGACCTTGCCAGCACTTGTCTCAGAGTCTTTTTCAGATACTGCTCCACCTGGACAATTTCTCTTCACATGCCTTGTGTAATCCTGATTGTATAAGCACATCCTTGACTTGTACTTTCCACAAGCCAAAATTGATTCTTCCATCAAACTTCTCTATGTCAAACTTCATAACGCTTGAATAAGACATGGCAACTGCACGCAGACTGTAAACTGTGCACCAGGTAAGTTCCCAGGAAAGAGAGGTGGGTCACAACAGACACGCTTAAATACCAAGTATTTCCTTAGCCAAAACCTCCCTAAACAGCACTTTCACAGTATCACCTTTCCCCTAACAATACCAAGGATAATTCTTTTCTGATGTGGAAGATCAGACAAAGCTGCAACCACAGAGCATACTAAGAAAAATTATCCCACCGAACCTCCGAATTTGGCTCTGATACCAGTTGTTGGGAAGAATAGCATAAGTTCATAAGAATTAAGACACAATCACAACACAAGAATAGAACGTGGAAACTCCAAAACCGGAGAAAAAACCACAGCCGCTACCTAAACCGGCAACCAGAGAATTAACACATGTGAAAATTGTTACAACACATAGACTTCTCTCACTCACACCCAACACCCCAGTACAACCACACTCTTACAAATCAAATATTTAAACTAAGTCAGATACAAGCTTAAAGTGCTATTGCTGACTGGTGCATTTGAAAACAAAGGATCAAAACCCAATATATAGCCTTGGCCTTCTCCTTATTCTCCCACACTAAAGGATGTGGGACTTGCAATCAACCCCAACATGTTTGAAAGGTAAGAAATTGAGTAGAGATTGCATTGGTTGTTTTGATTTGGATAGTGGTTATAAGAATTTGAGATAAGTTAATGCAAAAAGTAAAAATGATTTTTTGGTTGATGATGTTTTAGCATTAGGTGGAAGTGGTGGAATTAGAATAGGGTTTGATTTGATATTGGTGGTGGTTCTGGATCTTTTGTTGCTAGAATGGGTGAGAAAAGTGTTAATGTGATTACCAATAAGTGGAAGTTATGAGAAAAATGTTAATGTGATGCACCATTTAGTCAATTCATTGCAGCAACATGGCTTTTTCCAATTTACTGAAGCTTAGATCATATGTTTCCATTTTATGACAATGTGTTTGATTTGATTTCCAGTCTGGCGGTTTGGTTTGGCTTGATAACTTCTTTTGTTGCCTTGCAAATTGTAGACCAACATTCTTGCATTTCAAAAAATGAAACCAGAATGAAAAAAAGTTGAAACTAAAAATGTTGACATCTTAATACTAAAACTCATTGACTGATGTCCCTCCAGTTGCATAGCTGTGAGAAGAGTTTACAATATTCATAAAGAATGTCCCAAGTTCCTAATAAGACACCAAAACACATAAACAAATATTACAAAATTGAAAGGCATGGGATATGGAAAGTTATAATTGGGTTAGTGAAATATATATAATTATATATCAGTAATCGAAAATGTGCATAAAGAACCCACCTAAAATGTAAACTTTCTGGTATAATATTTAGTTATAACAAGTGTGAAATTAATTTGAAGAGCAGTTGCAACCTCTTGAAATTTACATTCAATTCTTATATAGAATTATGTCACGACAAAATTTGTTATGAGTTACTTGTAATGCAAGCACCCCTAAAAAGCATGGCTTATTGAAAAGGTGCACCAACAATAAATGCTTTGAATCCCCTTGCATATATAGTATAACATGATAGATTTACTTATGAATTGAAGTTTATAGAAATAACTAAGTGCATGTGCTATAATCATGAAAGTTGTTTCAAGAATGGCATGCTCCATCAACTATTGATTAGAATTCATGTGTTAATTTATATACTTAAAGCAACATAGTCAACAACTAGAGAAAATTATTTATAAACATGTGAAGCAACAAGAGAGTAAAGAAACTACACAAACTAGTATTTAACCTGCCGTTATGGTATATAATCTGTAAAGTATATCATTCATTTCTCCAGTTTCCTCATTCAGTGATTCAATGTCTATTTAGAGTATACTGTGATATTACATGCACCATTTTGAGAGCATGAGGGTTTCCAGCTACAATATATTGATCCAACAAGCCAGCCAAGATCTGTCAAAGTTGAATAATTTAGATCCCACAATATTAAGGCTAAAAGCACTTTTTATAAACAAAAGCTAGTTTTGCTTATTATACCTTGTGAATTGTGTAATAGGGAGCCCACACAGGTTGAATAGCTTTATATCGGTCGAAAAACTCAAGTGGAAATGCCGAGAGATATCCTGTTCCAATTTTCTCTTGATAGGCAGATAGACCGACAACTAGAGCTGACATTTTCCCCTTTAGGGTATCATTCTTTGTGCTCATCCACATTAGAGCTGATGCACTCAAGTAATGCCCTTCACATTGTCAAAATACATCCTCTTTCTTTTACCTACTTTTGTTTATAAATAAGACGAGTGGGAGTACATAGTTATTATGCTCACATTGTGTTTCAAAATGTTTCTCCTTATTCCCTTGCAACCAATAATTCATCGGCAAGAAAACTAAAGAACTTGATTACCAATGAATAACAATAAAGAGGTGAGATCAATGAAAATAAAAAACTAACCAACAAAATGACCTTGGAGTTCAATATCTGGACCCTCCCATCCTCCATAAGGTGTCCCAGGAGTATCTACACTAGCTATTTTCTTAAAGCTCCAAATCAAGCTATCAATATCTAACATCAACAAATACTACAAATTAGTCTCGTTCTGTATTTCTGTACTAGATGCATTAGTTGATAAATTGTTAGAAAATGGAAAAAATGAATTACATTTTTTATGTTTCTGCTTGTGAAGTTGTCATTATCTTTTTATAAGCAAATGTTTGTATATTAGTTATTTTTTATGTTTTTGCTTAGGAAATTAAAATCTCATATGTGGTAGTGTTTGCTTATTTTATATTAATTGCATGTTTAGAAGAACATTTTGATAATTGACACATAGATGTTTTAGTTTAAAAGCTGAGACTATTTATGCATATCATTAAAATTTTATTATTTGAATGTTGATTTGTATTTGATTTGGGTTGTTGTACCTTTGTTATATTCTATTGTTGTGACTATTTTTTTTAATAGCCAATTGTTTCAATGACTTGCTTCAAAGTGTCAATGTAGTAGTTTTTAAGTTGCCAATACCATGATATAAAGTTGAATGAGTTTGGAATTTATTCTATATGACTAAGATATATTGGATAAAATTGGTAGGTTCACTTGTTTATTTGTTTCTTTTCAAATCAATGTATAACTTGTTAATTTTGAATTTGTTTTGAATTTATGAGTTTATTTATCTCTAACTGTTTGTTGACTTTTCAATATTGACATGTAGCGTCGGCCACACCGACGCTGAGTTATAAATAAAGTTGACTTTTATTTGATCACAACGTCGAACGAACCAACACTACATGTTTTGTTGACTAGAACTTACTGACTTTAGCGTCAACCATCTGACGCACAGGAATATCTTCAGATGACGTGTCAACAGATAGAGCTAGCATCAAATGTTCTAATTTTGTTGGTAGCGTCGGCATAGCGTAGGCTTGACCGACGCTAATATAGCGTCGAATGACATTTAGTCGACGCTATATATTAGCTTCGATCGTTTTAGCCTAGACCCGACACCGACGCTAAATCAACGTTAGCGTCAGCTTTTGGCCTATTAGCGTGGGTTTTTGGCCGACGCTAAATTCAATTTTTGTAGTAGTGGTTGTTAACAATTCTTTATCATAGTGTACGTTTACACACAATTAAAAAGAAACAAATTCAAATAACAAAAATAAGATTGCAAAAATAAAAGTTACCTCTACCTATGGGTTGCCTCCCACGAAGCGCTTCTTTAAACTCATTAGCTTGACACCTCAGTTATTATCAAAGTGGCATATATGGCAAGAAGAACACATCATCCTTCTTCTTCTTTTTGATTGGTAGAAATTCCATGAACTTGAGAAATAAATGATGTTGCTTTTATGTCCTTTTTAATTGAACATTGATGAACAAGACATAGATTGAATTTCGAACTTCGTCAATTTCTTCTTTTTTATTTTCCTTGTTCATCTTTTCCTCTAGCTTATCTTCTTCTACCACAACAATGAAATCATCTTCAATCTTCAACAATAATTCCTTTATTGAATTATTACCGAATTCTCTTTATTATTCTTTCCCTAATGTCTTAGTGACAAAATCTTTAATTCCAAATTAACCCCTAATTCCTTAGTGGATTTAAGATTAGAATTAAGCCTCCCCCTACAGGAATTCTCTTGTTAAACTATTGCCTTTGCAACTAATTTAACTAGTTTCATGACCTGCATATGTCCATAGACTACAAATTCATGAATTTCTCATCTCAAACATTCATAAAGTCCACTTTCGTTTCAAAATACGAATCGTAGAATATTTTAATGTTGATCATGCAATACAAAGCATTAAGCACAAAGATGAGAAAAATAATTCAATAAACTCATTCATATAACTATAAATCAAATCAGAAAAATAAGGGTTTCATCTTGTTACACTCATCCCTAACAAATAGAGTTTAGTTACTCATGACAGAGATATAAAATATAGAGATTAAAGAAGAATTACAAGAAAGATTCATAAATAATTCTTAATAAAACTGCTCAAATGGTGTTAGAAACAACCGTCTTTGAGTTTCTCTGTCATGACACAAGTTTCCCAACTTCCCAATAGTCAAAAAGATCCCTAGAAAGTGAGAAAAAAAAACGCGTTTTCATACATTCCGCCACGTGCCATGCGCCACAGGCACGAAATTTGCGCTTCAGGCGTACAACATTTGATGTTTGACTTATACTGCATTTATCTCCTCTTTCGAGTTCAAATTTGGTTATGGTGTCTTCATAAAAGTTGTATCTATGGATCTTAGCTTTCATTTTCACTTGGTTTGACTCCGATTGGACGTATACAACTCCAGATATGACTGAAATACTCTACATTGGTCATATTGATGTCTCCCCAAAATTCAGCACTGCACTAAAACAAAGTAACAACGCAAAACTTCGAAAAATCTCTACTTAATCAAGGAAATAAGAACATTAACATTTCATTAAATCAAAGAACTAAAATAAACAAAATATATCAAATAACTCCTTAAATTAACTAATGAATAAATAACTAAGACTAGAAACAATGAAAAATATGCATATGATGAAGAGTCATCAATAAATCTAGATTAAATCTTCTTCAAATCTTGATCATGTCTTCTTTTCAACTTGGTCAAATATTTTCTTCAACTATAATCAAATCTTATTTTATATTTTTTTCAAAAATGAGAATCTTGTTTAATACTCTTTGAAGTCAAATATATTGTTCTCATGAAATATTTTTTTTATTATTAAAACTCTAAGTATAAAATCAATTTAGTTCCAACTCCACATTACCTCCAAAACTTCTTTGTTGGAACATATTTATTGTCTCATAAGTTAGACAAATACAGTCACCAATGTGTCTACCTTGAATGAACCCTCTTTGATGTGGAGAAACAATATGAGGCATAATCCTACCATGTTTGTTAGCGATAATATTGGTAATAATTTTGAACTTAACATTAGCCGGCGCAATGGGACAAAACTAATCTTATTTATTTACTTTTGAGACTTTAGGAATAACCACATCATTAATAGCACCAAAATATGGTAACAACCAACATATTCTGAAGAACTGATAAGTAGCATCAGAAACATCATGCTTGACGATATCCCAATATTTTTGAAAGAAAACGCATCAAAACCATTCATATTGAGAGCAAAAATAGTGGTTTTGATCTCTTCCTTTATATGCATAATGGTAAGAATGTCATTCATGGTGTCATCCATAAGATAAGGGGTCACGCTATCCACCAAATCATTGTCATTCACAACATTAGTTAAATCGAAAATGATCTCATAATAATTTACAAACAGATTCTTAATCACAACATAGTATGTAATTATATTATTTTCATGTAGAATGTTCGAAATGTGACTAGTAGCATATTTGATTTTAGCAGTTCAACGAAGGAACACAATATTTCTATCACCTTGAACATACCACTCAATTCTCGATTTTTGGTGCCAAAAGTCCTCTTCCATTTGGTGTGCATTATTGAGCTCAAGTTGTGCTCTCTTTTCTTGATCAACAATTTGCTACATGTATCCAAATGAATCAATTAGATGTTGAATAATATCCAAATTCACTGTTGCTTACCTGATAGTGGTATCAATATTGTTAGAACAAGTTGTATATTTTAGAGGAATTGAAATTGAGAAGAAAAGAGAAGAAAAACAGAAAGTTCTGAAAACGGAGATTGATTATCAATCTTGACACTGGAGAACATTTTGGTTCGACATTCAGATTGTTTTTGGTTTTGAAGGCTTTTATAGAAACAGTTTTCTAGTGAATCAGTTTCAACAAACTTAACCACCTTCTAACTATATTCTAACTAACTTCTAACCATATTCTAACTACCTAATTACAAGTCAATTTGAATTATATCCAACATGCCCCCTAGTTCAAAGTGATTCAATTGACATTAATACAAGATTGTTCCTTATCTATTTGAACTTCACCCTTTACAAGCTTTTAGTTAGGATGTCTGCCTTTTGATAGTTGATACTGCAATGCTCTAGTTTCATCATTCCTTTTATCACTTGACCTCGTAAGAAGTGAAACCTTGTTTCTATATGCTTGCTCTTTCCATGAACACTTGGATGTCATGCGCATTCTCGAACAAAATGTCCTACTTCACCACACTGATAACACGATTTTATGCGCTTTGTTGATCTGTTCAAACAGTCATTGATTTTCTTAGACTTCATCTTTATCTCCACTCTATGATTCAACAATCTCTCACAAGCTGCATTTTTTACCGCATTTACGCCTTCTTCAGTCGAGGCATTCATGGTCAACAACACATTAGATTTTGTCCCCTTACTGCTTTGCCAATTGCAGTCTTCAATGCTTAAGATTTTATTTCCGTCGCCAACTTCATGTCCTCTTTCGATAATCCATCCAGTTGCTGTAAATCAGTCTTGTTGCAAACTAAATGACCAACAGCTCTTGCCTTACTACTAGGAGTTGCAACATAAGTCTTAGATGAATCCACTGGCTTTCCTTGGACCTCACTCTTACCATCATCACTATCATCATCTAGCCCAATCACTTCCTTCTTTCTGCAAATAGAAGTTGCATGGACCCTTCTTTTGTTGCGTGGCACAATAGCAAGAGTACTGGAACATTAGCATATTTGTTCCCTTGCTCAACATCGCTTACAACAACTCTTGCTCTATGGTTGACTGTTTTCCTTTGAGTTGGAGTTTTACAAGCTGTACGAGGTTGAATAGCTGGGGTACTAACATCACCTTCCCTTGGATTCAACATCTCATCCAATCCTTCAACCTCCATCATTCTTGAAAAACTGGTTGACAATGTTGTTTTGAAGGTTATGTTTCTTGACAATGGTGCCTTCATTACAAACCTATTTTCATTATCAAACATCTTTATTTCACCATGCTTCATCTTCATTGAATATCTCTTTTCAAGCAGTTTTCCAAGACTTAGCCGATTGTTCTCCATTCTTGGCACATATAACACATCACATACAAAATATTGTTTGCCATCCCTCATTTGAATCAATACCTTTTCTACTCCTTATGCAGTTACTTTGCTGTTATCTGTAAATCTGATCTCTCTTTTTACCTTCTCATCAATGCTTATAAACCAATTTTTGTGGCCAATCATGTGATTTGAACAACCAGTATCAAGAAACCAAAATTGAGACGAAGAACGTTCTTCGTTTTTAACATTGTTTCCAGAATGTTCTTGGTTTGTAGTTGACATCAACAAGACTTTCTCTGAAAAAGGAGAACATTCTCCATTTGTGGTGGCCATCAATAGCACATCATCTGAATCTGAATCCTCACCTGCCATTTGAGCTTCATCATCCTCTCTTTGGACTTTCTTGGATTTGCACTCATTTGCAAAATATCCCCATTTTTGACAATTGTAACATTGGATTTCTTTCTTGTTAAATTTCTTCTTGCCATTAAAGTTCTTGCTATTGTTGTCACTTTTATTATGATTTCTTGAACTTCCAGACCCTTCATTAGAATCATATTTCTTGTACCACTTGAATTTACCTTTGCCTTTCTTGTGCTTCACATCACCTTGGTTGGTCTTCTTGCTAACTTGAGCCTGTAGAGTCTGCACTTGAGATATTGTGGTTGCTGCACACCTTTCTCTTACTCTCAATTCATGAACTTCAAGAGAGCCTTGCAAATCCTCCACCTTTATCTTATTAAGATCCTTTGATTGTTCAATTGTCACCGCTATGTGATCGTACCTTTGTGTTAACGTTCTAAGGATCTTTTCAATAACTGTCACTTCATTTAATGATTCACCATTTGTTCTCATCTGATTAACAACAACCTGCACATGAATAAAGTAATCTACCACAGCTTCATGTTCTTCCATCTGCAACAATTTGTATTGCCTTCTTAGCATTTGAAGTTTGATCTTCTTAGTTTTTTCATCACCTGTGTAATAATTCACCAAGATATCCCATGCCTCTTTTGATGTAGATACCTTTGAGATCCTTTCAAAATTGTTTGAATCCACACTTTGTTGGATGTAAAACAATGCCTTGCAATCTCTTTTCTTGCAATCTTTGAAAGTTGTTTGTTGTCTTTCTGTTGGATTCGCACCAAGTTGTTCATAGCCATCTTGAACAATCTCAAACACTTCTTGAGCTGCCAACAACAATCTCATTGATGCAGACCACATCTCCTAGTTCTTCCTATCCATAATTGGCAAATTCGATGGGAATCCTCCTCCATTCATGTCTTCTTTCTTTTCTTTCACTCACACTTGTGTTTCCCAATTTTGATTCCTTCTCACACTTGCACTCGTGTTTTCCAAGGTCTAGAACCTAAGCTCTTGATGCCAATTGTTAGAACAAGTTGTATATTTTAGAGGAATTGAAATTGAGAAGAAAAGAAAAGAAAAATAGAAAGTTTTGAAAACGGAGATTGATTATCAATCTTGACAGTTCTGGAGAATGTTCTGGTTCTGTATTCAGATTGTTCTTGGTTTTGAAGGCTTTTATAGAAACAGTTTTCTAGTGAATCAGTTTCAACAAACTTAACCACCTTCTAACTATATTCTAACTAACTTCTAACCATATTCTAACCACATAATTACAAGTCAATTTCAATTACATCCAATAAATATCACCAAAAGCATTTCTATTCTAACCCCTGAATTTACTTTCTAACAACTTAAACTTTTTAGATAAAATAACCATTAGACATCCAACACAATTCTCCTGTCAAACTTCTTAATAATATCAACACAATCTTTAGAAATTGTTAGAGATACAACATTGGAAATCCTATAATCTCAAGACAAGGAAGATCTACTCACATATGATCATAGTAGAATCAATGCATAAATATAAAACTTTGGAAATATAAAATAACATAATAAAATAATAAAGCAAAAATAGAAAACTGAATATTATTGAAATTAGAAAATTTATAAGAGAAATACAAGAACAAAAGAAAGAGTAACAATAAATTGTGAGTATGAATGTGTGTCTAAAACTGAGCTCTCTCTTTTTATAGCCTAAGTGCCTTCATGAGCTTTAATTACAAGAAACCATCAGAATTTCACAGAAGAAAAATAGTTCAGCAGCTAAAGATGAGCAAATTATGCTATAATGGCCATTAGTGCGAGATAGTAATAAGTTCAGCTGCAGAAGATGAGCAGATTATGGCCATAATGGCCACTACTGCAAGGAAGTAATGCTTGTTGACTTTGAGTGACAAATTCTTGTTTTTTCTTGTTCATTCATTATGATTGTAATGACCATTATGGCCAGACACTAATGCTTGCTGGAACTTGAGTTTCTTTCATTTTCTTGATCAGGATGCACAATAACTGTACCATTTGACTTCACGACTCTTTTGCACTAAAAATATTCACCAATTCCTTCATTTCTCTTTGCAATCTAAACAAAATAAAAGGTAATAAAATAAAACTGAATTAAAAACATCAAATTATCCTATCAAATAAAACTATCCAAATAGATAAATTATAGCTTATCAAAACTCACCTTCTTTGTTGTTTGTGTTTGACTGGTTTGACCATGCGTTTGCGAAATTGCAGTTATTACATGTTAATAACTCTTGAAGTTCGGGTTTGGGAGAAACCTGCTGTGATAGGTCATACCGAGAATAAGAGTTGTAAATGGTTTTTTATTTTTATTTTTTTTATTAGAAACAAATTTTTAGTATGAAAATCTTATAAATATTAGTTAGTTTGTGGAATTAAATTAGAAATTCTAGTTAAATCAAGTTTATGGATATTGCACTATTTTATTTGAGGAAAAATTTGAAGTGTTTCTTTTGAACTTTGAGAAATGTGATATTCTAAATTAGTTATAAAAGATTTTATTTCCTTGAAAATATTTTTTTATTTAACCGCTGTGGATTTTATTCAAAATAATGTAGTATGAATTATTATATATTATTTTGGGGTTTAGGGTGTCACACTCATTTATTTTACTCTCCTTAATGGCAAAATTTTATGACAATTTATGATATTGTCTTGACATAATGTAGACATCATGTCCTTGTCTCAATCAATTAAGAGAAGAGATAATGTATATTATCTCATTCTTAACACCTTTAATTCATTTTCAAAAAGAAGGTTCCAATTTGAATTATGAGTCTTATCTTTTTTTATTCAATTAAGAGAGGAGAAAAAAAAAAGATCATCCTCCTTTGTTATACTACATGCCTCCCTCTCTCTTAAGCGAATATTATAATTTTATTTTAACTTCTCATACCCATTTTTGTTTTCTCCTATGTTCCTAAATTCTATCCTAAAAAAAAAAAAAAAAGAAATAAAAAGAGAGAAACATAGTCTCATTCCTTTTTCTCACACCATCATTATTATCTCCTAGTCGAATTAATTTTTTTTTCTTTTTTTAATACCATCTCAAGTAAAGTTTAGACCTTTGTTTTGTTATTGGATTCTTGGGGCTTAGAAAGTGTTACTAGGAAGTAAAGAGCCTAAGGTAAAGACTTTTCCCATGCAAGGTTAGGTTATATATTAGGGTTTAGGTTTATAATATATTGATATGATATCTTAATATCTTAAGAGAAAAAGGTTGATTTTATGTTTGTCTTAAAGAATTTAACTGTAATATTTTGATATTTGTTGAGTAATAGTTTGCCTTAATAAACTTAATTATAAAATTTCAATTTTTAGTATTATAACATGAGTAATTTGCTTGTTGTCATATATTTAATGTAAAATTGTGATTTTTGTGTTGTTTCGGTGTGCTTAATTATAAATGTATGATTTTTATTATGATTTCGTGAGTAATATGTTTGTCAGGATGTATTTAATTTAAAGTTTCGATTTTTGTACCATTTCATTTGAAAGTTTTGATTTTTATAAATACTATGAGTCTAGAGGGAATTGATGAAAAGTTTTAAATTTTAATTATGATAACATAATTAAGTTAATTATTGTGATGTGTTTAGTGGTAAACTTTGATTTGTATGCCTAAATGACGAATAATAAGAGAAATTTTATAGTAGAGAAAATAAAGTTTATATTTATATGTGTTCTTCGTTATTTGAGTTGTAATATTTATCAACATGTATCTAATCAGATGTTACAATTTTAATATGAAAGTTATGACTCTAAGACATTTATTGATGTGTTCTATGTTTGGGATAACAAAATTACTGATTCTGAATTTTAAGCATCCATGAGAATAAAACTTTGATGTCATATGTGATTAAAATTTAACCTTGGATATATTACCTTTGTGGCTGCCTAAGTGGCTGATGATTTGTGTTTAAAATATTGTTATCTTTGTGGCTGTCTAAGTGGCTGGTGATTTGTTTCTTGAACATTGTTCTCTTTGTGGTTACCTAAGTGAATGATAACATGTACCTTTTGAGCATCATTATCATTTCATGACATATCATATGCATCTTTGTAGACGCCTTAGTGGCTAGTTTACTTTTTCCCATTGGTATGAGTGACTTATGTGTGGATGCTTTGATGGCTGGTTATATCTGGATCATACTTTTAGGAACATGCGTAACTTACATACATTTTATTGTTATTTTTATGTTGATCTAATTAATTGTTCTAAGGTGAGTTACTACTTGTTTTATTTAGATACATATATGACTTTTGATGCATCTTTGTGAATTATTAAAAAATTAATTTTTTTAAATCTTTTATTACAAAAAGATGATATATTTATATTTTATCTTTATTAACTTATTCGTTGGTTTAACTTTTTCTGTGAAATGAACTAACCCCTTACACCAACATTTATGTACTAATGATCTCAAAGAGTTGCGTGAATGATATTTGCTTGGTGCACGCGTGTGTGAAAAGAGGACTTTTACTTAAAAATAATGTGTTGTATTAATAAAACTGATGTAGTAAATTTTAAAGTTTATTAGTCTTCATCATTAACTTTAAATAGAAATGCGGAAGTGAATTTTCATTCGTTAGAAAATAATTGAATCATAGTTAATTTCAGTCAACCTTATTTCTCTTGAATTTCACCTAAAGAGAATTTAATTTATTTTAGAGCGTTTGTACATCGACCGAACAATTGAAAGTTTTAATTTGTAAATAAATAATATTTTAGTGAATTGCATTATGTTCTTTTACAAAAAAAACATATCAAGTTATTTTCTGGCGCATCTTTTATTTATTACATGATTAACCAATTCTAAGGAAAAGAAAATTATAGTTATTTTTAAAAGAAAATAAATATTTTAGGGTAATGCTTTAGATCAAAATCTAGAGCGTTATAGAAGATAAGGACTATCCCCTACCCTAGATCGATCATTGTTTTACTCATGTGTACTACTCTCCTTCAGACTTTTGAGGAAGTTGGATTATCTATTCAAGAGGAACAATGGGTTTCATCATCTACACCAGTGTTCAACATCTCCAACGTCATCAACATGTGATTGATCTCTCCCAAGAACTGCACTCGACTAAGTGGTTTTGGAATACTCAAGGATGTGCCGGTCCAACCAAGAAATGGATCATATTTGTCTTCCTCTACCCAAGAAGAAGAAGAAGACTATTCCTACCCCTACCCTGAACCAGCACCTCTCATAATCTCTCCCTAACATACGAATGTAGTTGGCCCTTCCTCTAACCCTGCACTTGCTACCTCTAACTTTGACACCTCATATAAGATGTTTTCGGTCACCCTAGCGAAACATTATCCAAAAAGCTGAGACAACAATTCAAGTCCTTGTTGACTTAGTTTTTGAAACATCATCAGACAACTTCTATGCACTTCCCTTCACACATTTTCACTATGAATCTACAACCTCCACCATCTCTCTAGACCTCATTCCATTCCCACCTTCCATTCCCTCTGGCTTTCCAGACCTCGACATCTTCCTTATTTCTACCTTATTGCCAAAATCACCTTAGCACACAATAAAAATGCTTAAAATTTGGATCCTAATGACGTTTCAGACCAATGGAACAAGGATAATGGAATGCAACTAGCTTCCCATAAATCTACATCTTTTAAAAAAACAACTGAGATCCTCTATTTATGGATCTTGCTACTTTAGAAAGCCAAGAGCAATTGGTCAAGATAGCTTCTAACTGCCACAACAACAGACTCATCAAGGGACGATCGATCTCCATTTAGTGATGTTCCTCTGGAACTCTTAATGGTTGCTCCATTAGCACCATTGCAGTTCCTTGTACTCATCCCACATATTGAGATACCATATCTTGATGCTTATACTGTTGCTACTTTAGGATATGAAAACTATGTTTTTGGAAGTCCCTCTAGCATTGTGTTTGATTCATTCCAGTTTGTCAAAAACGAAGATTTTGATCATCTGGAAGCTAATATCGAGGTGTTTAAGGAGCAAACAACTAAAAATCAGGATAACATTCATACTACTCTTAGTTTAATTTTGGCTAGGCTGACCAATCCCAATCTTTAGTTCCCTATATTTGTTGTGTTTGTTTTGTTTGTGTAATACTTTTTTTCTCTTTTTTTGTGATGACATAAAGGGGATAATGTATTTTTTAGAACTATTTTCAACGAAACTATCATTTCTTCTGAATTTCATTTACTAAAACTTTCATCAACTATTTTGTAAGAATATCTTTCTTCTTACGAATTAAACATGCATATTTTAATGGGGAGCCTTTCTATAATACTTTATGATATTTTTATTTATTAAAAACTATTCACAAAAATAAATATTTTTATCATAAAAAATGGTGAGATTGTTAGAATCAAGTTGGTTTGAAGAAGTATGCCCCTTACTTGTTTTGATGATAACAAAATCATTTTGTGTAGTTCCCTGATCAAGTAGATTTTCTATGATCTTATGTTGCATCTTCTAATGAATGGACAAAGATAAAGGAACACTAAGACTCCGCTTCTAATTCCTTATTTTAAGACTCGTGAACGCTCCCTGAAACACGTATCTGGTAATTTTGGAAAATAAAAGCAATGCTTTGATTCGTCTACATCAAATGACTACAACAAGCATCAAATCGCATACCTTTGATAACCTTGACAATCAAGTGATAGTCTGCCTTTGATAATCGCATCAAACATCTGATCGTTTGACTCTTGTTAATAATGTATTCTCTGATGAAAGTCAATGCTCTGAAGAAGACAATTCTTTTTGGCATATCATATGATAAACACCCTGATCCGTCATTTATATGAAGGTCTATCACACTTTGATCATCGTATCCTGTATTCCTTTTGCCTTCATACAAAGATACACAAAACCAATTACAAGGATTCTATTTGACAAGTTTTAATGACGAATCAATCTAAGAAGATTTGATACAAAACTTCATGACACATGTCGATTTCTCTACACTCTTGTTCTTAAATTTTGTGTAACCTAGTGTTGAGAAAAATTCTCTACACTCTTGTTTAGAAAAACTTTGAAGGGACTGAACGTAGCTACCATTTTGGTGGTGAACCATTATAAATTGGTTATGTTATTCTGTTTTTCAATTTATCCGCTCTATTTTCATTACTTTGGTTTAATCTTTTTATAAATGATTATAAAATGAAATGCAATTCAAACACTCCTTTCTTGTATTTCTCGTTCTACATATTGCTCTATCCACAACATAAGTAAAATACATATAAGCAATAACCTATAATACTGAGTTGTTATGGATGAAATATCAAGTAGAAGATTTCAAATTCAATAACATTAACATTTCTATCTTCTGTGGTAATACTTCAACTATATGTTTAACCAAGAAACCTATTTTACATTCTAGAGCAAACCATATAGAGATTAAATATTATTTTCTAAGGGCTTATGTTTACAAGGGTATTTTAGACATCAAATTTATTGACATTAATCATCAGTGGACTGATATTTTCATAAAACCGCTTTCTAAGGACAAATTCAATTTTATAAAGGAAAACATAAATATTCTTTTATTAAAGAATAATGTTGAAGTCTTCGTATCATTGCCTATGATGAAATTGGATTTTGCTTGTGCCTCTTGTCATTATATATGGAATTACTCTTAATATGAACAGTCTTCTTGTAAGTTGTTCTTAGTCTGGGATACTCTAAGATGTGTTATTCCCGTGTACTTACACATAGGTGTTAGTTATGGTTTTAGAAACTCAAAAATGTTCATAAAACCCATTCATCACTCATGATCACTCACTAACCTCGCACATTTCCAAACTTTCTCTATTTCAAAGCTTGAAACCTTTTGGAAAATTTATGAACCTCTCCTACTTTAATGGCTTCCTGTTCATCCTCAAAACCGACATTAGCAAATGTATCTTATGTTTCTTTTATCCAATACAATCTTGATGAGTAAGAAGTTCTCCATGAACTCCAAGTAAACTTTGCAACTCGCTGAAAATGGATTTTATTTTATTAAGCATTTTGCTGGTATTGGTTGGTTTAAGTACTTTAACCTAGAACAAGAAATGGCTTACGACATTTTGGTTAAAGAATTTTGGCAATTTGCAGACGCAAACACATATGGAGAAATATCTAGTGTTGTTCTAGAACTTCCTGTTAAGATTGCTCAACAATCTCTATTAGCTCTCACCAAATCTTATGATGAAGGTGTGTTTCTTAAGAATGGTTATGAGTCAAGGGTTGACTCATTAAAGATTAATAAGGAATTGTTCTAAGATCCTTCAACTCTAAATTAGTTCACTTGAAACCTATATACAAAGTACTGTTCAAGATCTTGATTGGGTGTGTGGTACCCAAATGTGGGTCAACGGACCATATTAGCAATGACTACAAGGGCCTAATATGGAATCTATCCCAAACCTGATTTTTGAACATGTATGGTCATGTGTCATCAACTCTAGCTTAGGAAAAATAAGGACAATTTCCTACCCTAGACTCATCACAATAGTATTGAAGAGAACTCCCCCATTCAAGTCATGAAGAGAATATCCATTGTCATCAAAATGAGAATGATCTCTCATAAGCAGTGTATTCGACCCACTGGTGATACCAAAAGGAAATTTGGTCAAACCAATGGATCTCAGGCAATTCCCTATGTAGATGAGGACTCTTATGCCCTTTTATTTGAGGGACACAATAAAGAAGTAGTTCTAGAATACCTAAGGACATGCCAGTCCAATCAAGAGATGGCTTTTTTTTGTCTTCCTCTGCCCAAAGCTATTAAGTTTTTTGAGAAGAAGCGAAAAAGGGTTGCCAATATATTATGTGTATGAGAAAACTACTCCTTCTACTATTTTTGGTAATATGAGTAGTAAAGAACAACCTAAACCATAACCTCTCACTCCCTTACCCAAAATATAAATTTAGATGTCCATCCTTCTGATCTTACTCCTACTACCTCAGTTGACTCTAACTACGACATCTTATATGAGATGTGTGAGGCAACCTTATTCAAACACTTTGCCACCCTTCGACATATAACCCATTCCCTCTCTCTCAAGATCACCATTATAAACCCAAAACCATTAACCACTAAAACTAACACTCCATAAAGACCTCCCAACTCTAACATTCCACAAACACTTACCCTCTTCACCCCTGCATCTAACCCTACCATACCAAGACCTATGAACCCCCTTCACCAAGTAGTTGAGACAACATCTCAAGTCCTTGTTAACTTAGTCTCTGATACATCATCAGAAGACTCTTATGATCCTCCTTCACCCTTTTTTCACTTTGAACTTGCCACCTCTCCCATCCTGTTAGACCTCATTCCCCTCACCCATTCCATTCCCTCTAGCTTTCCAAAACTCGAGTCATTCATCACTTCTCTTATTGCAAAATCACTTCAGCACACAATAGGAATGTTAATAGTTTAGGCCCTAATGATGTTTCCAACCAGTGGATAAGGGACAACATGCATCAAGGAATGCAATTGGCCTCCCAAAATTTGCAACTTTCAAACAAACATCTGATATCCTTTATCTATGATCCTATAGCTTTAGAAAGCCTAGTGCAATTGATTCTGAAAGCTTCTATAAGCTAATTCAAGAGGCTCATCAAAGGAATACATATATCCCTCTAGTGGTGTTCATCTTGAACTCCTAGTGGTTGCTCCAACTACACCATTGCAGTTATGTGTGTTCATTCCATATATTGAGATACCCTCCTCAGATGCTCCTACTTCTATTGTTCCAAGATCTGCATAATCAACCTCTGAAATTCAATTTACCACTCCTTTGGGCCTTGTGTTAAGTCCTTCCTAGTTTGTCAAAAAGGAATATTTTGATTGGCTGAAAGTTAAGACTAAGGGGTTCATGAACCAAACAAAAATAATTAGGTGAACATTTAGACTACTATAAGTTTAATCCTTTCTTGGTTGATCGACCCAACTCTTTTTGTTTGATGACAAAATAGGGAGAATATTTTGAACAATTTTAATGCATGAAAATTTCAAGATCTTTTGGTTAAATTCAATTATATTGCTTATCAACAATCTTTTCAGAATAACTCTCGTTACTCTTAAATTTAGATTTGCATATATTAAGGGGAAGCCATGTTGTGATATTTTACGTTATTGCTTTTACTCGTACAAAATTAAAAATTGTTCACATCAATAGATGTTTGTCATAATAAAAAAGAGCGAGATTGATAGAACCAAATTGGTTTGAAGAACTATTACCCTTACGTGTTTTATTGATAACAACATTATTTTGTGCGAACAATTTAAAACACTAGTATTCTGTTTTAGTGTGTCGTTTTATGCATAGGTGATTCCTTATGAGTTCACGCTGCATCCTCTGATGTTTGATATAAGTAAGAGGAACACCAACACTCTGCTTTTGATCTCTTTATTCTAAATTTGGCGAACACGGTATGAAATGTGCCTTTGGTGACTCTGCATTCGATTGTGTGCCTCTGATAATCCCAACAAGCATTTGATCGTCTGACTCTAATAAGTCAACACTCTTAAGATGACATAGCTTTTATGCATCCTCTACTAAACACCTTGAAAGATGTGAGACATAATATGATTACAATATCATCTGCTTGTTCGGTTTTTATATCAAGATTCGTAGAATCAATTTCAAGGATATTTTTAACAAGGTTTAATGGGGAATGAATCTCAAAAATTTGATACGAAACTTCACGATACACGATGATTTCTTGCAATCAAGAAAACAACCAAAAACCTTAAAAATATCTATAAAAGAATGTGCAACTCTTATTGAAAAATACAAGCAACAACATACCACAATAAACATTATACAATCATTTATGCACTCCTTCTCTTGATCTTTTATCTTGTCTAAGTGCTGATGAATATTTTCTGAGAGTTGTGCATTGTAAACACCTTATTATTGAGAGTTATTAAGGAAATCCTTAAACATGTTTTTCTAACCTAGCCCAATAGTTGATGGATCCCTCAACAACTTGACTGTACTAAGCTAGAAGATTGAGAAGACTTGAACACAGTCAATTTGACAACTAGCTGTTTAATGGAAGTGTAATTCAGTTAATGAATTAGCTGATTAAACCCTTCAAGTTGAAAGGACTGGACGTAGCTACCATGTTGTTGGTGAACTAGGATAAATCGACTGTGTCGCTCTATTTTTCAACATTTTTGGATAAAACCATTTTTAAAATAAAACACAACTAACCC
>JBBPBR010000001.1:19994386-20104576 GCA_037974775.1 Cicer pinnatifidum | reverse complement strand
ACCCATTTTCTCGTGTTTCTCATTCTATAATTGGTATTAGAGCTCGATATCAAAGCCAAACACTTACTTGTGTTTGAGTAAAGATATGTGTTATTGTGAATAACTCTGGTGAAGAAGTCACATATGGAAATGTTAACAAGTCTCTTCTGTTTGATGGAGATAGATTTGAGTACTAAAAAGACAGGCTCATAATTTTCTACATCTCTCATGATCTTGAACTCTGGGACATACTTTAAGATTGAATTGAGGCTCTAAAATACGTTGTTGGTTTTGAAGTATATTGAAAGGATCTCTACATTGATCAAAAGAAACAATATAAGATTCATCATAAAACTAGAAATTTCATGATGAATGATATCACCTTAAAAAAATTCTAGCAACAAAGAAACAATGAAGAGTATCTTTGGTGCTCTAGTTCTCAACTATGAAGTAAATAAGCAGGTACAAGAAACTAATGAAAATTTACTAGTCAGGAAGTATAAACTGTTCCAGATAGGAAAAGATGTTGTGACATCGAAACATTGTTTTCTAGATTCCAAACTCTGGTTTTTAGATTGAAAGTTCTACAAAAGAATTACACAACGTTTGACTAAATCAAGAAAATCCTTAAAAGTCTTCCCAACAAGTAGAGATCAAAGTTAACAACAACTTAAGAGGCTAAGGATCTAAATAAGAAGAAGTCACTCAGATCCCATGGAAGAGTTGATGGGTTCACTCAGATCCCACGAGATTGAACTGGTTTCATATGCGCTTGAGAAGAAGTTAAATTGCATGGCTCTCAAATCCTAAGGAAACAAGACAAACTCCAAGGGTCTACAAGCTATTTAAGACTCAAAGGAAAGAAAGTTGTAAGATCATAATGAATACTCGTATGATGAACAATTTTCCTTCATCTCAACAAAAATCCAACGTATGTAGAACAACAAAAAGAATTAGCACAAAAGAAAGTGAAAAATTAGGCAAGAAATGAATCATCTGCTTAGAAAGCAAAGAAAAATCCTAAACTTGTTAAGGGAAAATCTCAAAGAAAAGACTTCAAGGCTAAGAAGAAAGGTCTTATGGCCACTTAGGATGACTATCACAAATCACGTGACGAAGCGGAAGAACATGCAAATATGGCTCTGATGGTAGATTGATGACTCTTCATCATATGCATATTTTTCATTGATTTTAGTCTTATTTATCTTTAACCATTAGTTAATTTAAGGAGTTATTTGATATATTTGGTTGATTTTAGTTCTTTGATTTAATGAGATGTTTATGTTATTATTTCGTTGATTAAGTAAATTTTTTTTGGAGTTTTGCGTTGTTACTTTGTTTATGTTATTATTTCGTTGATTAAGTAGAGATTTTTTGGAGTTTTGCATTGTTACTTTGTTTCAGCCATATCTAGAGTTGTAGATGTTCAATTGGAGTCAAACCAAGTGCAAATGAAAGCTTATATTCACGGCTACAACTTACATGAAGATACGGAACCCAATTCATGGTCAAAAAGGAAACAAATGCAGAAAATGTAAAACCGAAGAAGTTGTGCGCCTGAAGCGCAACAGCTGCGCCTGGGATGCATTTCCACCCTTTTGACATTGTCCAAGCGCACCAGGAGCGCAAATCCCGCGCCTGGGCTCGTAGCACGCTCCTGAATGTAAAACACGTGTTTTTCTCACTTTTTAGGGATTTTTTTCTTACAATTGGGAAGTTAGGAGACTGGTGCCCTAACAGAGAAACTCAAAGACGTTGTTTCTAACATCATTGGTGCAGTTTTATCAACAATCATTCATGAATAATTCTTGTAATTCTTCTATAATCCATATCTTTTGTATCTCTGTCATGAGTATCTAAACCCTATTTGTTAGGGATGAGTGTAACAAGATGAAACTCTTATTTTTATGATTTGATTTCTAGTTATACGAATGAGTTTATTGAATTATTTTTCTCATCTCTGTGCTTAATGCTTTTTATTGCTTGATCAACATTAAAATGTTCTACGATTTAAATATTGAAACACAAGTGGACTTTACGAATGCTTGTGATGAGAAATTCATGAATTTGTAGTCTAAGGATAGATATAGGTCATGAAATCAATTAAATTAGTTGCAAAGGCAATAGTTCAACAAGAGAATTCCTTTATGGTAATGCTTAATTCTAATATTAAATCTACTAAGGAATTAGAGGTTACTTTGGAATTAAATGTTCTGTCACTAAGACATCAAGACAAGAATAATAAAGAGAATTCAATAATAATTCAATAACTAGAACCAAATTAGACACCAAGGTTGAATTCGAAGTCAAACTCATCCATGACATTTATCTTATTATAAATGATCAATTTTATTACTGTTGTTAATTTTAAATATTATTTCAATCAATTTGGGAACCTTTTGTTCAATTGTAATAATTAAATATAATTCAATAGTAAAATGCAATCAACGAGTTCGACACTCGGTATTATCGTTTTATTATTACTTGCAACGATTCAGTACACTTGTTGCAACGCTATCAAGTTTTTGGTGCTGTTGTCGGGGATTGTCATATCACTATTGAATTTAATATATTTACTTAATTGAAATTTTTTGCTCTGTAGTAAAATTTTGCTATTATTTTAATTTTAATTTTAATTTTGAAAATAAATTTGTTTTTCTATTTTTATTTATTGAGCTTGCTAATGTCATGTGCTTGTGATTTGTCTCTTCTTTGTTTGAGATAACTATTCGTTGTAGAGCATGGAAGATTATACACTTGCTAAAACGCTATCATCAACACTCGGTACTACCGTTTTATTATTACTTGCAACGATTCAATACACTTGCTGAAACACTATCATAGATCCACACTCTGATCCTTAGTAACAAAGTTAAAACTCCAATCATAGTACCTAGATAGTGGATGCTCACGACACATAATAGCTGAAAAGTCTATGTTCCAAGACCTTACCCACAAGAACAAGGATTCATAGGTTTTAGAGGTAATCAGAAGGTAAGATCGTGGAGCACGACATAGTAGGATATTATGAAAGGTCCAAAACCTATAGAGTATACAACAAAGAATTACTGATGATTGACTAATCATTTCATGTCAAGTTTGATGACAAAAATCTTGATCCTAAATAGTCAAAGCTAGATATAGACTTTGTATATCTGTAAATATCAGAGGAACCAACAAAACCAACCTACATCTAATCAGAAGATATGCTCGATAACACAAGAACACGCAATAATGAGCCTCCCACAAATCAAGATCATCAGAAATCCAAACTAGGATGGAAATGCAAATTTTCTCATCCAAACTCTTTGATCATAGAAAGTTAAAATGATAATTTGAAACCCATATTTGGACTCTTTTTATTTGTCTTTTATCTTGTCTAAGTGTTGAGAAACAATTTTTAAGAATACAACATTGTAAACACCATCTTGTAAGAGTATTTAGAAAACCATTAAACATATTCTTTTGTAACCTAGTTCAATAGTGGTTGCATTCCTAAAAAACTTGAATGTACTAAGCTAAAATGTTGAGAAGACTTAAACATAGTCAGTTTTATTAACAGATGTTTACATCCTTCAATTGGTGAATTAGTGGGTCAAATCTTTTGATTTGAAGGGACTGGACGTAGCTATCGTGTTGGTGGTGAACCCGAAAATATTAGATGTGTTGTTTTGTGTTTTTGTTTTAACTACTCATTTTTCATTACTTTGTTTTAATCTTATTAAAATGTTTATTTTTGATAAATAAAACACAATTCAAACTTCTTTTTCTTGTGTTTCTCGTTCTACATTCCCACCATTCAAGCCCTAGAGAAAGTAGGCGAAGATGTTCAAGATGAACACTTGGTTTCAACATTTACACCAATGTTCAATATCTCTAATGTCATCAAGAAGAGATTGATCTCTTCAAAGGACTACCTCTAGCCAAATGGTGATGTAATAAGGATATCCAATTAAACTAGTGGCTGTCAGGATATTCCTTTTGTGGTTGTAGAAGTGGTTGTGGAATATCTAAGGATGTATCATTTTGGACAAGAGATGGCTCCAATTTGTCTTCCTCTGTCTAAAGCTTCTCAAGTTTTTGAGAAGAGAAGGAAAGAAGTTATCAAGACAATCAGTGGAGAAGAGGATGAGGAAGAAGAAACATACGCTAATGAGGAAGAATAAAACCTCATTTTGAGGAAGAAACATAAGATAATAACCAACCATGAGTAAACTATTCCTTATGTTAATCTTGTCATAATATCTCTCATCACTATTCCATTTAAACATGCAAATATTAAGGGGGAGCCTTGTTGTGATATTTTACGTTATTTTTCTTACTCCATTAAAATTAAATAATTGTTTCAAAACCCTTACTTGTATCCTCTAATGTTTGAAGTAAGCTAAAGAAACACCAAGAGTCCGCTCTGAAATTTGTATTCTGAGTCTGATGAACATGCTCTGAAACGTTCCTCTGTGATTCTGTTTATTCAAGCATTGTTTTGATTAGATTGGTTATGATGACTACAACAAGCATCTGATCATTTTGCATTTGGTAATTGTGACAAGTAAGGGTTCGTTTGCATATGATAATTGTGTCAAGTATCTGATTGTCTAACTCTGATAGAAAGTCAATGCTCTGATAAACAATGAACACGCTAGATAGTCAATGCTATGATAAAAGTCAATGCTTCGATAAACAATCAATACTCTAATGAAAGTCAACACAATGATAAATAGTCAACACTCTGGATAACCAATGCTATGATGAAAGTCAATAGTCTGTTAAAAGTCAATGCTCTTAAAAAAACAAATTTGTGTATCCTCTGCATTCGTTATTCGCTTGAAGGTCTATGTGACAATACTTTGATCATGATATCATCTACTTCTTATGTCTCTGTATCAGGATACACATAACTGATTACAAAGATAAATTTGGACAAGCTTTAATGGTGAACCAATATTTGAAGGTTTGATACGAAACTTCATTACACATGTTGATTTCTTGCAATCAAGACAACAACCAAAACCCTACAGTTTTCTATAAAAGGACGTGTAACCCTCATTGAAAAACAACAGTGTACTACAATAAACACAATATAGTCGTCTTTGCACTATTGCTCTTAATATTTTGTTTTTGACTAAGTGGTGAAAAATATTTTGAGAGTACAACCTTGTAAACACCCTCTTGTGAGAGTTATTTAGAAAAACCCTAAACCTATTCTATTTGTAACCTAGCCCAATAGTGGTTGCATGATTCAACAACTTGATTGTACTAAGCTAGAAGGTTGAGAAGACTTGAACTAGTAAGTTTTCAACGGAAGTGAAATTCAATTGGTGAATTAGTGGATTAAATCCTTTAGTTTGAAGTGACTGTGCGTAGCTATTATGTTGGTGGTGAACTCAAAACAAAAATCACAAGAATAGGTTTGGTCTTTTGAGGAATCAATAAATTATCATAAAACTTAAAGGGTTCAATCTAAATTCAATTACCATGAGAGTAAAAGTTGGTTTAATTGTGCGCGATTCTTGTATTTCAAGAGGGAACAATAACTATATTAGGATAATTCACTTTTATAAGAGATCCAATATTAATAAAAGAAAAATCGATCTAGACTCATTAGTTATCATTGATAACCTCAATTTTGGAAATCTTCTAAATATAATAAAGATCGTTGTTGGTTTCATGTGTTTTATTTCGTACAAATATACGTGAACATACGTTGAAGAACCATAAGATTTTTCAATTAAATAACTTTTGTGTATTACAAGTTCCCAAAGAAAATTGACAATTTGAGGGAATTAGTCTCTTCCATTTTAAGACTAACTTGATTAAGAGTTCTTTTTTCTCGTAAGTTTTGTATTGGAATTGATATTGAACATCATATAGCATATGTTCATACACAAAAATGGAATTGAAGAATCATTCATTAAACATATAATGTTGATTTTATGCCAATACGTATGAGATTGCACCTTACAATTTTTACTTGAAAACATGTAATGTATGTCGCTATTTTAATTTGTATCAAGCAAACGAGTTACTACATGTTAGTCCTTGAGAATATCTATTGGATATGAAATCTCCATTTATGATTGAGTATATTGAAAAAACAAATTGGAGAATAAGTCTGTTGATTATATGAATTATCGTGCTCAATATTAGGGGAGAAAATAAGTAATTGGAAATGATAATTGAAATATATTATCTCATCTTGATCCTTAAACAAACTAGTGTGAACCATAATTCAAAAGATAATTCATTCGCAAAGTCTGAAAAACTAATTATTAGCAGCTAATACTCCAATCAAAATTGAAGTCCCTATTGGACAATGTATCATTGCAAATGAGTATCCATGGATGAATTATGGTATATTTGTTGGTCCCAAAGATAAAAATCATCAAATAAATAAATGAGCTAAAAGAAAGATGATTCAAGTGAAGATATGAAAACTCCAAAAGAGTATTTGTTAAAATTAAAATTTCAATTTCAGAAGAACTAATCAAGTACTTGAAACTTATGAAAATAAATAGATCTCAATAAATTATCTCATAAATACGATACGATGAAACCGAAATGAAATCAATGTTGATAATAATGATTTATGATAATAAAGATTATGAGCTAAAGTCTATTAAAGATTATAAGAAACAAAAATTATTGAAAAATATAAATACGCAATAGAAGTGGAATTAAGTTCGCTTTGCAAAGTGAAATGTTTTTGGACTTATAGTCTACAAATCTAAAAAAGTGAAGCTAATTAATCTGAAGATGTGAAGCTAATTAGATATGATTTATTTCTCACGAGAAAAGAAAATGACAATGAAAAAAATACATATTCACTAAAGTGAATTCAAGAACATTTTCATACTTTATTAAAGTTAATAGCCATGAAAGACTTAATTTATATGAAAGAGGTGTTACTTAGTATTTATAGGGCTCACTTGATAGTTACAATTATATGAAACTCCATGAATTGTTTAATTTTTGTGAGATATATGGTTCTAACTATTGAAATGATTACTTAATTAAAATGAGTAATTTTCTTTATGTGCTCAAAACATCTAGAAACACATTATGTAATATTCTTGTGCGAATATTTTCTAAATGAGGATATGAAAATGACATCATTTGAAATCTAATTGTTTAAAGAAATATTTTGAGATGAATATCAAGCAAATATAAAAAGTTTGTTTGAGTTTACAAAACAAGTATTTGAAGAATATTTTGGTAAATTATGAAGCTTATATACTAAATTTTCTAAAAATGGTGATATATGAACAAGTCAAATCAGTTGTGTACTTTGATTGTTTTAAGGTCACTAATTATAAATAAATATTGTTCTAGAGTTCAAGAAAATAATGATTGCTATTTGGTTCTGAAGAATTATATATTAGTGGAATCAAATGCTAATATACCTTGTTACATATTTGTTGTAAAATATCATTTGTTGTTAATTCATTAGACATGTGTACTTATTTGGAACAATATCAAGTATATATTTTGTTATCTTAGAGATCACAAACAAGATTTTTGTTTGCACGAGAATGTACAACCATTTTATGGATATCTGTGAAACAAACCACAACAATAGCCCTTAGCAAATGATGAGAAAATTTTAGCACTACATGAAGCAAGTCAAGAATGTGTTTTGGTTGAATTATGAGATTCATCAAATACAAGAGATTTGTTGTTTTTCTTTTAGAAAAGACAGTTGCAACGATTCTACCGGAACTAATATCGCATGCACTTCTATTTTGAAGAAAAGAAAGAAAAATTTATTTTACAAAGTTGTAAATCAAAGATTTTCAATAAGCTTAAATATATGTTTGGTCTCTATAAGTTCACACTTTTTTATTTTCGTCCCTCTAAGTTCGCATTTTTTTTCGTCTTTCTCTAATTGCCATATCAACTTTTTTTAAGAACTGCTAACAGCAAAAACGATTTTAAAATAAAATTGAATTTTCAGAGTTAAAAAAAAAAATTACACGAATGAAAATAAAAATAAAAACGCTAACTTACAGAGACTAAATATATATTTAAGTCTTTTCAATAAAAGATTAGTCTTCGTCGTTTCAGATTATTGTTTACACAAGGAGAGAAAGAAATAAGTATATAATACACTCCTTTTTTCCTTTACCGAGGTTTTATCCCATTGATTTTTCCTAGTACGGTTTTTAACGAGGCATGAGGCAGCTTTTTCATAAAGGATGTTGTACTTTTTTTTTCCTTCGCTCGTATTTTTTTCCACTGGGTTTTAACGAGTCACATCCTCAATGGTCATATAAGGAAGTATGTTAAGAATATAGTACTTAGTGGATGCCCACTTCCATTGTCTTTCACCTTCCTATAACTCTCATTTCATTAGTAAGTGAATATATTAAAAGCTTGTAGTTTTTAATATTATGGTCTTTCAGTTACTCCTTAATATTAGTTACTGGCATTTATTTTATATCCTATAAATAAGACTCAATTCCATTGTAAAGAATAGACACTCGATTATGATATATGAAATAATTAACATATAATTTAATAGAGACTTGTATAAGAATAACAAAAAAAATTGATTAAAGTAATTTTAGAAAAGGTTTTAGATCTTCAATCAAAATATGACCAAGTTCGTCAAATAAAAACTCAATAAGACTTAATTCCATTGTAAAGAACAGACATTCGATTATGATATATGAAATAAACAACATATAATTTAATAGAGACTTGTATAAGAATAATAAAAAAAATTGATTAAAGTAATTTTGGAAAAGGTTTTAGATCTTCAATCAAAATATGACCAAGTTTGTCAAATAAAAACTCAATAAATCTTAATCAATAGAACTATTATTATGTAAGATTTTCTTCATTTGAGTCCAATCTAAAATCTAGAATTCTAATGTTCAAAACATAATTTTATTCAACATTCAAAAACAAGACAAGTTTTCAAACCAGAAAAATCTTATAACAATTTGTTTTTATCAATTAGAACTACAACAAATTTTCTAGCAAACTTTAAAACAAAATATAAAATCAAGATCAAAGTAAAATGCAAAAGTTTAAGAATTAGAGTTAGAAAGATTCACACAACAATTTATACATATTCCTTTACTTCGTCCTCGCTCATAGAATACATCATGACCCCTTCAAATCTTGAACAGAAGTATATCTTCAAGGTAAAATATCACACTTCAATCTTACAAGATAGAGACCTAGAAACTCTTCTAGGAATTTTCTAATGAACACCTTCAACCCTCGATTTGTAAGGAATTAGTGGAACTATTCTAGTATTTTGAAATGATGAGAAAACCTAGTATATCATGCATGAAAGAGGTAGCCAAATGAAAAACTAAATTTTAAGAAAATAAGCACTTTGTAACTATTATAACAACCTTAAAAATGTCAAATTTTAAGGCTATAGACTATGTGAGTTGATTCATGAGACAAATTAGTCAACTCAAACTAATTGAAAAAAATCATATTTGAAGTCTGAAGTTGTAAGAGTCGATTCACACAATTGTGAGTCAACTCAAATAACTCTACCTTGTTGATGGGTTGATTCACACTCTATCTAAGTCAATTCACAATCCTATTCAAGAGTTTATTCATAAGTGTGTAAGTCAATTTGTAAAGTAAAAAACACTTACAAAGTTATTTAAAGTGAGTTACAAACGTTACCAATGCAATATAATCATTCTTCAAACTTAATGCATGCTAAAGTACATGTAAATAAACTTATGGATGGTAAAAATGTATCTTATGCAATCTTTCTTGATCAGGTGGTTCTATGCAGAAGTTAGAAATGGAAAATCAACAAAGCAGACACTCAAATCAGCAAATTGAACACTAAGTGTAAAACAAAACTAATTTTACAATTACATTGTGAAGTCCATAAAATAAAATAAAAATATCAATAGAACACGAGTTTCTACAAGATATATTATAAGCCAAATATGCCACCAATAAAATAATCCCTATTGGATGCCTAAGGGAGATTCAAACCATATTTGTGCTACTCATTATAGTCTTTAAAAGTGAGTGTTTGTCTTAATTTTGATGTTTCACCCAGGCACAACAACAAACACATGATTTAGAAATATATTTACTTTAAATAGAAACATTATTGTCGCATGGCAAAAGTGTGCAAAACCCAAACTGAATAAACCCTACTCGAGTCTCAATTGTCTTCCATTGTTAAACGGCCAACACAAGCATGCAATATTAATGTGAAATTCGTAAATAGTAATTATCTCATGTTACGCACAGCTCTAATAATCAGTGGCCTGAAATGATTACGGTATAATTAACTGTTATCACAAAACAACAATACTTTGCACTCAGGACAAGCAAACCTCAAATCAAAAAAGAACTATCAAACCTTGAGATATCTGCCTTCAGAAACTTGTTTTCATAGATCAAATATGACTATACAATCTATGAAAAAAAAGAAGAAAAAAAAACAAAAGTATCATGTCTCTATCTTGAGAAGGGAATTGAGGGAAGTACTGTTGAATCGTTGAGCAAGTCCTCTAATCACAAGAACGATAACATCCCGAATGTGTCGGGACTGCACCATCAAGTCAGCTACATTTTCACTGTCCACTACTATTTTTAGACGGTGTTGATCATTCCTGAAAAGCTCCACCTGATACATTCAAATATTAACTTATGTAAATAAAGTATACAATATTCTGGTAATGACTTTATATAGTGGACGAGGGAAATTGTGTTTCATAAGTCACCCAAACTTACATGAAAGGGAGGGGCATAGCTACCACGAATTTCTGTAGCTGGAAAAGAAGTCTTGGTGGCAGGCTTTACCACCTTGACCCTTTTCCTATTAATCTCAAGGATTCGTCTCTCATACGTACCCAGCGATGAAATCTGGAATAGAAATAATGTCAAAAATAGGACTAGTTCTTTTTTCTTTTCCATTACGTTTAAAATGATTACATTTCAGTTCCAGATGAATAATTAAGAAGACTAATATTAAAAATACCTTTTTCGAGGTTTGGTCTTTGTCACACAATACCTGCCACACAAGACAAGCAAAGACTTAGACTATGAAGCATAAATACTACGGGAGGAAAAAGAAAAATGTGATGTTACAAAGCATTTTCCAATGCAATGTCCGAGAAATAATCAGATCCATTATGGGTTTGTAGGCAAGCCAAACTTGAGATGCAAAGCAATCACACAATGGATGACATTATTCATGAATAACAACTAGAAGTGAGAAACAAGCGACTCCAAGCAACAAAACAAAAAAGACTAGTCAATCATATATCCCAAAAATAAGAGTTTAGCATTTCAGATACTTGGACAATATGGGTTTACCAACATATGTCATATTCTCTTGTTAATTATCAAATGTTTCCTTTGTACACCATAACACCAGAAGAACTAGAGCATTGAATATATCAAACTGAAATTGTGACATCCATCTACGACTCTATGTTTAAAAAAAAAGACTAATTGGACTAGAATCTCTAGATAGAAATTAATAACTAATCAGTACGTAAATATATTTCATTTTTTATTTTATTGTTATGCCTAGTGGTAGTGGTAAACATAAAAATACAGTTTTGGAGCATGGATGGGAACCAACGCCAAAAGGGGATGAAGTGTATGAGAGAAAGGGCTTGATTTCATCCATATTATTACATAAATTCTCTCTGATTCATTCTCATTTTCCTTCTATCTATCATCATCCACAATTATTTTTTATTTTAGTTATATGCCACGTGATAGCAATAGTTAGAACAGATTCAAAAATACATTTTCAGAGTATGGTAATGACAAAAATACCAATCAAATAGATATAACCTACCTCAAATTTCACTGATCCAAGATCAAGGTTCTGCTTCACTTCTTTAAGAACATCAGGCTCTGCATGGAATAATGACAAGCAAAATCATGCAATAATGATTAATAAAGGAAATCCATTGCTTTGGAGCCTGGTTTTACCAGCACTTAAGCGGTAGAATTTTGATCTATTTGTACCATAAAAGATGGTAGATAATAGAGAATATGAAAAGGAATGAACATAACGAAACACCATTGCATTATGCAAAGTTTGCAATTTCAATAGAATTGTAATAATATTATAAAATATCTTGTAAAATCTTTCATATTATATTTGAGTATCTTGAATTATTCCCTATGATAAATTTATAATAATAGAGATATCTTAGAATATCTCTCATTATTATTATGATTTGTTTCTGATTTAAGATTAAGTCTATGTTTCTCTATAAATAAAAATTAGTATTGAGTATTTTATAATCAAGTTAGCATAAAACTATTATCAATAATATTCAAACCATTATTATTTTTTCTTCTCCTTTTCTCTAAAATCTCACAATTTCAACATGGTCTAGAGCCTATTTTGATCCTCCTTGAACGATCCCACCTCTATTCCGCTGTCGAGTTCTCAACAGTTAGGGAATATAATCATAGTTTCTCTTTTTCAACATTCTGACATGTTTCACTTGTTTTCCGTTCAGTTCGCTACTATCGCCGCTGCCACTATTTCCGGCGAATTTTCCTAGGAACAACATCTTCATCTCCAGATCAGGTGATTTCCGAAAGTGCGTCGCCAAAAGCCGTCACATGCCCCCTCACGCGCTACTAATCTCTCATGCGAGTAGATCTCACGCACCGCCATTTCTACAGCGTGTGACGGTGCGTTTTGACGCCTCTCAGTTGCTTCTTGGTCGATCAATCGCACCTCAACCTCGAGGTTTCGAATCTGCCCTCGTATTATAGTTTCAGGCTACGGTTACATCTACTATATCTTCAAGATCCGCAGTCTACTGCTGCCTTCCAACTGCTGTCGCAGCTGGAAAAGTTTTCCAGCATGTTTTCTGACACATCCACTTCCATTGTGTGCGGAAGCTCCCAATCTACACAACCCAGATTTTTTAAGCCAAAAGTTGCTCTACGCGCACTCATATGCCTTCAAGATCTTCCATATTCATTCCACAGCGCCACCAACAGCCTCGAGCGTAGGCGCGTCTGTCTGTCTTCTGGAACAATATTTCAGTCGTCAAGGTTTTCCTTCCTATTTCCAGATTTGCCGTTCAGTCCACTATTGTCGTTGCCACTGCCACTGTTTCCAGCTACCTTTCTGACAAAGGACCACTCCACCAACTTTGCTTCTTCCAGATCGACCCACACATCAAAGCGCGTCCCCGATAGCCACCACCCAACGCCTCTCATCACCACGCGTGACGTCGCGTCTGACAGCCGTTTAAGACGCCACCTCTTTCATTGAACTCACCTCGGCCTCCTGGTTCTGAATCTGCCATTGTATTCAAATTTCGTGCTACGGTTACACCTGTAACCTCCAAGAACCGCCGTCCGCTTCCGCCTGCTGTCTACCGTTGCTGCTGGAAGGGTTTTCCAGCAAGTTTTCCAACACAACCACTTCTATTGTGTGCAGAATCTCCCAATCTACACAAACCAGATTTTTTAGGCCAAAGGTTGCTCCATGCACGCTCATGTGCCTCCAAGATCCTCCGTGTTCAACCCATTCGACGCCGCCAACAGCCTTGAGCTCAGGCGCGTTTGTCCGCTTTTTGACACGGTGTTTCAATCGTCTAGATTGGATTTTCCTTCCTAGATTGGTCTTTGTCCCAAACACTGGCCCCATCTTTGTTCCAAATGTATTGACCTTGTCTTCCTCTCCCTGAAGCATGCATCTTTCTCCTTGAAGCAAATTCATGTTTAAATATTTTGAATATCTGGTATTATTAGTTTAAAGCTTCCAAATGTAGTTTGTAGAAGAGCAGACCTAACTTTGTTCAATTGCTTGCCATGAATTTCTCTCAGGGTGATGATCATTTCAGCTATCTGACTAAGCTATATTTATAGGAATTCTCTCCGAATTCATTTGCATCCCCGGGTTTCCTTTTCAACCACTTTTATTCTTTTGCGGAGTAATACATTATTTTCTTGTAACAAGCTAAAGCTTAGTAAGATTTAGCTTGACGACGAGTGTTAGAATATTAGAAAATATCTTATAATATTTATTATATTATATTGTAGTATCTTGAGTTATTTCCTAGAATCAATTTATAATCATAGAAATATCTTATAATACCTCTCATTATTATTATGATTTGTTCCTGATTTAGGATTGAGTTTATGTTTCTCTATAAATAGAGATTAGTATTAGATTCTTTTGTAATCAAGTTAGCATAAAGCTATTATCAATAATATTAAAACTCTTATTATTTTTTCTCCTCCTTTATCTAAAATCCCACAACTTCAACAATTATCATGTAGATAAAGAATTTCAACATACCAACTGCAATTGGCTCTGTGGATACAGAAACTGATTGGCCCTCTACTCCATCATCTCTTACAGGAGTGTATATGGCCACCAACCTATAGCCAACATCATCAACATTTGCTTCATACATTCTGCCTGTTTCTCCTGAAATTTAATTAAAAAAAAAAGTTCAATTATATAGATACACAATAGAAGAGAATATTGCTCGTGTAAGGTTTATCCAGAAAGCACAGGTACAGCATTGGGGCTGCCATATGTACATATGGATAGAGGGAAATTGTTGTTAGAGAGAAATAGGGAAAGTACAACTAGCGTTTGAAAGAGAAGTTCTCCAAATTAGGAAAGAGAAAAAACAAGATAGAGAGGGCATTGTATTTTAGGGTCATGTGATTCAATCACCCTTCATATTATAAAGGCATTTGTGTTAGTTAAGTATCATAGCACAAGCCCAAATCTCACTACGGCAATGGATGTATTTGGACTTTGGGTTCTGATTAGCTTTCCAATCACAAACTCACTCAAACAGCAAGAAATTCCTTCTTACTAAAGCTCTTACGGACATAGGTTCCTTTTAAGGTGTGTTCCTTTATTTGGAAAGTAATAAGTAAAACTATGAGAATATACACATGTAACTAAAAGAATTTAGCCATGTGTCTTATAGGGAGGATAAGTAACTTCTGTTATGTTCTTATGACAGCTGTCCATTTCTCATCATGTAAACCTGCTACTGCAGATAAAGACTCAGCAAGTATATAAGACTTTTAAATATGTTTAGTCCCTAAAAATAGGGTAGTTATTGCTTTTGGTCCCGTAAGAATTTAGTCAGCTTTTGGTCCCTCTTTCTAAAAAGATCACAATTGTCCCTCTCAATCGGAAAAGAGGGACCGAAGACTGACCAAATGAGGGACCTAAAGAGCACAAAGAGAGACCAAAAGCAATAATTAATTGATTGTGGGACTAAACATTTTAAGCCATTACATGCCTACTATTGAATATGATGTGCTAACCTACTATTGAATATGTTTTATGTTTTGGAATCTGTGATGTAAATGGCGGGAATTAGCGACACTATAACAGTGGTAGCCTCCCACACACATGACGGTGTGGCGTGGAAATGAGCTGCTGCCGCCCTTGCACCCAAAAATTACTTGTTTTACGCATGCAGGCAGCACTACAGGTGCACAATGAAGTTTCACATTAGAAAACCCTTTCCTGTGACTCTGTTCCTTCCTTACGGCTGATTATAAACAGGAGGCCACAATGTAACACTCACATTAGAATAAGTATTTACTAGGTAAAGGTTGAAAGGTTGAAGACAAAGTCTGCCTTTCCCGTTTATAGGAAAAGACAACTTACAAGGCACCAGAAGAAAAGTTGGGCCTCACCTAGAGTTTATTTATATAATAATATTACTACCTCGGGTCACAAATATAAACAATAGTAGGGTTAAATAATTGGACCAAATACATCAACTTTGTTTAACCCTACTATAAGTTGGGCCTGTCAAAACACAAATAATAAAAAATTATAATATTTAGTGATAATATACCAATAATTGAATAAAAAAATAATAATAGCAATATAAACAAATACTAAAATAATAGCAAAGTAATTAATTGTATAATTTCAGTATAAAAATATTCAAATAGCAATCATCCCGCCAAAAGCTAGACCAACAGCTCCATGCCACTAGCAGGAATTAACAGCCACGGTTGGAAACTTGGAATACTTATATACATATATCTTCTCTTTTGGTCTTCAAAAGAAAAACAAAATTGCAATTTAGTTCCTATCATGTATTGAAATTCAATCACAGTACTTCTAAAAGGGAAACGCTAATCTGTTTTATGTGAGCTGAAGGGTTTAGCATACCTGGTATAGAGATCAGATCAGGACTTCCAACCATTGATCTAAGCCACTGGACTCTACTTTTGCCTTCTTTCCCACCACTGTAAATGCCACGAACAGCATAGAGATTGGTATGGAATCCCCTTCCCTCAATCTCCAGCTTGTATATTCTAGGAATTCCTAAGAATGCACATAGAATACTTTTAGGAAGGCAGATATCATGTCAAACCAATCATAAAAGAAATGGTCATAATGAAAACACTACTTTTGCAGTACAGAGCACAAGAACTCCAATTTTTTCAGAAAAAAAATGACTAAATTTAATTTCAATTTTCAAATGGCATATCCATTTTGTGTTTCTTTTGAGAAAAAAGTGAAACATCCTTAAATCTGTGCAGCTAGAATACCTATAAAGTACCTCAGAGCACAAAATTAAAAAGAACTATAAAGTACATATATTTTGACCATCAGGGTCTATGAACACTGTGTCATCCACATACACCTAAAAAATCTAGCAACTCTTCACACAATCTCCAAAATCCATATTAAATGATAAGCAAAGTATACCGAGGCCGATGGTTATATTATAAAATAATTATAGCAGGGACTAAACTGGAGAACCTCAGGCAAACAAGTTTACTAAAGCTCTTGAAAGTAATTAGGTTAATTATATTTGAAACAAAGCATTAATTATATTTGAAACACACTAAGCATTAGTAACAACAGTTAACAGCTTGAGTACAACAAAAAAGAAGCAGTTTCCCACTAGTTGGGTTGAACGGATGAAACAAATGATGCCATAATGTCCTGCATTTGACTCTTCTAAAGAAAGTAATTTAATTTAGAGGAGAAAGTAAGACATCTCAATCGTCAATGACAAAACAAGAGATTGCATTTCAAATCATTGATTGATATTCTCTTACTTACCCTACTAAATCAGAGCTCATTTTAGAGTTTTAGAGGAGTTGAATCCTAATGTTCAATCATAAATCATCTATAGTGAAAACCATTTAAATTTAAATGCTTCTGAATGGTTTGGCCCTCTAATCCTTTTAGGTCTCCTTTAATGGGCTTTGATAGGCTGAATCAGTGGCCGAGGCTTATTAGAGATTTAGTGCTTGAGTTTTTATTTATTTTCTCTAATTCTATTAAGGCTGAATGTCCAAAATAGGAGAAGATTATCGCTCAGTTGTGTAGTGTCCTTAAAATCAACGCTTCATGATATTGACATATCATCAAACCAATTTTCCACCCTCACCTTACTTATGAGTTAGTTTGGGATCAGGTTAATGTACTCTACACCAATGATACTAAACATCTCAATGGATCTGTCAAGATTGATGGTCCTCTAACTGCTGATCTTGGAAGAGTTCATGTTGCACTACATAATTACATTGAGCTCCTATCTCCAGCCGCGGTAGCTGGAGTTGAAAAGAAAAAGGAGCTTGAGCCACACAACATCTTCATGTTGCCCTTTAAGGTTTGCCATTTGTGATCAAATTTTGGGGTTTTTCTACTTACACAAACTTAATTTTTGCCGTTTTAGACATCTCATACACAACCACAGCCTAACTAAATGCGCAGACTACAGTTTTGTTGAATAAGCAAAAACTGTATAATGGTAAAGCAAGAATGCTTATGCAATCAAACCAATCACCTGGCAATACAGGTGTTGTCTCAATGTATACAACCTCACCCGACCTTCCAAACACATCAGTTACAACACATTCACATTTCAAACAATGACCAATGTCTTCTAGCCGCACCCTGTAGGAGCAAGAATTCTGATTGGGTAATGGCTCATATGAAAAACTGCCTCCCACTTCTGATGAACAAAACCTGCAATGATGTTGATGTGATACAAAAACTAGGCTTTGATTAGAATCATTGCAAGCTTGCAACTATTGTTATCTTGATAAAATAGTAACAAATATAATTGTTACTTAGTAAGAAATATTAAACCTTACAGAAAGAAATACAGCACAAATATAATTATTACTACTATCTTCATAATTATCATTTTCATCTGAGCTCACAACTGCTCCTTCCAATATATTAGCCTATTAGGATTTGGTGCTTTTTATCGAACAATGTCTGAAAGCCACCTTGCCGTGTTACTGGTGCATGATATTTTTATTTATATAAATATAAACAATGCTCCTCTGAATAAAAAATCCAATACAAGTGGCATTGGAACATTGATTTGTTGTAAATGGTATAATGTATTTATTACCTAACATATAGATAAATTTAAATTTTTACAGACTCCAACCTAGATTTGTGAGCCTAAAAGAAAATGGTAATTATTCAGATAGGAGTGACAACCAGCTATTATTGTAAACGAATAACCCTCAAGAATAAAAAGTAAATTGTTCAATGAGAAGTATTATAGTGCTGCATAAATGTGCAGTATAAGACCATACCATTGGTATCTTATATCTTTCTTGTACTTGCTCCAGACATGTTGCTGCATCTCACTTTTTGGAATCACTTCAACAGCTGTAAGTATGTCGCTTTCAACTGGCTTTCCTGTCAGAGCAAGCATCTCCACATATGGAAGCTCTAGAGGGCAATGCAAGAACCCCAATCATTTACCAAGAACAACTTTAAAATTTTGACAATGGTTATTAAAAAACAATTGGGTTCATTATTAAAAAACAAAAGTGCTTCATTATTAAAAAAACAAAACCATCATAAAAAATCATGGATTTGCACAATGGTTACCTGGGAGAACAATGTCAGTTGGATCAGATAACCTAAGTTCGCCCTCAACTGAATCTGAACGAACTGGAATATATCTGAAAAAAGAAAAGAAAAAAAAAATTAGTTCATCTTAGAACTTGGGTTTCAGACCCAACTCAACCATACCAAATCGACAAGTAAGGTGAGCTGGTGAGGACTTCCAAAGTTTTATAAGCACTACCTAGACCATAGCTACTGGATGTAAGATATTCAACAGACTCTCTGTTAGACAAAGCATTGAAGGCAATGAAGCTTCTACAACAGATAAGAACTTAAAAGTTTATTACAGAAAGAAAGGAAAATATCCAAACAGAAATTCACATGTTTGGTATCTGGTTGGCATGTTTACAGGTTGTTATTTCCATTGTTTATTTTTATTTTAGTTAGTTAAGGTCTATTAGTTTGTATTGCTGATTTTAATTTTCTATAAATATAAGAATTTTCTATCTCTTTCACATTTAGAAGTTGAGAATTTAAACATGTTATGTTTATCATGGCATATTATTCACATTCCTCATGGTAAAACATGAAAAGCTAAAGAACAATATCGAAACATTACCCAAACAATAATCGACAACTGTAATCTGAATCAGTAACTTTGTAGGTTCTAGAATTTGCCCCATTAATCAGTTCAATGGTCCCGTCACTATTTTCTCTATACCAGCTAAGAAGGCTTTCTCCTTCATATCCACCAAAATATTCACCTTCACCAGAATAAATTCCCAAAGACAACTCTTTCACTCGTACATTAGCAACTACTGGAAGAGCTGCAAATTATTAAACATGTAAGGCAAACAAATGTGCTAAATACCACAATGTTCATCAGATGTATTCACACAGTACCCACATCAAAAGCATCAGAGATAATTAATAAAGAACTTCGAACTATGAACTACAAGATACCAGGGGAAACTGGGGTGCTGCAAATAGCAACCAATGGCTCCCCACATTTGCTGTCCACGCGAGTTGGTATCCAATACAAGGCCAAATAAGCTCCAACGTCTTCAAGAGTTGGTTTATACGTTCTGCCAAAATCACATAATCTTCAATTTTATATAGATATAATATTTTGTATAAAAAAATTAAAAACTACAACAAAATATGGTGGTACATACAACTCAGTCCCACATATTACGGTGTCTGCAGCATTAGATATATTTAGTAGAGCAGATCCTTCAAGTTTAATCTTTGTCCGATACCAAATATATTTTCCAACTCCTTCATGTCCACCAAAATATTTTCTCAATGGGGTAACCTGGCTGTCTTCACAACAGTCAGGAATTATGAGCTCTATTCCTGTAGGATCCGCTGAGCACAAACACAGACACACATAAAACAACAATGATCAAAATTGATATATTAACCAGGATATATAGGCACAGATGAAAAATCATTCAGAAGTTTCTAATATTGATGTATACCGAAAGAGCTTACTAAAAGTATGCTAAAGTAATCAGTGTACTTATTACTACAACTGCAAAAACAACTATTTATTAAAATATAATTAAGATTCGAAAAGTATAATGATATTCATTTACTCGTTTATTAATGATTAATACAAGTTATAAATGACCATTTTCAATTAAGTAATTAACATATTATTTTGTCAAAGACAAGACCATTAAGTTAAAAATTAATTTTTAATTAGTTGAAGTATATTCAAACTTGGTTGAAGTAATTAATAGAATTGATATGAGTGAATGTATGTTGGACACCACTTACAAAATTAGGGTCGTGTTACATAAAATTCATATTATATTTCTAATATCATGCACAAATAAATCTTACCGGGAGAAATCATATCAGATACCACATTCTTTGGGCTACCTTTAATCCCATTGTTGCACACAGGTGTGTAGACAAGCTCAATGCAGGCACCAACATCGTCAAGAGTCAAATCCAAAAAATCTGCAATCATAAATGTCAAGCATTTAAGTTTCCCATAATGAATACATAACACAACTTCTCTGAGAACAAAACTCACCTTGACTACTTATTTTCTCTCGTACAACATTGTCTTTTACTCTAAACCACTCGTGAGTGCATTCTCCTCTCTGCCTGAAGGCAAGCAGCAAATTCCGTGTCAGATAACACAAATACAAGGATAAAATAAAAAACCCCAAAAGTAGAGACATGGATCTATAAACAATGGATAGTAAAAGCCTGACCCTCCACTATATACAGCATTGAATTTCAAGCAATGCCCTTCAATCATTGATCCGAAAAATTCCAGAGTATGACAAGTTGGTGGACCTAAATTGCAACACAACAGCAAAAAAATTAAAATTGTTTCTTAAAAGCTCCATGTCTTAATGAATATTATAAAGCTTGCAGAGCACATTAAGAAAACAAAAACTAATCAGTACCAGGTATTATAGGTCCAATTTGTTCAGAGATAACAATGGGTCCACGAGCCCAATCACTTCGAACAGGCTCACAAGAAACAGAAATAAAGAAACCAATATCATCAATTGAGGGCACATATGATGTAGAGGTGGCTCCCATAATTTCACTTTGGACGCCGTCAGAACTGGTCTGCATAAAGCCATGAATAATGTTTAACAAAAACAATATGTAGTATAATAAAGACAAAGGTCAATAAAACAAAGGAGTGCACTATTTATACAATTATTCAGTGCATATGGCAATCACAAAGGGAAGATCAATGTTCCCCTTATATATTGTCCATTCTAATGTTTGAAGTCCTAGTCGTGTGTCATCTATTTTAGGATACATAATACAGGTACTGTCACTTTCATTAATGACTTCTTGAAATGCATTTGATCACTTTGTAAAAGCTCTAAATTGAATATATAGACTAGTCCTGACAAATGCTAATCAACAAATGAGGAAATACAATAATGCTCACAATTAAAGAAATCACCCTCCTAATAATTACATATATTATTCTACTATAAAATACATATTTACAATATATCAAAGTCTATCCTAGATTCACTAAGCCATCAGTAATTGTCTCCTTAGGCCACTCAGATCACATTCCAGATGTCTAATCTTGGAGAAGAAGGGGTGTTGAGAGTCCGACATTGGATAGTGATAAAGTCTGAATAGTGGTTATAAGTGGGGGATACCCTCACCTTACCAGCCAATGTTATGAGATCAAGTTAAGATCAACCCAAATGTTAAGCATTTGAAAAGGAAACAACAAAAACTACTTTTTTTAACTTTTTTCTCAAACAAAATAGGTCATTCCCATTCCGAACCAAAATTGGAGTTCTGATCATAGACTTTGACAGCACAGAAGATTCAAAGAAAATGTACCCTAAGCCAGCGGTAAACTGAATCTCCCTCTTCACCGCCCCAATATGTTTTTTCAATACTTAGTATTGTTCCTTCAACCGCATTTCCAACTATGTGTAAAGAAAGCAATCTCGGGCTTCCTGATCACCATAAAACAACTCCACCATTAGAAACACAGTTCAAAAAATACTGGATGATCTCAGATTACATAATTGTAAAAAGAAGCATTGCATGTTTATTGTTGGTGATTTAGTCTAGACGAGATCTTTAGGTGGTATAGTATAAATGTTGGTGTCTTACTTACAATTTGCAGGTATGAGGAAAAACTGTGATTAATGAGTCAACAAAAGTATGTATTTATACCTTTTATCTGAATAATTGAATCACAAATTGCTAACTTACATGTATTTAATGTAAATTTCATTTTTGTACTAAAGAAATGAAACCAAATTTTATTCAATTTTTGCCACATAGAGGTCTCATAAAGGTATTACCGGGGCGAATACGCTCCTGTCCCATGCAAATTCTTTTGTCACCCACAACGCCATCATCGCGTACTGGAGTACACTGGAATGTGATGAATTTTCCAATGGCTTCTTTGGTAATACGATATTGCAAAAGTCCTGAAACCCCCGGTATTGGAGAACCAAAATCACCTTCAACCTGGAAATTCAGAATATATTTTGGAGCTTAAGTTCTCTATCTGAAACAATTTTCATAGGTAGGAACTAGGAATGCTATTTATATTGTTTCTAGTAGGGAAGTACTGTTTTCCAAACTTTTTGTTAGAATTAATCACAAGTAAAATATGGTGAGTCATTAGTCACGTATAAAATATGTCTTAGGTATTAGTCGCTAATAAGATTGGATTTGGTCACATGTAAATACATTATAAATCCAGCTTTGTGTAGTCTAGTTAGACACAGAAATTACTCAAATTACACCTTTGATAAAATTTCTGAATACATTTTATAATTTGACGATAAATACATAAAAAATATGGCAGGAAACAAAATAGTCTCCCCAACATATTAAAGAGCATTCACTCAATAACAACAATTTCAATTACTTGACATAAATGACAACCCAAAAGAATATGCAGCGAAAGACAGTATACAATTTTAAACAGTCTTTGAACTGTGCATTCTTCAATTTTAAGATGAATGTGAATTTCCTTAGAGTGGCTAATCAATATGAATGCATAATACTAAATCCACCAACTCTTTTCTATATTTGACATTTCAATTAATATTACAAACGAGTTGTTCAAGGCTAGGGACATGGGCTCCCATTGACCATTTTCTTTTATTCAAAGGAAGTAAAAGGCATGCCAAAAAATATGACCATACTACAATTTTACAATTATAATATAACTCCTTGAACCAGAAAGTCACATGGATGTAAGTTCAAATAAAGGGAGAAGAAATAACTTGGGAAATCAGTCACCCACACATCTTACAATTACAAGCCTAGTATCGTAAACAGGATATGTGTGAATATTATTGTTAATACTGAAAATAGGACTATTTTAGGGTAGGAGAAGAACAAACCTTTGCTTTGTTCCCTAATTAGTATCATAGAATAAGGCTAAAAAAGTGCACTAGCTAGAAAAGCTTTTACAATTGAGACAAAGTGAAACTGATGATTATCTAAAGCTGAAACTGTATTTCTTTTCTTGATTTAACAGTCTTCAAACTCTTATAAATACAAGAGGCTTTTCAGATTAACTAACTGATCAGCAGTTACTTAACTACTATAACTAACTGATATCAATTTGTATGGATATGTATGCCCAAAAAAACATAATCTATCAAATAGAAAAAGCTATCTAAAGCTGTCACAACAACAGAAGCTATCACCCAAACCAATATAGTCTATCAATTCACAACCAATTTAAGATATGTAATGTGTTTTTAAAAAATCTTTTCATTCTCACTACGCTTTCGCAGAGGACAGGGGTCATTATGGAGCTGAGAAGGTTGTATTATTAATGTTGAAATTGTGGGATTTTAGAGAAAAAGAGAAAAGAAAATAATAAGGGTTTGAATATTATTGATAATAGCTTAATACTGACTTCATTACAAAAGACTCAATACTAATCTCTATTTATAAATAAACATAGACTAAATCCTAAATTAGGAATACAGCATAATAATAATGAGAGATATTCTAAGATTCTCTATGATTATAAATTGATCATAGAAAATAACTCAAGATACTCTAATATAATTTAAAAGATATTATAATATATTATAAGATATTTTCTAATATTCTAACACTCCCCCTCAAGCTAAAGCTTATTAAGTTTTAGCTTGTTACAAGAAAACAATGTTTTGCTCCGTAAAATAGTTAAAAAAGATGGAAAGTCAACTCAGGGATGCAGGTGAAGTCGGAGAGAATTGCTATAAATACAGCCTAGCCAGATAGTCGGAATGATCATCAGCATGAGAGAAATTCATGGCAAGCAGTTGAACAAAGCAAGGTCCGTCCTTCTAAAAAACTGCATTTGTAAGCTTCAAACTAATAATATCAGAGACTCAAAATATTTAAACTTGAATTTGCTTCAAGGAGAGAGAAGCATGCTTCGAGGAGAGAAAGACAAGGCCAGTACATCTGGAACAAAGATAGGGCCAGTGCATTTGGGACAAATTGTCATACTAAAATGTGAGTCATGAAAATAAAAGATATCGTCAAAATAACCATCAATGGAAGAAGAAGTCATCACTAATATGATTCATCTGTGGAAAAAGGGACACCACCGGAATGATCGTCGGTGGGAATAAAAGCCACTGTTATAATCTATTAGTAAGAACTAAATTGCATGACAAACACCAAAGAGGAAGCAGCACAACTCTAATGAAACGAAGCCATGATCGATCAACGGAGTGAGAAAATGAATCCAAAACATAAGAGACAATGGTTATTTCAGAAAATTTGCTGGAATACTTTTCCAGCAGCAGTAGCAGACAGGACAGCAGCAACGACAAGCAGTAGCAGACGGCAGCGGCGACAGATCTACTCGCATGAGAGATTTGTAGCGCGTGTGACGGTTTTTGGCAACGAGCTTTTAGGCATGACCTGATATGGAGATGATTGTTATTTGCATAAAATTTGCCAAAAATAGTGGCAGCGGCGGCAGTAGCAAATTGAATGAAAATCGAGTGAAACATGTCGGAATGTTGGAAAAGAGAAACTATAGTTATATTCCCTAATTGTTGGGAACTCGGCAGCGGAATAGAGGTGATATCGTTCAAGGAGGATCGAAATAGGCTCTGATACCATGTTGAAATTGTGGGATTTTAGAGAAAAGGAGGAAAGAAAATAATAAGGGTTTGAATATTATTTATAATCATTACAAAAGACTCAATACTAATCTCTATTTATAAAGAAACATAGACTAAATCCTAAATTAGGAATAAATCATAATAATAATGAGAGATATTTTAAGATTTTCTATGATTATAAATTGATCATAGAAAATAACTCAAGATACTCTAATATAATTTAAAAGATATTATAATATATTATAAGATATTTTCTAATATTCTAACAATTAACTTCTTAATATCCAAATTGTAGGTGTTCTTAGTAAGAAATTACAACATTTATATCATTAGTCTGATTCTTAGACTCATACTTCCCATTAAGCTTCAACACGGGAGTCTGGGACATCCTCCTTTGATTTGCTTAAGTTTATGTTTTCAACCTGGCTTTTAAGAGTAAATTGTGCTCTTTCAAGTGATGTTTGTGAATTTTCTAAACATGGTTTAAAATTCCCTCGTAGTTCTCATAGTATTGATGGACAACAGAAGTGCAAAATGAGAGACGAGTATGAAAATGATACTGATAGCTGTTATTTTTCTGATTATAACTCTTCTACTACACATACTCATATTTATGGCAGAGTAAGGCACATGACAATTACAATGGTTAGAGAGTTAGTTAAAATAGAGAACTGAAACTCACATACCAATGATTTTATTCTCTAAAGTGCATCCCCAACTTTAAAAGAACTAAAGCTAAGCGCAAACATTTTCCGTCAAATATGTTCAAACAGCCTTTCTTGCCATAGATACCAAATCACAGCAACATGGCACACTGAAAGTCAAAATGAGCCTATCTTTCCACCCACTTCCACTGTCTTGCATGTATGAAGGAGTGAAAATGAAAACTTGAAATAAATAAAATTTACCCACCAACCAATAGGCATGTGATAGGGATTACACTCCCAATACATTTATAAAATAAATTAAGCATATCTTGCGGAACTTCAATTGAAGTGCATACCTCATGAATATACCAATTGTATATACTTTTTCCTTCGTGACCTCCAACATATCCATATGAAGCTGTCAATATTCCATCTTCACTGTAATCTCCAATGATTGATAAGAAATTCAAGCTTGGGGGAAGAGCTGCAAAAAAATGCAGAAAGTTTTCATATCAAACTTCAGATAGATTATGATTTTGAGAAGAAATTAATTTGATACTTCAAAGAATCAGTCGACATATGGTGTGTTTGGTTTAGCATTGGCTCAAGTTCCAAAGCACATCGATTGCCAGCGCACCAAATAATTTCTGTCAACTCAAAAAGCATTTGACCTCTCCCAACGCCAACTCAAACACACTAATAGGCTATGTCTTAAAATACTTGGTAATATATGACACAAAAAGACCAAAAGGGAGTGAGATGAGACAAGTAAACCTACTCTCAACTGCTCTATCAGATATTACAAATGTTGGTTCACCAGAATCACCATCAGCAGTCATCGGTGTATATTTTGCAACAATATAACAGCCAACAGCTCCAAGAGGAATGCGGAATGCCTGACCAGGTCAAAACAAAACAATAAAATAGAAGTTGGTGCAAAGAGGAGAAATTATGCCCATTACTTTGAACAAGAATTGTGCAACTCAATGGGAAACAACCCGAACTCCAATGGCATAAACAACAAACCACCTACTTTAGCAATTTTAGAAGTACTTAATGCTTCAAGATTGCTTTCATCCAAAGTTGACGAATATGTTTTGTACCACTGAACTCTGCTAGATCCTTCAGTTCCTCCAGTTACAATACCAGTTGCAGTGACTTTTCCATTCTCTCGTAGATCCCCAATTATTTTGATATTTATTACTTTTGGTGGGGCTGAAATTGAGACAGAACAGAAGCATTATAACCACATGCAAATTGCCTGTATATATTAGCAGAAATTTTATTGCTTAAAATCATCCCCAACAAACATTTCATCATGTTCCCAGAAGAATGGGAAAGAAGATAAGCAACACAGTAAATATTTGTCTTATATGAATTAAGTGTTAACTTCTCACATTCTCTCCAATGAATTAAGAACTGACTTCCCTCATTACTAAGGATACCTAGAAATGCTAATAGCATAATAAAACAAAAGTTATTCCCAAAAATGAATTTACATGAGTTGAAACAAACACTCCCTAACAGCATAATAAAATGGAAATGACACAAAACAGAAGTACCCAAGTACAGGAGACATTGTTATAATCATCAAGATACCTTGTTTTACAACAGGAGACATAACTGACAGTGATTTTCCTTCTTGGCCTGAAAGAGAAACCAATGAAAATGTCATAGAAATACATGACAATATAATAGAAAGGATACACTGATTGTGCCAGTTCAGATACCAGACCTTCAAAATTAATCGGTATGTATACAAAGGCCAAACAACAACCAACATCCTCTTTGGTCAAGGTATAATCAGATGTACCAGCTGACACTAACAGAAAGTCTCTGCATATATTTGTCAAAATCACACAAGACACAAAAGCTTAGTAAAGAAAAATAAGGGGGAAAGAAAGTAGAGAAAGTTCAGGTTAAACTAAGGCATTAACTATCCCCAAAGCATCAAATGAATGCAACAATTCAATGTCCAATTATTGTATACACAAATCAAAGATGAGCATGAGGCTTTATTTTTTATTGTAATACTTCCTAACCCTTCAGCAAAGCATGATGAAGAGAATACTGACCCAGTGTCCCTGTTCTTCCGTAACCATTCAAACTTGCTAGGTCCCTCCCTTCCACCAAAATAATCACCAACTCCTTTTATGGTAATTCCTTCAACAGCATCTCCAACTATTCTAACATTACTGACTGAAGGGGGAGCTACCATATGAAACAAAAAGAGGAAATTATGAAGAATTAGAAATTATTACATTTCGCCAATTTTGAATCATTGTCATCTTTCCACATATTTACCGATTATATAACTAATCCATTATTGACATCATCAACTTCCAAATAAGCCATATCAATTATTATGAGCCACTAAATAATTTTAATCTGAATATTGCACTTGGTCATTTGCAAGGCTTAGACATGTCTATATACAATAGAACAAAGAGAATCATGATTCCGTAATATCGGAATAAATTCAATCAGCCCAAGTTATCTAAGGAAACTATGAAAGCTTGGATAGTCCTCACCTTACCCTAATGTCTAAAGCATGCACATAATAGCAAAATCAAAGGGAAGAAAAGATAAGCATTTCAGAGAGCTCCATTAGCTGCTAAGGCCAATATTGTCAGCCATGCCAGGAAGGGAAAGAGTGGCTAGGTTGGGCAGCAAAGGAGGGAGAAACATACCTAAAAGGTAAAAGTGCCACTAGTGGCGGCAACAATTATGAGGGAAATCAAAAAATCCAGTAGCCAAATGCAGTAAACTCATTGGAGAATACAAAATGAGTTCCAAACTTTTAAAATTCAGATATAGAAATAGCTTAAGAATCAGATCATATTGAAACAGATATAATTTGGAAGAATTAGGGTGTGCCAAGCTGCACACTTATCTCCTATCCAAGTGTGATTACAATCAAATCAATCAAGGAGCTAAGTCAACAAATCCATGGCAAATTGATGGCCAAATAACTTAATAACATTATTGAAGAAAGTAAAAGGCTAAATACTTTATATTTTATTTCTAGTCCTAAGTTGTTGATATAGGAAAAGAAATTACAAAATTAATAATGAGTAATAATGACAAAATCATAAAATAAAAATAAATAGAATAATATAAAATAAAAGAGACTTAAATCTGATTTCCCTTGATTCTTAAACAATTATTGATGATCATATATCCCAACAAGAGTTAAACATTATGGTGAATCTAGATTAGTATTCAGTAAAGGCTATCAAACATTTTAAACGAAGCTAGGAAAAAAAATAAAGAATAGAAAAATGGAAAAAGTTCAATCATTACCAGCTCTTACGAAATCTGTATATTTATATTGAGGTTCTCCTTTGGCGCCTTCTTCTGATACTGGTGTGTACATGAAAACTAAACTTGAATCGACATCATCAATGGTTAGTTGATAATCCTCATCTTCTGCCCCAACAATGACCACCGGACTACTGTTCCACTTTCTCCGCAGCCAGCTAAAGAAAGCAAGGAGACAAAAACAAATGGCATAGTTGCATTATACTATTTTTAGTTGAATATGATTTGGACATATACACGTAATGCAAAACAACACATATAAATATAAGGAATGTCATCTCACCTTGCAACACCCTTTCCTGGAGTCCCACCACACCATGCAACCTTAGCACAACCCCGGATGATACTTCCTTCTATTAGTTCCCCATGCACTTCAAGGTTTAGAACCTTTGGAATTCCACTTCCTTGTGAAAAGTAGAATGGTTCAAGATTCATACGTAATACATGAGTTGTGTAAGCATCAAGAAACTATTGAAAGAACAGACCATTACTATTGATTATTATTAATATACAGTGGAGATAAGACATCTCATTTTCTTTAACTAATCAGAATCAGAAAGTAGGCAGGTCATTCAACGATAATCAATTTAACGGTGAATATTGTTCGGTAACACAAAATTCCATTTTAACACAACAAAGGCAGCTCTTCAAGCGTAACCCCACATCCCAATGCGAAAAGGACATAAATCACTCGGCCTATTATCTAATACCTCCTTTCTATTTATAGGCAACATGCCTTATATATTTCATCAAACTAACCTCTTAATTAATGGTAACAGACAATTAACTAACTAATCTCTAAACAAACAGTAACAGACCTACCGATATGGAAGGCTCAATATCATAGATTAGTAGGAATTTAATATATTTAACCAATTACAGACTAAACAAAACATATGGAGTCTGAGTAGTCAATCGGTGAACCAGATCATGTAAGCCCCACCAATGAGACACCAAAAAGAAGTGAATAGGATTCTACAGTACCTTAAGTTACATCAAAAAAGGACTACTGTTCAAAAACTGGGGGAAACTTTCGAAGGAGGCATACACGAAAGATTGTTAATAGATCTACCTCACAATATTGCATGTGAATTACTGTGGATGAAAATCATTCTACAAGATCTTCAGATAAAGTACAAACCTCCTATAAAGCTGTTTTGTTATAATATAAGTCAGTCAGTAGTAGTTTAGACAATTGGGTTTAAAATGAAAAAAAATAAAAACATCCTGAGTCTTAAGATAAGCAAGCACATGGCATATGTTCCTTTGAGATCCGAAAACTACATTGTATGTTCCTTCAATATGTCAGCTAGCAGACACAGTTGACTGAGAGGCTCCTCACAAATCTTACTAGCAAACTGGGAATAATAATTACTCATTCACTTTATTAATGGGAGAGACATGTGATTTGCATCGTGAAAACAGTAATTGTACCATCTATGGACAAAAATAATATTTATTAAAATTCCTTTGAAGTCTAAGACCTCAAAATTTTAGTTGTTCATTTATATGGAATAAGGCAAGCCTACCTGGTTTAACACGAGAAGAGATAGCAAATATAGAAGGATATTCCACCTCTTCTAAAGTGGGAGTACATTCCACTTTCAGAATTTTTCCAATGTCACCGTGTTTTGGCAAGTAAATCTGAAAACAATACAATATCATAACCATAAATAATTTAATCAAATATACTAACAAACAAATTTGAAGTAATGATAATCATGTAATCAACTCAATACCTCATCAGTGGCATCTGGAATAGGGACAAAATTTGAAAGTGTTACATCACCACAAAACCATTGATATTTTAAGACCAACAGTTGGTCTGTACTTGCTGCACCATCATGAATAAATGTGAAGTGACTGCGGCACACATCTTCTTCCAAAGGTTTATCTATTGAGGCTTCTTTGAGAAAAAAACCAGATGGAAAATGATCCTTCCATCTCTCAACTAGGAAGCGGAAAGTTGACTCTGCCGCATTCTCAGGGCGACTAAACTCCCAACCATCTCGAATGCACAAAGCTGTATGTGCAGGATATCGCTTTGCTATTGTCATTTCCTCGCGAGAAAGATCTACAAAACTTTTTCATATTTAATTAACTACCTTAATGCATAAGAATCTGAAGATACTGGTACAAGTCACTCAAAGAAAACTTGCTGGGCACTCCTAAACCAATAACCAGAAGTTACTATTATAATGTATTCTTCTATATGTTCTGCCATCAATTTAACAAGCCAAACACTAGGATTTTTGACGCATACCTCTATCATTATATTTTTTTAAAGTAGGTCCAACTAGCAATATTGAGGCTGCTTCCAAATGAGGCATCTTCAGTATAGGATTTTCCTCCACTCGCAAATGCTACATTAAAATAAATCACTGAAAACAGCATAAATTGGTCTACACAAAAGTATTTACCCATGCATGTGTAAACTCAACATTAATTTAAGTCTGAAAGTTATTTAGAATTTCTTAGGTTATGTTACTACATTATTATTGATATGTTATCCAAATTTGTAAACTAGTACTCCTTGGGTTGATAATTACCAATTGTTTCTAAATGGGCCCATTGTGTCCACTATCAAATGATTGAAGAATCAATGGAAATCATATTTGATTCTCTTTTATTTAGATTATTTTGTTTATTTTTAATTTATGATTATGTCATTATTACTATTGTAATTTTTTTCCTTATATAAACAGCTTAGAATTGTAGTAATAAGATATGAAAGTATTTTTTATTTTACTTTCTTTATGGTATCTAGAGCTCTTGGTTAGGATTCTGTAAAGTTTTCCACAACCTAGTGGGGTTCATGGCTCCAAACTTAAACGGGCACCAACATTTTGTTTTTTATTTTTGTACAACCCGTTTGAGACCCAACTCGTTTTTCTGTCGACCTAATGGCACATAATACCCCATGGAAGGCGGCCCTCATGGGTAGAGACGGTGGCAGCAACGGCAATAGTTTTGGTGAAAAATCAGAAGTAGTCAACAATGCCGGCAGTGTTGTTTCAGGCAGCGGCGGCCCCGGCCCAGGCAGCGACGGCAGCAGGAATGGTTTCTCCAACAATGGTTTTACCAATTTTTTTTTGCCATCAGAGAACTTCTAATGCCCTAAAGGTTGAGTCTCAAACTCCTTCTTGCTCTATAGCTCATTGAGGTAATTATCTAAGTACTGTTCTACTCAGTGTCAATCCCGGTCATACTAGGATTATTGTTTGTGGATCATATGACTGGGGAGTCGAGTCTATTTTCTTCTTATAGCCCTTGTGCAGATAACCACAATTAAAATTGTAGATGGCTCTCTTTCAGCCATTGTAGGGAAAGGTTATGTTATTCTATCACATTTGTTAACCTTAAAAAATATCTTACATCTTCCTAATTTATCATGTAATTTGTTATCCATTACTAAATTAACAAAGGATATAAATTGTCAAGCTAACTTATTTTATATTCCCATTGCACTTTTAAGGATTTGAATACGAAGAAGATGATTGGCAATGCTAGTGGAGGACTCTATTATCTTAACAATAGACTCGACTTCAAAGACCAACCTCAAATTAGTACTTATTTTGAATCTACTTTTGTTTCTTCTAATAATGATGATAATATGTTAGGCCATTTGAGGTTAGGACACCCAAGTTTTCCATATGTGAAACATTTATTTCCTAAATTATTATCTAAGAAGAATTTGTCTTTATTTTCATTGTGAAACTTGCAAATTTGCTAAACATCACCGTTCTTTTTCTACACAACCATATAAACAATCAAAACCGTTTTCCGTTATTCACAGTGATGTTCGGGGTCCCAATAGAACAAACACATTTTCTAATAAAAAATGGTTTATAAATTTTATAAATGATCATACAAGAATTTGTTGGATTTATTTATTGAAAGAAAAATTGGAAGTTGGACAGATTGTCAAAATTTTCTTTAAAGTGGTGCAAACTCAATACTAAACAAATATTCAAGTTTTTAGAAGTGACAAATGTAAAAAAAATTAATATGCTTTTGTCAAACTTTTTTCTTGAAAATGGAGTTGTTCATCAAAGTTCGTGTGTTAATATACCCCAACAAAAGGAATTGCAGTGAGAAAGAATAGGCAACTTCTTGAGGTTGCTAGAGCTTTACTCTTTGCAAATATGGTTGCAAAATATTTGTGGGGAGAAGTTGTTTTAACTACATCATATTTAATTAATTGTATACCATCTAATGTTTTAGATTTTCAAATATCTTTTGATGTTTTTCGAATTTGCTTTCCTTTGATTCGTGTCTTTCTGGATTTGCTACAAAAAAATTTTGGTTGCACTATTTTTGTTCATGAACATAAACTACTTGCCAAACTCGAGCCACGAGCGATAAAATGTGTTTTTACTGGTTACTCTCCAACTCAAAAGGGTATAAATGTTTTGATCCAAAATCAAAAAGAATTTTTGTAATCATGGATGTTATTTTTGTTGAAAATTATTGAATATAAAGAGTATTGAGAGACATATGGATTAACCCCTGTGTTTCAACTATACAGCGGAATCTCTTTATATAGACACAGGGTATTAAATAACCCTAATTTACAGTAATGTTAACGGGCCAGAATACTTACATACTTACAGCCCATATAATTATTTACATTCTAATATAATATTTAACAAAAATCAACCTTTTTTTACTGACACTCATCTTCAGGTGGAAATTTTAAAGAAGATTCATCTTTTGCTTTTGAAAACATCATTATTTTAGGTGATATTGTGTTGTCACAAAATTCATCACATTATCCTAATACAGGTAAGTCTTCTTCTGTTATTAAGAGTCATGTTGAGTATCCTGATATAGACTTTCCTATTACAATTAGGAAACCTATAAGATCATGCACTAAAATCCCTTGTCTAATTTTGTGTTGTACTCAAAATTGTCTTCTTCATTTGTTATGTTTACCTCTTAGTAGTCTGCTATAGAAATTCCAAAAAATGTACAAGAGGATCTAAAAATTATAGAGTGGAAGGAAGTTGTTCTTAAGGAAATGAGAGTTCTTGAGAAGAATAAAACTTGGAAAGTAATGACTTTACCTATAGGAAACAATATAGTTGGTTGTAAATGGGTATTTACTGTGAAATATAATTCTAATTAACACAGTTGAAAGATACAAGGCACGCTTGATTGCTAAAGAGTTTACTCAAACATATGGCATTGATTACTCATAGATGTTTGCTCTTGTTGAAAATTAAACACTATTAGAGTTATCTTGTCCTTGGCATTGAATTTAGATTGGCCTCTTAACCAACTTGGTGTAAACAATGATTTGGTGAATGGTAATTTAGAGGAGGAAGTATACATGGATAGCCCTCCTAGCTTTGAAGACAAATTTGGTTCAAATGTGATCAAACTACAAAAATTCATTTATGGTCTCAAACAATCTCCAAGGGTTTGGTTTGAAAAATTTATTATGAATTAAAAGACAAGGATATATGTAAAGGGACAAACAGACCATACTTTGTTCATGAAGTTCTCTGATGTTGGTAAGCTCGCAATTCTAATTGTATATATAGATGATATTATTCTCATAGGAGATGACACTGTTGAGATGGAAAGATTGAAGAAAAATTTGACAAAAGAATTTAAGATCAAAGATTTAGGAGCGCTTAAATATTTTCTTGGTATGGAAGTTGCTCACTCAAAGAAGGGAATTGTTGCTTCTCAAAGAAAATACATCCTAGATCTCTTAGAGAAAATTGGGATGAGTGTGTGTAGATCAGCAGATACTCCTATGGAAATAAATGCTAAACTTTAAGAGAAAGACAATGTTCCTGTTGATATTGGAATATACCAGAGGTTGGTTGACAAACTTATGTATCTAGTCTACATTATACATGACATTGCTTTCTCTATGAGTGTTGTAAGTCAATTCATGCATTCTCCCTATGAAGAACACTTGGAGTTGTTTATCAGATTTTAAGGTATTTGAAATTCAATTCTAAAAAGAGTTTGTACTTCAAAATCAATGACAAAGAAGCCTCTATATTTACAAATGGAAATTGGGCAGGATCAGTTACTGATAGAAAATCCACTACTGGATATTGTGCATATATTTGGGAAAATTTAGTCACTTGGAGAAGTAAAAAAAAGGTGTTGTTGCTCGAAGCAGCGCAGAAGCAGAATTCAAAACAATGGCTCACAGAATCTATGAACTTTGGTGGATTCGTAAACTCTTAGAAGAATTGAAAATGAAAGTTGATTCACCCTTAAAATTGTTGTGTGATAGCAAAGCAGCAATAAGTATAACTCACAATCCTGTGCAACATAATAAAATCAAACACATTGAGATTTACCGCCACTTGATAAAAGAAAAAATTGATGCTGAAATTATATGTCTGTCATTTGTAACTTCTAATCAACATATTGTTGATATCTTCACAAAAAGTTTGACAAGACCCACTTTTGAACGACTTATAGTCAAATTTGGACATGACAAATATTTATGCACCAACTTGATGGGGTGTTGAAGAATCAAGGGAAATCAGATTTGATTCTCTTTTATTTTATATTACTCTGTTTATTTTTATTTTATGATTATATCACTATTACTATTGTAATGTATTTTCATATATGACAGTTTAAGGTTGTAGTAATAAAATGTGAAAGTATTTTTCCTTTTACTTACTTCAATATATAACAAATATGAAGTTGTTTTTCAAATCAATGTTTAATTATGCACTTTTCTCCCTGAAGTGTGTCCTTAGGAGCCAATATAATTTCCTATATAGAAAACAAAATTCTATAGTGAAAGAAATTAGTTTACAATCAAAGGAATAGCTACATTCATGCCTACAATTATTGCTACCTAATATAAATCCTAACACCCACCAATAATCGAGATATAACATAAAGTTTTCCTATCCCGAGAAATTATCTTAAATATGATTTAGAACCAAAATAGACATGGCGACCCATACAATTTTCCGTATTGCTTTTCTCACAAAATCATAAATTCATCATAAATAAAAACTACTATATTACAATAAAGATTATATGTAGCATTTAAAAATCACTAATCTATAATACTTCTCTATAATTTTTAAGAGCTAGGTTTCTCCTATGACTCGGAAATTTTATTAGACAATAACACTGATAAACTATATCCATGAAAAAATCTGTGATATAGTTTTGCATCTGATCAACTGTTTTAGTTTATGTTGTGCCAAATAAAAATGATATCATACTAACCTCTAGATTTGGTAAATATGGAAAACCCTTAAGTGTAGAAATTCTATTTTTGCTGGCAGCTAAGACCTGCATCAGATTATTTTATTATTATTCAATGAAGAATTAAATAATACACACAATATATGGTCAACACTCGATACAACAAAACAACCTGGAGTCGAGGTTGACTTGCCATTGTGAGAGATTTCAACTTATTTTGAGCTACGGAGAGAAACTGCAAAAATGAAACATAACAAATACAAAGTTTTTATGAAAACTGAAGTTGAAAACCAAAAAATAACCTGAAATGAAAAACAGCAAACAGCCAAGGTTTTTCAAAGCTTGCCTCCAAATTAGGAAGTTGTGGTAGACTAGCCAATGATGTGATTTGATTTCCAGCAAGATAGAGTTGCTACATAAAAGTTATGATTTTGTAATGTCATTTTTAATATTAATTAAGTATTTCTATTCTTTAAATTTCTATTGCATCCATAAGGCAAAAGCAAGTGCAACCACATAAATATACATACCTGCAGTACTTTGCAATTCTCAAGAGGCTCAAATCCAGGACCTTGAAACTCATTAAAACTCAAATCAAGAACCTGATAAATTAAATGGTTTCTTAATTAGTTAGTAAGGTGTTAATTTGAACTTATTCGAACGAAATAACTGAACATAAATCATGTATAAAACCTTCACTCTTGTCAATATTTCTACTCCTTCCAATGTAGACAGGAGATTGTCTCGTAGATAGACAAACTGCCAATAAGAATCGTAAGTTAAATGCTATAAAAATCCTCAAAATAAGAAATGACAAGGTTACATTAAAATTTAAAATACTCTCCTATAAACTATGCAGTCCTGGGAATAAATAAAAGGCAAATAAGATATTTAAACAACAAAACCTAAAGCCATTGACAGAGTCAATAGCTATTAAATCAACTTCAGTTCACTTGTCTTGTCATGGCATTTCAGAGAGCCAACTGGACAACGTGTGCCAGTCCATTTAGGAAAACGGTACCCCTAGACCAATCTAGCCATTCAGTAAAATCAGAGTAATACAAAATCGAGCACCAAGAGAGAGGTGCACTTTACTCACTTTTTTTTTTCTCTTGCAAATGAAAATATTTCCCAACTGTTTTTCAACACATACTACTGTGTGCCCTCAACCATAGAAATCGACTTTATTTCCTAAAGACACATCGATATAAATTTACTCATGTGCCCATCTTTTATAGGACTTAATAAACAAACACACTTAAATAAATAACATGAGGTCATAGCCTGCCATAAGTTGAATTTCATTTAAAAATTGCCAGAAAAAACTTTGAACAAATCATCTGAAATAATGTGCTAAACAAGAGACACACTTACTTCCAAGTTTGAAGATAAGTTTAATCCACTGGCAGTGAGACTGCGAACTCTGTGTCCCCTGAGATCCAATCTCTGATTAAACAGCAGTATGGTTCAGAATTAAATAGTACAAGGGAGTGAAAGATTCATCACATTAGCTCAGTAACCAATAATGTTTAGGTTCAAGCTAATTTTTAAAAACGGTTTGCAACCTCTCAATTGTGGCTACAAGTCTGCGACCCCGCCGCAACCACAATTGTAGCCATATCAGTTATAATTTATTGCAAATTTCTTCAATATTTGCTCACAATGCAACCACAATTCAAAACTTTTAATTCAAATTTACATGAGATCCCCCTCCCCCAAAAGTAAGGAGATAATGTGGTGAGTCCATTGTGTGATAACCAAAGCACTCCAATATGCCAAACATCAACTAGTTAGTTAACAAAATACACAACCAATGTGACTCTGCGAGCCATTAAGTTATTTTAATTTTGACAAATGCAAGCCATTTACTAAAAACTCAATAATTGAGCCTTTCTTTCCTAATATTAAAATAAATCATCCAACAACCACTAATTATTTCCTTCCAAAAAAGGACCCACCAATTATTTCCAAAAGACAAAAGAACCTCCATCTATCAAAGCACATACATAAAATCCCTTCCTTTTCAGTAATTATCTCATTTCCACAGTAAAAGTAATAATTCCCTAAAAAGAATCTAAACAATAACTTCAAAAATATTAACATCATTACGATTTACGATATACACAACAAGCCTTACCAAATCATCACTAGCCTTAACCTCAATTTGAGGAAGAACAATAAACCTTGAATTACGGCTATCAGGAGTCGCCACTTTCCTCCTTCCAGACAAACCAGAACTTCTCTCCGAAGACGATGACAGCGACCCCGCTCTCAATCCACCAGACACAGTCGGCGACCGTGCCAACACTGACGGCAATGAAACCTTCCCCACAGTCTTCCTAACAGAACCACCACTAACATCCACAGTCGAAGAACCACCAACTCTCCTCGACGACGACGAAGAAGAAGAAGAAGAAACCGACAACGCCGGCTTACTTGACGGTCTCTTCACAACTTCCGCCTTATTCGAACCAGACACGGCGGACGTCCTCGAACTCGAACCCACCGACGAGACGGAAACAGGTTTCCCGGCATGCAAAGAAGATATCGAACTTCGACGAATCTCCGGGAGAGATCTCCGAACAGGTTCGGTAACAGAAGAATTTGAAGAAACTGTTTTAGCTGTAACAGAAGTTAAAGTTCTTCCATCTGATAATAACGAAGACCGTTGAGCTAAGCCTCCACCAGTACTGTTTCGTCTCGGTGCTGAACTCGCTGAAGAACCAATTGAACCTAAACCTGAACCTGATTTCTTTGTACCCGAACCTAACTCAGAAACTTTTCGAGCCTCCACTCTCTTCTTTGCAGAAACCGAACCAATTGAAGTGGTTTTCATAGCGTGTGAAGATTTCTTCTTTTCGGACTCCAACGGCACTTCCATTTCAATTAAGCGCTTCTCAAAACCTGAAAAGATTTAAGTGTAAAGAGGGAATGATATTAGGTTAGATCTAAGTGTAAAAGAAGTGAGAAGCATAATGTGGGTGAAGACCTTGTGCCCTAGGTAGAAAATGAGGAGATCTAGTAAAAGAAGAGGAGGATAGAACTGAAACAGAAGCTGAATTTGAGTAACATTTGGGAAGGAGAAAAACAAAATGGGATGGGTTAGAGACAGAGGTGGGTAGTGGGTAGGAAAAAGGTGAAAGGGCTATTGAGAGAGACTGAGGAACTGGAGGCAATAAACAAATGTTATTATGGGAATAATGGATATAGAGCCAGAGAGTAAAGCATATTGTGGGGTACGTTCTTTAAATTTAAAAACAAAAATTTGTTGGAAACGCCCGCGAAGGTTAGAAGACAATGTTTAAAAAATTTAACTAGATTGATCGGTTCAACCATTAATTGGAATTAGTACCACTTTGAACACTGTAAATAAACTAGATTGAGTTAGAGAAAAAAAAAACGTTTGATTTATTAAATTGGAGATGATTTTGAAAGATTGTACTGTCCAAGACCCAACTCATAAAAATGTGTTTTTTTTTTTTAAATTAATCTGAAAAATTAAAAATTTATAATTGAAAAATTCTAAAGAATTTCAATCTTTCTCGACTATCCTCTTTTTCTTCCATTTGATCATATGTCTATCGTCCAACTTTTGTTCCACGAGCCTTATTCTTAGAAATATCATAATCATATTTAGTATAACCTTATTTCCTCCATTAAAGGAACTCTTCTTTTTCATTGGTCAACTTTAGTTTTGTTTTCTTTTTCCATTTCAGTCATGTTCCTTCTTCTATGATAGTTTTAAGTTTATTTTATGGTTTATTTTTTCATTTGTAATTTGTGAATTCATTGATTTTTTATTGCTATGAATTTTGGAAGAGTCGCGTTCTATTTTTTTCCTTGTTTCATTGTACTCAGTAAATTTCACTACTTACTAATTATTTATATTTTGATTGTTCCATTGTGTTTCTAATTTTATTTTATTTTTTTGTTAATTTGTGTTCATACTAAATTAATAGTGCTTGTACTAGTCCGATATATTTTTGATTGTCCAATGGTGCTCATACTTCTGGATAAAGTTTGTATTTATTATTATTTATTTACTTTATTTTCGCCCAACCTTATTTCCTCTATTACATAAACCTTTATCTTCTCATTAGTCAACCTTAGTTTTGTTTTATTCTCATACTTCAGTCATGTTTTTTCTTCTATCATAGCTATTAGTTCATTCTATGGCTTGTTTTCTCATGTTTAATTTGTGAATTTACTATTTTTTGTACTACTGTTACAAATGTTGGAGGGGCCACATTTTTTTTTCTTGTTTGTACTCAGTATTTATTTTGGATGGTTTGGTATGAGAGAAAGTTAAAGGAAACGGTAAGAAAAAAGAAATAATTATATTCATAATAAAATATGAAAAATGAAAATAACCATAATAAAATAGGTCATTATTGTAATTTTATTTGCTTTTTCCATTTTCAACGCTTTCTTTTCAATTTGGAGAGAATGTTTTTTAATGTGAAATTTACTAAAAAAAATTTCTCGTCTTTGTTAGTCAAATACAAACCAAAGGATAGAAATAATTTTGATTAATGCTTTTTAATGTGGAGTTTACTACTTTTTTTTTCTCTTCTTTGCTATTTAATATATAAAAAGCATTTTTTTTAAATTACGTTAATTATGTTTTTTAAAATGCTGACATATATCTTTAAGAATTTGTTAGTGTACTAAAAATAGAAATTTATATTGGATATTGTATATTTCTCTTTCTTTAAAATTGTGCATTTTTTTTTTTAAGATATAATTGCTATTGGTGAAATCCTTAACATATACACTTAAAGTAGATGTAAGAGCACGTGTTAACGTACCTTTTATTTTTTTACAAAATACCTATTTAATTTATTGGTATAAAATATAAATTATTTTTATCTTGATATTAATAATTATAAGGATAAACATATACAAGTAATTTATTTCTTAGACAAATTTATTACTTGAAGTACTTTTTAATATCATAAAATTTTGTATTAGTAATAATATAGTAGTTTTTCTATCTCATATTTAAAGTATTTCATTTGTAATATTTATTTATTTATATTATATTAACATATTTAAAGTATTAATTATTTTTTCACTAATAAACTTTTATTGTAATTTTTTTATAAAATATCATTTTTTATAAATAAAAAATACCGTATTTTAAAATTATATATCAACATGTCATACTTTTTGGGGGCTTACGTGGGTCGCACCACACATATGCGACCATGTGAAGAATTTAATTTTTTCTTTTTTTATCTTTCACATCTCTAGGATGCGACTAAAGTAGCTAAAATATCACTATAATGGGGGATTGAATAGAGATATTGGAGTTTTTAAATTTTCTTTTGAATATGTATCCTCTACGAGAGGATGAAGATCAAACTATGATAATTTAAAAACTTTAATAAACAGTTAAATATAGAGAAGAGAGTAGAGATAATGAGTACAATTGAACCCGACCCATATTCTCCATCACAACACTATGAACCATACACATCACAATAATATAAATCATACTATGAACAAACTCTTTCAGATGGTAGTCAACTACATCATCAATTTCCCCCCACAAATCCATAACATGATATTATGCTTAGTGTGTTAGATAATATCAACGAGGAAGAATTAGGCAAGGATGGTGAAGATGATCAAACACACTTCAATGAACTATCTAATGATTCTAACGACGACATTGATGTTGACAAAGATTTAGAAGCGAAAGCATTCGATCCACCATTTCACCTCAAAAACATAAATTTATAGGATGTTCACCAATCCACTAAATTTGGTCACATGTTCTTGAACGAAGCACCACTAGTAGATGAAAATCTTGCAATTGGAATAAAGTTTCAAAACAATGATGATTGCGTACATGCAATCAAGCTTTTCCATCTAAAACAATCATTGAATTTTGTGGTACAAAAATCAGATACTTAAAGGTATATTATTAAATGTTAAGTCAAAACTGTTTGTCTTAATGTTGAGCTTCACAATGCAAAAAGAGTGACTTGCGGGTGATTGATAAGTTGAATGGGCCTCATACTTGCGCAAATTCCACATTGTCACAAGATTATCAAAAACTTGATTCTTACATTATATGTACACGTATAATACAAGTGAAGGTCATCATTGCGCATATTCAAGCTTCGCACAACTGCACAGTCAGTTATAGAAATATATGGATAGCCCAAAATGTTGGATTCAAGTTGGTTTTATACTTAGAGTTTTGATGTTAACAAAAGTATTTTATGAGAATAATAAATTTGACTTCACATAGTATGAAAGAAGATTCATGTTTTTAAAAAAAATATAAAATAAAATTTGATTAAGATTTATTATTGAATAAAATCTTTGACCAAATTGAAAAGAAGATACAGTCAAATATTTTTGAAGAAAATCTAAAATAAGATTTGATTCAGATTTATTATTAAAGAAAAACTTTGACCAAGTTAAAAATAAGACGTGGTCGTATGTTTTTAAAGAAAATCTAAAATAAGATTTGATTTCGATTTATGATTGAAGAAAATATTTGACCAAGTTGAAAACAAGATATGGTCAAGATTTAATCAAGTTTCATCACAAGAAGATATGAATTATTTGTAAGAATATTTTATCAAGATTTATCTATTGAGATAAAAATCTTTTTGATGTATGTTCTAATGACAACAAACCTAATGAAATAAATGATTAAGTTTTATGAATGATGATCTACTAATGATTGCACTTGAGTTTTATTTAAGAAACATGAATTGCATAAGTGAACAAGCAAAAAGTTATTCACATTCCCAAATGCATAAGTATCTACTCAATAATGAAATAATCTCACAAGGAATATATCATATATCAATCATTTCATGAGAATGGTTATCTTCAAGATAACATGTTCATGAAGAAAGTGTCCAATACATTCATAGTTATACTAAAGCATTTTAGTGATATTTGATGAACAAGACACAACATAAGCAACACCAAGAAAAATTGTACGAAGTATTGATTCAACAAAAGAATAATGAAAGAGCATTCACTAGAATGTTCTAGTTATTGTATTAAAAAATAATTAACATTGGTGTAGCCGTAGGTTTGCAATATTTAGTTTGATGAATGTATATACCTTTTTTACTTTGTTGCAATTGTACCCCTAAGAAGAACATAAGTTCTCCCATTATACTCATTTGAAATTCAAGCTGTATCAATTTATAAAATTCTTGGCAAAGAGTGTCATTGGTATATCCAAAAATAATGTCATCAGTATAAATTTGAATAATAAGAATGTCATCTCCTATTGATTTTCTAAAAAGTGTATTATCTATTTGTCTTCTCTCAAACTTATTTTTCAACAAGAAGTTACTAAGTCTACCACACCATGCCCTAGGTGCTTGTTTTGGACCATACAAAGATTTCCTAAGTTTAAAAATATGATTTGGAAATTCATAACTTTTAAAACATGAGGGTTGTTTAACATAGACTTCTTCACGTATATAACCATTCAGAAAAACACTTTTAACATTCATTTGAAATCATGTAATATTATTATTTGCATCAAAAGAAAGTAGGATACAAATAGCTTCTAACCTGATCACTTGAGCAAATGTATCAATGTAATCAATGCCTTCTTGTTGACTGTAGCCTTGTGCGATAAGTCTTGCCTTGTTTTTGACCACTTCAACTTTTTCATTTAGCTTGTTTCTGAAAATCCACTTGATTCCAATAATGTTCTTCTTTGGTCTAGGTACTAGATCGCAAACATCGTTCCTCTTAAATTCATTTAACTCTTCTTGCATTGTAAGAATTCATCCATTTTAACACCCTAAAATTTTAATTAATATATAATAGTAAAATTATAATAAATTATAATATATGTGTATTTGTTGTGGTGTGATAATTTGCTATGTGTTTTTTTATGTTAATAATTTATTTTAATTATTAATGTTAAATATATTTACTTGTTTAATTTTAGGCAAACTAAAAAAAAAAAAAAGAAATCATACATTAAACTATGTTACTAACACATTATCCTTTTAAGAGTAATACCAAAAGACACCGAGGGGATCCATATAGGCATAGTCTGCTACTAATATATAATACATTAGTTATTAGGTTTTGTTCTTAACACCAGTAGCCACCTCTGCCAACAAAAGTCTTGTTCCTATTACCTAAACATACTAACCCTTCTATACAAATGAATAGTGCCACACCCATAAAACCAAACACTCCAATCTCATTTTTAAAGAAATATTAGACTACATCTTTTAAAAGAAAAGGGAGGAACACCAACACTTTTACTTAATTTTATAAGGTTAGTATATTTGAGTACTTTTATAAAATTCAGTTGTATTATGTTGAAATTAAATTTTGATTCATGAGCCTGTCATAAACTCTAAAGGTTGTTATAGAATTGTCATCGCTCATATTATCCTTCACAATATGATTTTAATCTCCTATTTTCTCTTATTCTTTCTTCAATGCAAACCCACAACTTTTTTTTTGGTATAACACACTTAATAACTTAAATTATTATTCTACTATATGCATCAATATTCAAATTTAAAAGGCATGGGTCTAGATGGATACTAATTGCATGCCGTTTCTTCCAATCAGGGGCAGTAAATGTGTAGCCATAGTTACATGATCGAATGATATGAGTACAAGTCACATATTCTTTTATTTCAATTTTTAAAAACATGAAAAATGTAATGATTAAATTTAAATGTCTGATAAGTAAGCAATTAGGGTCGAAAAATGGAACCACAATCTATGCTAATTATCGTGTGAATAATTATCGGTAAGGACAAAATAAGAAAAATATATCATTCCCTCACAATCTTTAGTATATCTCATATCCTCAAGATAAACAATATGTACCCTATTTATATATCATGAAACGTGCTGCAACTTAAATCTTTTTTTTTACAGCATAGAGCCTAATTTGGTTTCACATCTAAAGGGTTTAGTTCATTTTAATTATAATATAAAATTGAGTGTGGTCAATAATAAACTGTCACTAAATATTAGTACTTGCATTCATGAGATATGTATAGATGCCTATTTAAAAATCAACATTATGTGCATATATATAATTAAACATGTTTACTTAGTTCCTTTTATCCTGTTTAATTATACATATAAACATGTTTACTTAATTCCTTTATATCCTATTTAGTTATACATATAAATACGCTATACTTAGTCCCTTTTAATCATATTTAGTTATTCATGTATACACGATATATTAAGTTCCCTTTATCCTGTTTAATTTTAAAAAATATCTGATTATAGTAATACGTATGTTTTCACCATATTAAATATATTTTTGGGTTATATTATATATAGTAGATAATTTATTTATTTATTTAGTTTTAATAAGTAATTTATTTGTATTTTGGTGGTTGCATGACTATAATTCTCTCACATATTATTAGAAATGACGGTTAACGAAGACATGACCCATTAGCAGCTCAGATTCATTGGGCAGAATCTTCAAACGATGTAAGGAATGAAAGGAGATTCAACTTTATGAGTATAAAACAATTTCGGATGAATGGGAATACCGAAATTCACAGAAATTCATCAGAGACTTACTACGTACGGTCGAGCTCTATTGAGTAATAATAATTAATTAATAATATATAAATGTTAATAGTGAGGTCTAAAATATAATTTAGAAACCTACAAAATTGCTGTGAATTTATTTATATCACGATTGCATGTGATAACGTTTCAGCAAGTGTACTGAATCGTTGCAAGTAATAATAAAACGGTTGTACCGACTGTCGAACTCAAGGATTGCGTTTTACTATTAAATTATATTTAATTACTAAAAATTGAACAAAAAGTTTCCAAATTGATTGAAATAATATTTAAAATTAACAACTGTAATAAAATTGATTCTTTATAATGAAAAATATGTAAGAGATGAGTTTCACTTCGAATCCAACCTTGGTGTTTGATTCGAACCTAGTTATTGAATTCCTTCATTGAATTATTACCGAATTCTCTTTATTATTCTTGCCCTAATGTCTTAGTGACACAACCTTTAATTCCAAAGTAACCCCTAATTCCTTAGTAGATTTAAGATTATAATTAAGCATTACCGTATAGAAATTCTCTTGTAAACTATTGCTTTGCAACTAATTTAATTGGTTTCATGACCTGCATCTATCCCTAGACTACAAATTCATGAATTTCTCATCTCAAGTATTCGTAAAGTCCACTTCCGTTTCAAAATACGAATCATAGAACATTTTAATGTTGATCAAACAATAAAAAGTATTAAGCACAAAGATGAGAAAAATAATTCAATAAACTCATTCATATAACTATAAATCAAATCAGAAAAATAAGGTTTTCATCTTGTTACACTCATCCCGAACAAATAGGGTTTAGTTACTCATGACAAAGATAAAAAAGATAGAGATTAGAGAAGAATTACAAGAAGGATTCGTGAATGATTCTTGATAAAACTGCTGCAATGGCGTTAAAAACGACCGTCTTTGAGTTTCTATGCTAGGGCACAAGTCTCCCAACTTCCCAATCGTCAAAGAGATGCCTAAACAGTGAAAAATTACGTTTTTGTGAATGCGGATGCGCATCGCGCACTCCAGGTGCAGGATTTGCGCTTCGGGCGCGCTTGAATAGTGTCATTGGTCCGAAAATGTGCCCTAGGCGCAGCTTTTGCGCTTCAGGCGTGTCCTGGCAGTGGCGAAATGCTTGAAATGCGCCCCGAGCGCGACTGTTGCGCTTCAAGCGCACAACTTCTTCTAGTTGACGTTTATGCATTTTTCACTTCTTTAGAGTCTGAATTGGGTTTCGATGTCTTCATAAAGTTGTAGCTATATGTAAGACCCTTAATTTTAAATCCTAAATTATACAATTTTAGGGTATTTTGTGTTGAGTTTCTTAGGCTGTTAGCCCAGTTTTTGGTATTTAGTGAGTTAAATGCCAAAAATATATTTTTGGAAATTGGATTAAAATTATTTGTCGGAAAATAATTTATTTACGTTATAAAGAATTTAATACCGGACAATTTTGTTAAAAATATCTTAGATTGCTGAAAATTTTATCTGTCAATTGAGTTGTGACGAGAGTAGATATTTTTATCAAAATGGTTTGAAAATTGATGATTTTCATAAATATCTAGATATTTAGGTATTTATTGGTTTAGGTTTAATTATTATATATATATATATATATTATATATTATTATTATTATTAGTAATATATATGTATATATGTATTAGAAAATAATGAAAGGAATAGAGAAAGAAAACAAAAACGTTTCCTTCGTTCCCTGCCTTGCGACACTCCTTCTTCATCCTTCTTTCTTCTCCTTTTGTTTTCTTTCTTTTTCTTCAAGAAATGAAACCCAAGGCTTAGTGGGTGAGAAAGAAAAGAGCTCCCAGCTTCCTTCTTCTTCTTTGATTCGAAAACAAAGAAAAACGGTGTTAGGGGTTTTGAAAACCGTCTATCACAAACCTCCACTTTTCTCTGATGTTTGAGCTTCGTTTCGTGAAGAGATAGAAGGGAAAGTTGCTCACCACCACTCTACGGTACTAGTGAACTAACTTTGGAAGCGACGTCGCGAGCGGAGATTTTACCAGAATTACCCGCGGTACCGTAATCGCTCGCTAAAGCTAACGTTAAGGTAAGGGCTCCTTCCAAACTTTTAGTTTGCATTTAGGGACTTATCTATGTTTGACGTGTTCATAACTAATATTTATAAATTTTGAGATTTGTTTGTGTGGATTTTGTGGAAAAATGAATTGATGTGATTTGGTGTGAATTGTGGATTGAATTTGAGAATATGTCTGGGTATGTTCTGTGTGGAATTTGAAAATCATTAGAGTTAAACGAGTATTAAAAATGGGGAATCTTTTAATATCTACGTTTACTTAATGTTTGTCGTGAAAATCATTAGAATTAGGCGGGTATTAAAAATGGGGAATCTTTTAATATCTGTTTTTACTTAATGATTGTTGTCCGAATTTTTAGAGTTAAATGGGTATTAAGAATGAGGAATCTTTTAACATTTACTTAATGATTGTCATCCGAATTGTTAGAGTTAAATGGGTATTAAGAATGAAGAATCTTTTAATATCTGCATTTACTTAATGATTGTTGTCCGAATTATTAGAGTTAAATGGGTATTAAGAATGGGAAATCTTTTAATATCTACATTTACTTAATGATTGTTGTCCGAATTGTTAGAGTTAAATGGGTATTAAGAATGGGGAATCTTTTAATATCTCCATTTACTTAATGATTGTTGTTCGAATTGTTAGAGTTAAATGGGTATTAAGAATGGGGAATATTTTAATATCTGCATTTACTTAATGATTGTCGTCCGAATTGTTAGAGTTAAATGGGTATTAAGAATGAAGAATCTTTTAATATCTGCATTTACTTAATGATTGTCGTCCGAATTGTTAGAGTTAAATGTGTATTAAAAATGAGGAATCTTTTAATATCTGCATTTACTTAGTGATTGTAGTCCGAATTGTTAGAGATAAATGAGTATTAAAAATGGGGAATCTTTTAATATCTGCATTTACCTAACGATTGTCGTGGATTGAGTCAAAGTATGTTCATGCATTTCATAGTACATGGCGACCAGATGGGCCATGATGTTAGTGGTGACCGGATGTGCCACAAGATGATTCCATGTGATTTGTTGGTTCATCTTATCCTTGCAGGGATTGTCGTGTTGTGTAAGGTCTGCGATAGACTGCATGTGTTTAGTAAATCATGCTGACCCGTGATAGGTAGCACCTTGGTAATTTAGCACTTCGGCCTGTGATGGGCGGAACAATTATGATTTACGGCCCTTCGAGGAGGGTTTTGGTTTGGAATTCCGAGTCCATGCATTTTGGCATATACGCATTGCATTAGGGTGCTTGGCACGCGAGTCATGTTTGATTCAAGATTGTGATTGATTGCAAAACTATTTTGAAACTCAAGATGTCGTGGTGATTGCGCTATAATTGCTATGTGTGATTGTTTGGATTTGTGATTAAGTGTTGATTGGTTTCGAAACCCTTTAAAAAGCTGAAAAATGCTGAATTTTGCTGTTTTCTGCTGCTGTTTGATGTATATTCGAATATAGCAAGCTGTATTCAAATACATACATGCTGTTTTGCCACTGACTTACTGTGTAGTCGAATACAGACTGTTGTAGTCGAATACAGACATGTTGTTTTTGCTACTGAATGCTGAAACAGCCTTGTATTCGAATACAGAGATGCTGTATTCGAATACAACAGTGTTGTTTTGTTAAAAACTTCATTTTTCAACTTTGTTTATGCATGTTTAGCATATGGAAACCCTTTTAAGGTGCATGCTAAGTTGAAAGGTTATTTTGTGCATTTAAAAACTTAAATGTTATGTGTTAATTGTTAATTTCGGTTGGTGACCCTTTACAACTATTGTGGAAATCTGGGCTTTGCCCTCAGATGAGGACCATGACCATCCTACCGGTTCGTACCCTGTGGATGAGAATGTAGTTGGAAACACCTGACTGGAGCTATGTTAGGAGGATCTTGCGGGGCGCGTGAAGATCATTCGGGATGTATAGTTTTTTGTAGAATGATTAGATTAGGTTGACGTATAGGGACTAGATGTCTTTCTTTTGGGATGTGTTTATTTTAATTTGGAAGACTGTACCTATACCAATATTGTCAGCATGACATTTTATTTTCGATGGGTTCCATGTACCATTTTTCGATGTGTAAATACTTTGGATTCATATTTCAAAAACTATTCAGCTGCTTGTAAATTATGTTGACTTAATTGTCGTTGTGTTATGACTTAAATATTTATCCAAAGGTATTTCCTTATTTATTTCTGTGTTTTATGAATCTGTTTTGGAAAAAAAAATACACTCGCGCTGTTAAATCTCGGGGTGTTACACTATAGATCTTAGCTTTCATTTGAACTTGGTTTGACTCCACATCTACAACTCCAGATATGGCTGAAATACTCATATAGGTCATGTTGATTTCTCACCAAAATTCAGCACCGCAGTAAAACAAAGTAACAACGCAAAACTCCAAAAAATCTCTACTTAATCAAGGAAATAAGAACATAAACATTTTATTAAATCAAATAAATAAAATTAACAAAATATATCAAATAAATTCTTAAATTAACTAATGAATAAAAGATAAATAAGATTAAAAACAATAAAAAAAATATGCATATAATGAAGAGTCATCACAACCCCAAATTTAATCTATTGTTTGTCCCCAAGCAACAATTAATTTCAGATTTGGTACAGTTAAAAGCACACTTAAATTCAATTTCTCAAATCAAATCAAGCTTAATTCTCAAAGTTCTTGCTACTGCAGAACATTCATCATTCTCTATGGTTGTTTTCAAAAAAACAACAAGATTTGTACACCTTGGCATACTTTTATCAAATTCAACTCTCTCTTCACACAATCTCACCAATATTTCTCTCAAGTGTTTAGAAGGGTTATGAATTTATCACTCAAATCCTAGAACATGCATTACGCTACCATAGGCTTGAAAAAAAAATTCTAGTTAGCAATCACAATGCAGTAAACATATATATTTTTGGAGGACTTTTGGGTTGTAATGGGGCTTAGGTAAGGGTAGGACATTTTGGGATAGTAGGCTTTACTACTTGGAGTTAGGCATACATTTCCAAATTATTCTACCATTTTTTTTTCACCTTCTCATTCTGGAGATTCTCAAACATTGACAAAATAATCATGAAGATATTTTATTTGTCTTCACCTTCTCATACCACAGTACACAAACTGATATATATATATATATATATATATATATATATATATATATATATATATATATATATATATTGTTTTTTGTGAGAATTACTACCCCAAACTTAAAAGGTTGCTATCCCATGAGCAACCCCAAACTTAGAATTGTATCAAGACAAGACAAAAATTTCCTACCTAACTCCAAGTAAGGTGATGTAATTAAAGTAGGGTCTTTGTTTTGTAATGTGGGTAGCGACCGAAAGAAAAGGGCAACGCTCAAAGGGGCTAGCAAAGGACAACATTTTCATAGGGTAGTTAGAAAGGCTCAAACGACCAAATAAATTTGCTTCAATGTATGCATAAATTACAAGTGATGCATGTCAGAATTAGTGCAAGTTCTGAAGGGATAACACATGTCTGGATAATCACACAACAAAGAATTTAAGTGTTTAGGCTAAAAAACTCACAACTATGATATTAAGAGAGAGTATGAGTAATCAAAATAATGTCAAACATGCCTCTGAAAAGTTAAAATTGTATTTTTGAAAAATTGATGGCACATTAGTCTTCTACAACCATTTAGTAATCAAGAATGTATGCATTAAGAAGGCTTGCCGACTTGAGCAATAACATAATCTAAGAAATGAAATTTAAGTTTCGAAATCCCAAACAAAAACTTTAAGATCAAGTGCAAGTTATTACAACTTTTTCATCATAGTACACATTTAAGGAAAGAAAAAAAATAATATAAAGAAAAGAAAATCAAATAGACTAAAATAAAACAAAGAAAACGAGACAAAGAAAAGAAGAAAAAAAGAAAAGAAAACTTCTCTCAGTTTAGTAATTCAAGGATTCTCGTTTAGATCATCCGCTCTTGTTCTGCTATGGTCACCAGTATACTAGTGAGGTGCAAATAGATCAGCATAAAACATGCTGCCTGGTCTCTATTGAGAAGAAGTGAAGGCTCGATATAGATTGGTCATCCCTAGTTCTATTCTGGCTTGTCCATCTCGCTGATCAATCATCAATCGTTCCATCATAATTTCCAATCTGTCGCATCTTTCCTCGGTGGAGAGATGTGATGGATGTGGTTCAAGTGGTTCAGTGTTTTCCTCTGCTGTCATCGCTGCTGGTGGGGCACCAAGATCGCCTACTAGAATCATGGAGTGTTTTTCTATCCACTTAGCAGTGATTGATGTAGCAGGTTTCACCATTTCTTCACCCTGTTTTGGTGACACTCTCACCTGCTCACATAGTTTGCTTATCAGGGAAGTGTGATGGAAGTAGCCTGTCGGAGGATCAAGAATTGCTGTCTGCCGAAGATCAATGGCTAGTAACATGCCCATATTAATTATGTCGCCTTTTATGATAGCAAGTAGTATACATGCTATGTGAAATGTTATATCTGACACATTCGAACATGGTAGTAGTGTATGATGAACAAATGTGCTCCATGCTTTTGCAATTGGGGTGAGGTCCACTGAGCGCAGTTTTCTAACTGAGCCATCTCTATTTCGTACCTAATCTGTGTCTGGTATGCATAAAACGCGTAGGATCTATTGAGTGTCTGCTTTTATAAGGTATTTCTCCATAGCTTGGAAACAACAATCATTATAGTTCGGTAGACCAAAAATTTCATTGATGACTTGAGGCGTGAAAGGTACCCTTTTTCCCCTCACATAACTCACCAATTGATCATGTGGGAATGGTTGGTCAGACTTTAGATCGGAGGCATTGGAGTAGAATTCCATTGCTAATGACTTGCTTGTTGTGGTGACGAATGTGGTTAGCTTCTGCCATCCTCTAGCCGCAATCATCGCTTGGATGTCAACAAATTCATCTGCTTCCAACTGAAAGTTTTTCTCACTCACGAACTTCTTGATTGCTGGGAGTTTGACATGAAACTCTTGTGTTGCCATGGTCTTGAATAAGAATGTATTGTGTGGTTGGGGGAGGATGTACGCGATCTTAGTTCGTTTTGCTTTTTGTTAGGTCGCCATTAGGTCCTGCAAAACAAGTATTCACACCCAGGGTTCAAAATATTCCAAGTTAGAGATAATTAATTTAAGCATGGTCCCCCTTGGAGAAATAACATCATAAATGGCCCTGAGTTTGTCCAACAAAATTCTAAATGATAATAGGGCATATACATTGGGTGTGCCATTTTCTTAAACAGTTGGAGTGCAGTATACATTTTGTGGTAACTAAGGTTCAAAATTGGTTGTGCCATTTTAACAAACAGTTGGAATGTAGTCATAAAATACATAACAATCCACATATATGCAACATTAACACGCATTCAATCTCAGAAAACCAACATGCATGTAAAATTGGTTGTGCCATTTCAACAAACAGTTGGAGTGCAATATATATTTTGTGGTAACTAAGTTTCAAAATTGGTGGTTCCATTTTGACAAACAGTTGGAGTGCAGTCATAAAATACATGAACAATCCACTGACATGCAACATTAACACACATTCAATCTCAGAAAACCAACATGCATGGATGAACAATTTTTAATACTTGCATAAATTCACATTTAAAGAACCCACATGCATCAATGAACAAGAAAGAGTTGATATTAGAAATTGGGGAAAACTTACTTAAGGATGAAAGAATGTTGGATAGGAGAGGAAAACTTACTTGAGGTAGACAAGATTATGTGAATGGTGGGAAACTGACGTTTGATGATAATGGAGGGAGGTTTGGAGAAGTGATAAGATGTGAGAAGTTGGGGGTTTTAAAACCCAGCAGTGCGCTTTAAGCGCACTGGGTGCGCTTAAGTCAATGACAAATCCTGCGAAATGCACTTCAAGCGCTCAGGGCACGCGTTTACAGAAGCATAACTACGAAATGCGCTTCAAGCGCTCAGGACGCGCTTCCGGCGCGCGTTTACAGAAGTTGATCCTGTGAAATACACTTCAAGCGCGCGTTTACAGAAGTTGATCCTGTGAAATGCGCTTCAAGCGCTTAGGACTTGTTTCAAACTCATCATACATGATAGAACTTGTTTCGTCATGCCTATGCGAAGGAAGTATCATCTATCCCTTTTCGTATGGTGCTTAATAACATTACACACTATCAAAGCCGATAAGACTCGCCCGTTCTATTCAACATGATTTTGTCTATTATCAACAAGAAATTAAGGATGATCAGTTCATCAATTTGTTTATAAGTAACCAACAACCATAATGGTGGCTTAGACTATCTTAACTGAACTATAATAGCACTATTTGCGACTTGCACTTAAGATTATTCTAATGCACAAGCGGTCAAACAATCTTCTTAAGGTTATCCTAATGCACAAGTGGTCAAACAATCTTCTCAAGGTCCACCGAGTTTCCCTTATCTTCCTATGACTTTGGTTTTATCGACGAAGTACAATTGCTCAAAATATGACACACAGCCTCATATACGGCCACTTGGTATGAAACATCTATTAAGTATCAAACTGAAACACTAAGTATGACATTAATATACTAAGCACAAAACAATCATTACCGCCAATAACTCCCTAATTTCTCCATTGCCCATAAATCCTTGATTTCTTTAGGCGCACAACTACATCAAACTACAATGTCATTATCAAAACATTTGTCTATTTTTAACTTTAATAGTTACATCCCAACATCCAGTTGGTGATTAAAGTTTCCTCAAATATTTTCGACAACATGCTATAACTATACCACCTACGACACACAAACTTCCTTCAGGTTTAGTGCTTCGTTTCAAGAGTCGCGTCTCCAACAAAATCAAACTTGAATTTCATTTTTGATTAAGTCCTACATCTGTTTCATGCCTTAACACCTCAATTTAACATTTCACTAATCCATTTCCTACATACGTCAAAATTCTGGACAAACCCGAAAATAATTTGCTACATCTACTTCCAACATTCATTCTGATACTTCTCAATTTCATCACGTCCTTTATTTGCAACTTGATGATTATCTTTTTATTATGACAGGTCAAACATATTGTATTCACTCCATCACTTTCCCATTTATATAAACCTTAAATTTCTACCTCGAACCTTGATACATCTTCATTATTGTGATTTCAATAAATCAAGCCTTACTAGTACCCACCAAACTTTTCCATTTCATGCTCAATTCTTTCCTACCAAACAAACATTTAACTCTTTTGATTGACGAATCCAATAACAACCCCATGACATGCACTCAAGTAGTGCCTTGGTATCATTGACATACCCTTCTAAAAAAAATGTATGAGTTACAGGTGAGATAATTCCTTTCAGGAATCCTTAATTTACATAAGCTACATATCCATGTGCTGCTCCAACAAGTCCTCATGACATTTTTTTTTTCAAAATTTAGTTTACTCGCTGGATTCTTATTCGTTTCCAACCTTCACCGATGTACAAATTGAAATAATCCTAACAATCAAACGTTCTAAAGAACGATTTCTCAACTATTCCCAGTAAGTACTTACTAAGAATTAATTAGCTATAAACCTCGTCCTCATAACTTTGCAGTAAAATATCTCAAAGATCTACATATTTTTCATCGTCCATCTAGTCATTGAAACACTCATTTTAAATCTTAACGCTTGACTGCCCAAGACCAACAAACTAAACCATAAATCATTTGTTACATTTCTTCTTTTTCACTTTCTACTATTAAATAAGATTATAAAATCTGATCCTCGAAATCTCCAAATACTCATCACACCGTCTAATTTCATCCATTTCGTCTTAAGATACAATACCGGGTCTTTTTCATCATTGACTCTAATCGTCTTAGTAATCTCACTAATTAAAACTCTTCTATTCATAACACAACATTTTTAGTAAATCTTCAAACACTCTCATCCATAACCTTGTGAATTTTAAACCATCAACTTAAAGATCAACCGTTTTAGGGTCCCAAATCAAATCTTGATCAATCCCTCTATCCTATCAAAATATACACATTCTCCAAATGTTTACCATCCTTTAATAAGCTTACTTTGCTACAATCTCTAGGTATTCTCATACTCTATACTTCCAATTCCACTTAATAGTGACATACAGTTCAATACATCAAACTTAACCCATTATGTTTATCCAGACATCACCCAAAATTCACACTTACGCGTCTACAGTTTCATCTAAAATCACTATCCATACTTACCATCTCCTAAAGCACACCAATATTTGTCACTTATCAAAGAAATATATATTCTCTCTCTCTCTCTCTCTCTCTCTCTCTCTATCTCTTATATACGTCATGAGATTCATACTTAACAATCTAAGTTGTGAATCTAGTTTAACTCGAATGCTCAACCTTACCCCTCAAGGTATTGACTATTCCTCAAAGCTTCATTTTCCTACCCAAGGTAGTATTCACCTCTAATGTGCAGTGCCCCTTGACTTTAATACAAGCCTCTTCCTGGACAACTAAGCACCAAATGCTATTCCAAAAAGAAGCCTCGTCTTCTCAACCATTTCATGATGTTCACATCTCTTTGATAGTTATCAAACTTCATCTAGTCTCATCCTAAAATCTTCCAAGAAAACATCTAATACTTTTCTTAACAAAAGTCCTCCACTTAGATCTTTACTTGAAATCTCTTATTAGTCTAATATTAATCCATCCATACTCATCATCTTCGAGTTAACACCAACACATAGCTTATGTGTCCTTGGAACCACTTTGTAATTTTCATGTCGTCGTGATTCGCTTCAACTCTGCCTGATAATCCTTCATCTCGAAGATCTTTTCCACTTCGTAAATCCACTTATCAGCTTTTTCTGAGTTCTCATCACCCTTGAACTTTGGAGGATGGTAATGACGAAAATCATCTAATCCCCTTAACGCAACAACACATATATCTATTTCCCTCTTCTCCAGCTCTCGCAGAGTCTATGCAGCTGTTTGTGCAACAACAGGAACATCCATGTTATTCATAGCTTTAACCATTTGGTCATCCTTATTGACGTTAACTCTTGCAGTGTCGTTCCTTCTTGGAGGTCTTGTTTCCTCAAAACCAACATCAAGAAGAGTCTTAACACCACTTCAAATCATTTCAAAACTAACTTTCGACTACATCAACACATAACAACTACCCCTGATCTAACAACTCAGACAAATTACCCCTGACACGTGATCAGATAACGACTCCCAACCTACAGGTTGACCTACAATCTATAACCAAAACTCCACATCCCTAAAGAAATCCAAACCAAGGCTCTGATACCACAATGCAACACCCCAATTTTTAACAGCGCAAGTGTATTTTTTTTTTAAACAAAGAAATAAAGAAAGAAATATTTTTCGATAAAATATTTAAGTCGTAACACAACGACAAAAGTCAACAATATTTACAAACAGCGGAAATAATTTTTGAAACAAAATCCAAAGTATTTAAATAGCAAAATACAACAGGGCTATGAGACCTATCAAACATAACTCATACCCTTGGAGTATTCTTGGCAGACACTTGCATAAAAGCACTGCCCTAAGAATCTCTACTTTCCCCACGTCACATTAAAAATTGGAACATGGACCTATCAAAAGAAAAGTCATCAGACAGTTTAAGTATAGATACAATCTTCCAAAATGAAATAAATACAATCACAAGAGAAAGACATCTAGTCCTTATACAACCACCTAATCTGATCATGCAACAAAAACTACACAACCCGAGTGATCTCCACGTGCCCCGCCAGATCCTCCTGACACAGCTTTGGTCGGGTATGACTAACTACTTTCCAATCTCTAGGGTACTAACCGGTAGGATGATCCTGGTTCTTATCTGAGGGCAAAGCCCAAATTTCCATAATAATTGTAAAGGTCACCAACCGAAATTAACAAACATCACATAACAAAATTCTTATATTTTCAAATGCTCAAAAGAACCTTTTGTCTTAGCATACTCCTCGAAAGGGTTTTCATATGTCCAAAAATGCATAAACGATGTTGAAAAATGAAGTTTTAACAAACTGCACTGTCGTAGCCGAATACAACTAAGAAAATGCAAATTTTCAGTTCTAAAATGGCTCTGAATCAATCAACACTTCAAACATTAATATTATCAATTATGAACACATAATTAACACCAAATTAATCTCCACAAATTCACACCCCAATTACACATCGAATATTGATAACATCAATTATGAACATATAAGTACATCAAAACTTAATCAATCCAACTTCATACCTCTAAGCAATTACGACAAATCAAAACAACATTCGAATAAGTATATACAATCATAGTATAACAAACATGACTCGCGTGCCAAGCACCCTAATGCAATGCGTATATGCCAAAATGCATGAATTTCTGGAATTCGAACCAAAACCCTCCTCGAAGGGGCATAAATCATAATTGTACCACCTATCACAAACCAATACTAATTAACGAGATGCCACCTATCACGGGTCAACACGATTTACTAAAAAGTGTAACTTGTAAACGTATCGCCTATCACAAACAGTACTGTTTACCAAGGTACCACCTATCACGGGTCAACACGATTTATTAAAAAGCGTAAATCATAAACGTACTGCCTATCACAGACCAATATTGTTTATTGAGGTGCCACCTATCACAAGTCAGCACGATTTACTGAAAATGTGTAGTCTATCATAGACCTACACGACGCGAAAATCCCTGCAAGGATATGATGAACCAACAGATCACATGGCATCATCTCTTGGCCCATCACTGTCACCACTATCACCATGGCCCTATCATGATTACCATGTACTATGAAATGCATGAGCATACTCTGACTCTTTTCACCATGATCATTAAGTAAATGCAGCTATTAAAAGATTCCCCTTTTTTAATACTCATTTAACACTAATGATTTTTCAAACACAACACAAAGCATACTCAAACATATTTATTCACCCCAATTTAAATTTCCACAACCACACATAAATCACATCTCCAAATTTCGTCCACACCTAAATTGAATTAAATTCATTCTCCACCAAGTCACACATAAATTTCTTCTAAAAAATTCATAATATTAATTATGAACACATCAATTTCACCAAACATGAATCACCAAAATTTTCAAACATTAATCACCCATATTCAATCTCCAAAATTTTCAACCATAAATCACCACAACAACATTAATATGTCAAAGTTCTCCCCACCGCTAACTCGGTGCCAACAGTCTTGATTCCTTTTCGAGACTCAAGGAGCTAACTACATAAACATAAATATTTATAACAATTTTTTCTCAATAAAATTAATCCACATACAACAAAATTCCTAAAATTAAATTCTTTCTCACACACCAAAATTTTAAAATCAAATAATCTATATTATTTAGTTAAAACTAAATAAAACAAATATGGTCCAAATTTCACATACACATACTCGACTATTAAAGCACCGAAATTTTTGAGTTAATAAAATACTCTAAACGTTTTTCTTTATATATCTTAGTGTTCTCATATGCGACATTCCGGAACTCCTCTAACTCGTGAAGCTGAAGAATTCTTGATTCGCCTGCCTTTACCAAGTCAAAATTCAAGTATTTCGTCGCCCAAGATGCTCGATGCTCTAGTTTGAGCGACAAATGACAGGCTTTACCATACACGATTTGATACATCGACATACTAAGGGAGGTTTTAAAAGCTGTTCGGTAGGCCCAAAGTGCATCATTTAGTTTCGCTGACCAATCTTTTCGTGAGGCATTCACTGTCTTTTCAAGATTTTGCTTAAGCTGCCTGTTGGATACTTCAACTTGCCCACTAGTTTATGGGTGATATGTCGTCGCCACCCTATGAAGCACATTATATTTCCTTAGAAGTTATTCCATTTTTCGATTTAGAAAGTGAGTGCCTTCGTCACCAATCAAAGCTCGAGGTACGCCAAAACGGGCGAGTATGTTCTTCTTGAGAAATGTGATGACCTATTTTGAATAATTAGTTTGAGTAGCAACTGCTTCAACCCATTTGGAGACATAATCTACCGCCACCAAAATATAAACTTTTTTATATGAGGATGGGAATGGACCCATGAAGTCAATACCCTACACGTCGAACACTTCTACTTCTAATATAGGATTTTGCGGCATCTCATCCCGTTTTGAAATATTACCGGTGCGCCGGCATCGATCGCACTTCTTCACGTAGTTGAGTGTATCTTTGAACAATGAAGGCCAAAATAATTCCGATTGGAGAACTCTTGCTGCAGTTTGACCATCACTAAAATGACCCCCATAATCAGAGTCGTGGCAGTGCCACAATACCTTTTCTTGCTCCTCCTGGGGCACATACCTTCGCAACAATCCATCTACTCCTCTTTTTTACAGGAAGGGTTCATCCCATACATAGAATTTGGCATCATGGATAAACTTTTTTTCGTTGTTGTTGCGTGAAATCAGATGGAATTGTCTCACCTACCTTTAAATTAGCAAAGTCGGCGAACCAAGGTGCCATGACAATAGCTAAAATGTGTTCATCGGCAAATTGGTCTCGAATCGGTCTAATATCTTCATCCTCCTCAACTTTCTCCAATCGAGATAGGTGGCCAGCTACAGTGTTCTCTGATCCCTTCTTATCTCAGATCTCAATGTCGAATTCTTGTAGTAATAGAATCCATCTAAGTAACCTTGGTTTTGATTCTTGCTTAGTAAACAAATACCTCAAGGCAGCATGATCAGTGTAAACAATAACTTTCGATCCTAATAAATAAGATCGAAATTTATCAAAAGCATAAGCTACAGCTAATAATTCTTTTTTAGTTGTGGCATAATTGTGTTGGGTTTGATTTAAAACGTGGCTAGCATAGTAGATTACATGCAACATCTTGTCTTTTCTTTGTCACAAGATTGTCCCAATAGCGTTGTCACTTGCATCACACATGATTTCAAAAGGTAGTGACCAGTCAGGTGCAGTAACAATGGGAGCAGTTATCAACTTATTTTTCAAATTGTTAAAAGCATGCAAACAATCCTCATTGAATTTGAAAGGTGTGTCTTTCACAAGTAGGTTTGTGAGTGGTTTTTCAATTTTAGAAAAATCTTTTATAAACCTCCTATAAAATCAGCGTGGCCTAAAAAGCTTTTAATGCCTTTTTTGTTGGTAGGAGGGGGAAGTTTTTCAATAACTTCAACTTTGGCCTTGTCTACCTCGATCCCCTTGTGGGAAATTTGGTGGCCTAATACAATTCCCTTTCGTACCATAAAATGACATTTTTCCCAATTTATGACCAAGTTGGATTTTTCACACCTTTCTAATACAAGAGACAGATTAATCAAACAATTATCTAAAGATGAACGAAAGACATAAAATTCGTCCATAAATACTTCGATATGTTTTTCAATCATATCAGAGAATATGGACATCATGCACCTTTGAAATGTGGCAGGTGCATTGCACAGCCCAAACGACATTCGCTGATAAGCAAAAACCCCATACGGACATGTGATTGCAGTTTTCTTTTGATCCTTGGGTGCCATAACTATCTGATTGTGTCTCGAATAGCCATCCAGCAAGCAATAATACTCATGTCTGGCTAGCCGCTCAAGCATCTGATCAATGAAAGGGAGCGTGAAATGATCCTTCCTCGTAGCCATGTTCTACCTTTTATAGTCAATACACACTCTCCAACCTGTAACTGTTCGTGTAGGAATTAGATCGTTCTTTGCATTTGTGACGATGGTCGTTCCACCCTTTTTTGGTACAACTTCGACGGGACTCACCCAAGGGTTGTCTGAAATGGGGTATGAGATCGACTTCTAGGAGCTTTACCACTTCTTTCCTAATCACTTCTTTCATTGCCAGATTCAATCTCCTTTGGAGTTGTACTACCGGTTTGTGATTGTCATCCATTAGGATTTTGTGCATACAAAAAGTCAGACTTATTCCCTTCAAGTCCTCAATGGACCAACCGATGGCACCCTTATGCTTTCGCAGAATTCTCAACAACTTTTCTTCTTGTAACTCACTCAAGCTTGCACTAATTATGGTTGGATTTTTTTCTTCTTCACTCTGGAATACATATTTTAAATGAAGAGGCTGAAGAAGCAATGTAGATTTACAAGAAAGGGGGGTTTGAATTGTAAATGCAGCTTTTAAAAATTCCTGTTGAAAACTTAAGAAAATAACTCAAGATTGATCTTGGTTGTGAAAACAGCAAACGGAGAACGTTCTTGGTTTTAACCAGAAAACATAGAACGTTCTTGGTTAGTTAAAATCAGTAATTCAGTTTATGTATTTAACTTGATAATCAATCAAACTGGAAGTGAATAGATAAGGGAAGAGATACCACACAAAGATTTATCCTAGTTCACCCAATGTGGGTTACGTCCAGTCCTCACGCTGTGAGATTTTCCACTAAGTGTTTAAAATGAAGAACCTTCTTAAACTTACAACACCTAGTATAAATCTACCTTGATCTATTTCCACCTCTATTACTTTCCACCCAGAAAGCAATAACAGCACCTATCTAACCTTGATAGGAAGTGATCTTAAACAAACTATAAGGAAACTCTTATAGTTTGAGTTTTTACAAATGGATTGCTTTTGACATAATCTGATATTGCTCAACTCTTGTTTGAGAATAGATTCTTTACAACACCTATCAATCAAACTGGAAGTGAATAGATAAGGGAAGAGATACCACACAAAGATTTATCCTAGTTCACCCAATGTGGGTTACGTCCAGTCCTCACGCTGTGAGATTTTCCACTAAGTGTTTAAAATGAAGAACCTTCTTAATCTTACAACACCTAGTATAAATCAACCTTGATCTATTTCCACCTCTATTACTTTCCACCCAGAAAGCAATAACAACACCTATCTAACCTTGATATGATGTGATCTTAAACAAACTATAAGGAAACTCTTATAGTTTGAGTTTTTACAAATGGATTGCTTTTGACAGAATCTGATATTGCTCAACTCTTGTTTGAGAATAGATTCTTTACAAAGGATCTAATGATAATTTCACAATCTGATATGTGAATATACAACAACAACTATTTTGCGAATGCAGAAAGTGATATTGCCTCTATTTTGTAGAATTTCAAGTTTAAGTGTGATTGTATTTTGGATTACTCAGCACTTGAATTTCTTGCCTTCATACTGGATAATGGCCTTCTATTTATAGGCTGAAGATGCACTGGATGGAAGTACAAAAGAGCTGTTGGAGAGGCTCTGCTTTTTCCTGGTTTTAAGGCAGTACTTTAAGCATGCTATGACATAGCCTTTTTTACTTTTGGTTTTAGCATTTAAAGCAGTCCTGTACTTTTCTGACAACGTCCTTGATGTTTCTTCATTGATATTGGATGATACATTCTCCATCTTGAGTCTTGAGTGCAGCTAGACAAGATTGGAGAAGAATTGCAAGCTGAAACAGAGCTGATGCAGGGCTGCTGTTGTTTGTGCAGAAAACGGAGAATGATAAACGTTCTCGGTTTTTAGAATGAACTTTCTTGAGCTTAAATAATCATTCTGGAGTTCCCATTTTAATCATTCTGGATTTCCTTTGTAATTGTCTTGTCATATGTCAAGATTGATTGAGCTTTCTTTACATTTGAATTTTTGGAGTTCTTCAAGGTGTCATGACTTTTGTCCAACTTTGAGTCCTTTTAATTTTGAGATCAAATAGCCTTTTTGAGCTTGGATGAATCCTACTTGTTCCTTGCCATGTACTGATTAGATATGAGTAAATTTCTTAGGCAGATTCTTTGATAAAGATGTAGAAAAAGTTTGAACAACATGCTGTGATGAACTTTTTTGAGGCTGGAGCTCTTTCACTGTTTTAGTGTTCTTGTTGCTGTTTTCTTTGCTTTGCTTGATTAAATTCACTCAAAAGCACAAGTTAAATTAACATGACATTTAGAATCATAATTAACATTCTTAATTAACTTTTTGGTTGTTTTCATCAAAACATTAAATTGAGATTTTGTCTCAACAATCTCCCCCTTTTTGATGATGACAAACATGTTAATTTAGATTTTAATTCTGATTCTAATTTTAATCAAAGAAAGCTTAAAAGCTCCCCCTCAGAATATGCTTCAGATTTTTGAACCAACATAAAATCTAAAATAATTCCCCCCCTTTGTCAACACAAAAAGATTGGGGAATGCAAAGGAAATGTATACTACACATAGAAAACAATGAGTATATTCCACTTTTAAGAAAAGTAACATTTTCTAAAAAACTCCCCCTTAATATTTTGAAATTGATATCCTTTAAAATTTCAAAATTCCAAAACCCAAGCAAGATGTCTCTTTGCTCTTTTGCCTTCTTTCGCAACATACAATATTTTAATATGAACATGATAATGAGCGCAAGGGAAGCAAAATGAATGTGATATCATGTCAAGTATAATTTCTCTCTTTACAAAACATTTTTATGCTAAAAACGTTTGTATTTATCAAAAACAATGAAAGAGATTTGTTCACATAAAAAAAAAATGATTTTAGTTCCTTGAATGAATTAAATAGTAATCATGATCAGAATATACCTTAATAAGATCCAAAGAAGTACTTGAATTAGACAAGAGGACAATGTGAATATGTGCTTCTTCTAAAGAACCACCATTCAAACTTGTTACTATTTCTTTGATCTGATGGCTGACTTTCATCAAGACTCCAGTAGCAGCAGCTTTGGCACCATATTCTTCCAGTTTAGTTCTTCCAATTAATTTGATCATGAGTTTTTTGTAGGAAAGGTCAATAGTGAGATGTGTGTAGGAGTGCCAAAACTAAATGGTTCAAACTCATTTAGAAGTTGTTGATGTTTTTTCAACCATATCATCTTAATAGAAAACATTAGATTTGATTGAATGTTGCATATAAACTGTCAAGAACATTTGGCAGAATGTTCAGCTTTTCTGCAGAATATTTTGCTTTTCTGCAGAATGTTCTGCTCTTCTGCAGAATTTTCTGTTTTTCCAGAGAATGTTTCTGTCTTTGGCAGAATATTCTGCTTTGCTGGAGAAAGTTTCTTGCTTCTGCAGAATGTTTCTCTCTTCTGCATAATGTTCTGCTTTTCTGCATAATGTTATGCTCTTCTGTACAATGTTTTGCTCTCTTACACAATGTTCTGATCTTCTGCACAATTTTCTGCTCTTCTGCACAGTGTTCTACTTTTCAGCAGAATGTTCTGCTATTCTACACAATATTCTGCTCTTATGCACAATTTTCTGCTCTTCTACATAATGTTCTGCTTTTGTGGAGAATGTTTCTGTCTTCTGTAAATGAACCTTTTTGCTTAAATTGATCATTCTCTTGGATTTTGCCTTTATCATTCTCCAGCTTTTAAAAGGATAATGAAACATAGACTGTTTATTAATCTCGATTTCCTGGAAAGCATTTTGTTGCTGCTGTCCATAATGTTCTTCTTCTTCATCTCCTTAGCTTTAATGTTTCCAAAGGTTATAGATACTCCAAATTTTTCTAATGAGAGGAGGCACCATACTTTTCCATTCATGTGTTTTGAGCATACCTTGTTCATGTATCAATGTTCTTTCTTGATTGTTGGATGGTGTTCCTACATCATAAGTTAGTAATGATTTTGGTACCCATATTTGTTTGGGTCCTTGATGGTTAGTATATCTTATTTTAGAAGATTTTTTAAAACTTGAACTCTTTTAAAAATAGCAAGTTGATTCAAAGTGATCATTTTTTGAAAAATAGGAATACTTTGTTGTTGATCTTCGATAAGGTTTCAAAATCTGAGTTTTACATGGATTTGAAATTGATTTTGCTGATATTCCAGATTGTTCTCCTTTTCACAGATTTTCTGCAAACGGTTCAGCTTTCATTTTGGAACTTTCTCCGTTTTGAGAACAACATGGAGAACGTTCTCCGTTTTGCAGCTTTTTCAAAACTGTTTTGACAGGATGGTTTCCTTTTTTAAAAAGCTTTTTCCTTTCAATCTTTTCATCTCTTTTTCTAAAATAGCAAGCAAATTCCAGATGTCCAAGTTTTTTGCAATAAGAACATTTGGTTTTACTTTTATCCTCTTTTCTTTCCGAAACAAAAAAGTTTTCATATATTTTCGTTTTTTGAGTTTTATCAAAACCAAGACCAGCTTTATCAAATATTCCCACTTGAGATCCCATGATTTTTTGAAAGGTTTCAGTAGCTTTAATAAAATTTGATAAGTCATTTCTAAGAAATTCATTTTCATTTTTAATGATAACATTCTCCGTTTTCGTTGCAAAACATTCTTGATTTTCAGATTCATTAGTTTCCTTAAAATGAGATTCTTGCATGTTCTGAATGATGTTTTTTAGTTCATCAATCATAACCTGAGCTTTCTCTTTTTCCCTTTTTTCTTTTTAAAATTGATCTTTTAAAGAGCTACATTTTTGAACAAGCAGATTTGAATCATTAAGTAAGCTATCAAAATCTTTTTCAATTTGTTAACATAAAAGACATGGTTCAGAATTTATTACCTCATTGTCTTTAGTATCTGCCATTAAACACAAGCTAGCTTCTTCAGGTTCCTCTGTTTCTGTTTCATCATAATCATCCCAGTTCACCATCAAGGAGTTTTTCTTGAAAGGGAACTTCTTTGGTGCTCTTTTGTTCAAGAGACATTCAGTTTTGTAATGTCCTTGTTTATTGCATCCAAAGCATGTGATTTGACTTATGTCTACCTCTATTTTGAAGTTTTCTTTTTGATTTAAAAATCCCTTTTTGATATGATCCCTTTGTAAGACCCATAATTTTTAAGTGTATTTTATGTATTTTGGTGTATTTTCGGTATTGAACTCAGAGGCTTTTTAGCCAAAGTTATTAATATTTTGGAGTTTATATGTCCAAGAAGATATTTTGATGCCTGATTAGAATTACTCGTCGATAAATAAATTAAATTAACTGCGGTGAATCTTTTGCAAAGAGTTTAATGCGTTATGGGCGAAATGGTAATTTAACAAATATCTAGATATTTTAGATATTTGTTAATTATATTATATAAATAATGAGTATATAAAGAAAAGGAAGGGAAGGAATTGGGAAGAAAAGAAAAAGAAAGGAAAGAAAAAGAAAGAAAGGAAAAGCAAAGGAAAGAAAACACAAACTTCATCTTCTTCCTCTGCCTTGCGTGAAACATTTTCCTCCTTCCTCCATCTTCTTCCATTTTCGTTGTTTTTGCTTCCTTTGAGTTCGAAATTGATAGTGGGTGATAGGACAAGGATTTCTCAACTTCACTCTTCACCTTTGATTCGAAAACGAAGAAAAACGGTATTAGGGATTCAAACACAAACCTTCCCGTTTCATCTAGATCTAAGCCTCCTTTCAAGAAGTGATAGAAGGGAAAGTTGCTCACTACCATGCTACGGTGCTAGGGGACCAACTTTGGACGCGACGTTGCGAGCGGAGATTTTACCGGATTTACTCGTGGTACCGTAATCGAACGTAAAAGCTAAAGTGAAGGTAAGGGCTCCTTCCAAACTTTTAGTTTGCATTTAGGGACTTACTTGTGGTTGTGTGGAAAAGAATTTGGTTAGGGTTTATGTAATGTTTTGTGGAGAATGAATTTTAAACCAATTATGTATGATTTCGAGTATATGAAACTTGTTGTGTTTGAGTGATGGATTGTGTTAATTTGTGTCGTCGTACTTGGCGTGTTCTTACTTGATGGTTGTTGGTTGATGTGATTTGGTGTGAATCGTTCATTGATTTGGATATTATGTTCGAGTTTGTTTGGTGTGAAATTTGAAAACCATTAGAGTTAAACGAGTATTAAGAATGGGGAATCTCTTAACATCTCGTTTACTTAATGTGTGTTTTGGAAAATCGTTCAAGTTAAATGAGAATTAAGAATGGGGAATCTCTTAATGTCTTATTTACTTGAAGTTTGTTTTGAAAATCGTTTAAGTTAACTGAGCGTTAAGAATGGGGAATCTCTTAATGTCTTGGTTACTTAATGTTGTTTTGAAAACCATTAAGTTAAATGAGTATTAAGAATGGGGAATCTCTTAATGTCTTGTTTATCTAATGTGTACTTGTGAAAATCGTTTAAGTTAACTGGGCGTTAAGAATGGGGAATCTCTTAATGTCTCGGTTACTTAACGTTTGTTTTGGAAAAATCGTTTAAGTTAAATGAGAATTAAGAATGGGGAATCTCTTAATGTCTTGTTTGCTTAATGTTTATTTTTGAAAATCATTTCAGTAAATGAGCATTAAGAATGGGGAATCTCTTAATGTCTTGTTTACTGAATGTTTTGTTGTGGAAATCGTTTAAGTCAAAAGTATATTAAGAATGGGGAATCTCTTAATATGTCTGTTTGCTTAACGTTTGGCGTGAAAATCGTTAAGCTAAATGAGTATTAAAAATGGGGAATCTTTTAATATCTGCATTTACTTAACGATTGTTGTGAATGGAGTTAATGTATGCTCATGCATTTCATTTGGTAAATTGTGCTGACCCGTGATAGGTGGCACCTCGGTAAACTGTATTGACCCGTGATAGGTGGTACGTTTACGATTTACTTTTTGGTAAGTTGTGCTGACCCGTGATAGGTGGCACCTCGGTAGGTAGTACTTTGGCCTGTGATAGGCGGTACCCTTACGACTTACGCTTTTTCTTTTAGTAAATCGTGCTGACCCGAGATAGGTGGCACCTCGGTAAACAATACTGACCCGTGATAGGTGGTACGTTTATGATTTATGCTTTTTAGTAAATCGTGCTGACCCGTGATAGGTGGCACCTCGGTAATTGGTACTTTGGCCTGCGATAGGCGGTACAATTATGATTTACGGCCCTTCGAGGAGGGTTTTGGTTTGGAATTCCGAGTCCATGCATTTTGGCATATACGCATTGCATTAGGGTGCTTGGCACACGATTCGTGCTTGATTCAAATTATGATTGTGTTGATTTTGCTAAGTGTTATGTTTTGAACTTATGTGTAAGTGTGTTTGATTCAAATTATGATTGTGTTGATTTTTGCTAAGTGTTATGGTTTGAAACTATGTGTAAGTATGTTTGATTCAAATTGTGATTGTGTTGATTGTACTAAGAGTTATGTTTTGGATTTGTGTGATAGTATGTTAGATTGTAAAACATTTTCGAAACTCGTAATGTCGTGGTGATTGTACGGGTATTGCTAAGTGTTAAGGTTTGGAGTGGTGTTGGAATATGATTGAGTTGGTTTATGTATTTTTGAAAGAATATACAGGGAAATCGATTTACCCAATCGATTTGATGAGTTACAGGGGCTCTGTTTTGCACGAAATCGATTTACCCAATCGATTTGGTAAATCGATTGGATTCAATTGGATTCAAGTCAGGGGCTTTGTTTTCCAAAAATCGATTTGTCCAATCGATTGGATTCATTACAGGGGCTCTGTCTTGTCTGTCAATCGATTGAGTCAATCGATTTACCCAATCGATTGATTTAATCCTAGAGTTCAATTTTCACTAAAAACTTTCAGGAAATTGATTTCCCCAATCGATTGGCTCAGTGGAAAATCTTATTTTGAGTTAGATAATTGATTTCTCAATTGATATATCAATGTTTTGGTTAGTTGTATATTACTTGATATTTTGAGAACTTTATTTGACTTCATTTACATTTGGCAAGCATTATATGAACTTTTAGCATATGGGAAAATCCTTCTAAGATGCATGATAAGTTGAGAAGGTTATTTGTGCATTTAAAAGCTTAAATTTTATGTGTTAACTGTTAATTTTCGGTTGGTGACCCTTTACAACTATTGTGGAAATCTGGGCTTTGCCCTCAGATGAGAGTGAGGATGATCCTACCGGTTCGTACCCTCCGGATGGGAATGTGGATGGGAGTGCTTGATTGGAGCTACGTTAGGAGGATCTCACGGGGCGCGTGGAGATTACTCAAGGCGTATAGTTTTTGTTATGTATAGAATGATCAGACTAGGCTGTCACCCAGGCACATATGTCTTTCTTTTGGGCTACTTTTATGTTAAGTTGGAAGGATGTACATGTACTATCGTTGACATCAGGACATGCTTTGGATTTATATTTTGAAAAACTTTTCCGCTGTTTGTAAATTATAATGACTAAATTATATATCCAAAGGCTTTTCCTTATGTACTTACTCTGTTTTATTTAAGTTCTTTTAAAAAAAAAAATACACCCTCGCTTAGAAAAACGGGGTGTTACACCCTTCTTCTCATCATTCTTTGTATCTTTTTTGTAAGACGAACTATTTCTTCATCAACATCTTCTTGTTCGATTTCTTCTGAGTCCTCATCTGAACTTTCTTGAGATGTTTTCAAAGCTATTGCTTTGCCCTTTTTGATTGGTCTGTCTTCTTGTACCAGCACTTCATGTGCTCGTAATGTTCCAATCAATTCTTCCAGAGGCAGTGATTCAAGGTTCTTGGCTTGGCTTATAGCCGTTACCATTGGTCTCCAAATAATTGGAAGGCACCTCATGATCTTTCTTACTCTTTCTTGTACTGTGTAAGCTTTGCCAAGAGAACGCATTTCATTTACTATTGTAGTAAATCTTGAGTACATTTCATCAATGGTTTCTCCTTGTTGCATTTCGAACAGTTCGAATTTCCTTATACCAATGTCTATTCTTGTTTCCTTGACATGGCTCGTTCCTTCATGATGAGTTTGTAATGTATCCCAAACTTCTTTTGCAGTTGTGCATTCGTCTACTCTTTCGCTATCTTCCCTGCTTAAAGCACATGATAAGAATAGCTGAGCTTTAGAATTTAAAAGTACCTTAGCTTTATCATCTGCTGTCCAGTCTGCTTCTCTTTTTAGGGCAGAATTTGAGTCATTTTGATCAACTCTTGGTGTGAAATCTCCATCTGTAATGATGCGCCACATTCCTGTGTCATGAGACTTTAAGAACAACTGCATTTTGTCTTTCCAAAAGTAGTAGTCTGATCCATTAAAGTAAGGTGGTCTGTATAATGACACTCCTTCAGCAATGTACATATTTCTTGACATTTTTCTTCTAGATCTTTTTCTCTAACACTTGTTAGGTGTTTTTTGAACTTTCTAGAGACCGAGCTCTGATGCCAATTGAAGAAGCAATGTTGATTTACAAGAAAGGGGGGTTTGAATTGTTTATGCACCTTTTAAAAATTCCTGTTGAAAACTTAAGAAAATAACTCAAGATTGATCTTGGTTGTGAAAACAGCAAACGAAGAACGTTCTTGGTTTTAACCAGAAAACAGAGAACGTTCTTGGTTAGTTAAAATCAGTAATTCAGTTTATCTATTTAACTTGATAATCAATCAAACTGAAAGTGAATAGATAAGGGAAGAGATACCACATAAAGATTTATCCTGGTTCACCCAATGTGGGTTATGTCCAGTCCTCACGCTGTGAGATTTTCCACTAAGTGTTTAAAACGAAGAACCTTGTTAATCTTACAACACCTAGTATAGATCATCCTTGATCTATTTCCACCTCTATTACTTTCCACCTCTATTACTTTACAAATGGATTGTTTTTGACAGAATCTGATATTGCTCAACTCTTGTTTGAGAATAGATTCTTTACAAAGGATCTAATGATAATTTCGCAATCTGATATGTGAATATACAGCAGCAGCTGTTTTGCGAATGCAGAAAGTGATATTGCCTCTGTTTTGTAGAATTTCAAGTTTAAGAGTGATTGTATTTTGGATTACTCAGCACTTGAATTTTTTGCCTTCATACTGGATAATGGCCTTCTATTTATAGGCTGAAGATGCACTGGATGGAAGTACAACAGAGCTGTTGGAGAGGCTCTACTTTTTCCTGGTTTTAAGGCAGTACTTTAAGCATGCTATGACATAGCCTTTTTTACTTTTGGTTTTAGCATTTAAAGTAGTCCTGTACTTTTCTGACAATGTCCTTGATGTTTCTTCATTGATATTGGATGATACATTCTCCATCTTGAGTCTTGAGTGCAGCTAGACAAGATTGGAGAAGAATTGCAAGCTAAAATAGAGCTGATGCAGGGCTGCTGTTGTTTGTGCAGAAAACGGAGAATGATAAACGTTCTCGGTTTTTAGAATGAACTTTCTTGAGCTTAAATAATCATTCTGGAGTTCCCGTTTTAATCATTCTGGATTTCCTTTGTAATTTTCTTGTCATATGTCAAGATTGATTGAGCTTTCTTGACATTTGAATTTTTGGAGTTCTTCAAGGTGTCATGACTTTTGTCCAACTTTGAGTCCTTTTAATTTTGAGATCAAATAGCCTTTTTGAGCTTGGATGAATCCTACTTGTTCCTTGCCATGTACTGATTAGATATGAGTAAATTTCCTGGGCATATTCTTTGATAAAGATGTAAAAAAAGTTTGAACAACATGCTGTGATGAACTTTTTTGAGGCTGGAGCTCTTTCACTGTTTTAGTGTTCTTGTTGTTGTTTTCTTTGCTTTGTTTGATTAAATTCACTCAAAAGCACAAGTTAAATTAACATGACATTTAGAATCATAATTAACATTCTTAATTAACTTTTTGGTTGTTTTCATCAAAACATTAAATTGAGATTTTGTCTCAATAGAGGCAACTGCTTGAGTTCAATCAGTGGTGTCTTTTTCTCCGAGGGCTTATCTTCATTCCCTTTCAACTCCTCCCATCTAGTAGGAAAACGACGAGAGTAGGATGGTGATGCTTCTAACATGGCTAAAACATCTTTCATCTTTGGATCTTCATTTTCTTTAACAGCATCTTGGGGTAGGCATAACACACTTTTTAATGGCAAATTGGGTGTTTGATGCTATATTTCTTCGTTGACTATCTCATCTAAGATCTTGATTCGATTGCACCCTTCTCCTTCTTTTAAGTGTTCCATGGCTTTTAGAATGTTAAAAGTGACAGTTTCATCGTTTACTTTTAAGGTTAAGGTTCCATCCACTACATCAATCACAACTCGCTCTGTTGCTAAGAACGGTCTCCCCAAAATCAAAGGAATGTCATTGTCTTCCTCCATGTCTAGTACCACGAAATCCACTGGAAAAATGAACTTGTCCACTTTAACCAACACATCTTCCACCACTCCATAGGGGTGTTTCACTGAGCGATCTACAAATTGTAGCAGTAACTGTGTGTTTTTGACTTTTCCAATGCCTAGTTTTTTGTATATGGAAAGGGGCATAACACTTACTCTAGTCCCAAGATCACACAGTGCCTTCCCAAAATTTCTATTTTCAATGGCGCACGAGATTGAGAAGCTTCCAAAATCGTTGAGCATCGGCGGCAGTTTTCTCTGTATTATAGCACTACATTCTTCGGTAAGCATCATTGTTTCACTACTGATTTTTCTTCTCTTCGACATAATCTCCTTCATGAACTTGGCGTATGTTGGCATCTGTTCCAGTGACTTTGCAAAAGGAATGTTAATTTGTAATTTTTTAAAAACATCAAGGAACTTACCGAATTATTTATCTGTTTCTTCCTTTTTTAACCTTTGAGGAAACGGAAGTCGAATTTTTGGTTTTGGTAGTGATTCCCTCTTATGTACCACAGGTTCTTCCTCCTTATCAAGAGTGATGTGCTCCTCAATTGATGGTGTGACTGTTTCCTCTGAGTGGGTCGAAATTGAAGTACTTACACTATGTTTGGCTTTAAGCGGTACTTGTTCACTTACCTTGCCACTCCTTGTTGTCACGACATTGACATTATTTTGCGGATTTGGAACCGTGTCACTAGGCCAATTTCCAGTCGTTCTTTGTGCCATTTGTTGAACAAGTTGACCCACTTAAGTTTCCAAATTCTTTATGGAGGCAGAGTGATTTTTCTGGATGGCTCTTGACTCTTCAATGAAAGAACTTGTGCTTGTCACTTATTTCTCCATAGCACTCTCCCAAGCAGCCTTTCTAGGTGGGAATTGGTTTGTTTGAGCTCCTTGTTGACCCTGATATCCAGCTTGCTGATCTCTCCAAGAAAAATTTGGATGATTTCTCCAACCAGGGTTGTACGTACTAGAGTAGGGATTATTCTGCCTCCCCTTATTATTCACAAAATTCACCTATTCTAGTTCTCCTAACTCATTGTCATCCAGTGCTTCACAAGCTCCAGTTTTATGTGCTCCTCCACAAAGGTTACAACTAGTATGCTTTAGTAATTTGGCAGGAGCCACTTGGAGTTGTATATTTAGAGTTGCCATCCCCTTCTTTATCTCAATGGCGATAACCTCTTCTATCTGTTTTGAGAATAATATGCCTGGAGCCAACCCATCCATAACATTCAACTCCAATATACCACTTGTTGACCCACCACCTCTGTCATACAACATCATTTGTTCATTTGATGCCATGATCTCAATAATCTTTCATGCTTCTGTTGCGGTACTGTAATTCAAAGAACCACCTGTTGTGGCATCCAACATAATTCTAGTGCTCAACCTCAAACCATTACAAAATATTTGCATTTGGGCAGTGTTGTCATAAGCATGATTAGGACATCCTGCTAGTAAGTTTCTGAATCTCCTGTAAGTGTCACAAAAATATTCTCCCTCTTTCTGTTTGTAACTGAAAATCTCTTGCCTTTTTCTAACGAACATAGCTGGGGGAAAATACTGTTCCAAAAACTTATCTTTAAGGTCATCCCATGTGGTGATGCTATCGGCAGGAAATGAATTAAGCCACTCCTTAGCATTATTTGTCAATGAAAATAGAAATAGTTTCATTTTCTTGCCTTCTTCAAACAAACCATCCACCTTCACTATTTCACATAATTTCAAGAAATTTGTGAGAGGTCTATTGGCATCTTCGTTATGACTACCGAAAAAATGAATTTCCATCAACTCTCGGTATAGACCGGGGCTTATTTCAAACTTGTTGACTGTAACCGGTTGGTGATGGATGGGCTATCGAGCACGATTTCTATTTCGATTCCCATACTCGCTGAGAGTACGTTCTGGTGGCGGTGGATCGACCATCTTAGTAAATATGACGAAATCACCCAAAACCTCTTCTTCCACCACTAAATGTCTTTCCCTTTGTCTCCTTTCTCGAGCTGCCTTTCTATGTGCTTTCGCTGTTTTTTCGATTTTTGGATCAAAGATAAGTTTAGCTGAGGACTGGTCTCGCATACAAGGTTACACAGATTGTGAGTAATGAAGAGTTTTAAAATAAAGAAAAATAAATAATTAAAATCAAAACAATTTTTTTTTTTGCAGAGCAAAATATTTCAATCAAGTAACTAAATTAAATTCAATAGTGATATGGCAATCCCCGACAACAGCGCCAAAAACTTGATAGCGTTTCAGCAAGTGTACTGAATCGTTGCAAGTAATAATAAAACAGTAGTACCGAGTGTCGAACTCAAGGATTGCGTTTTACTATTGAATTATATTTAATTACTAAAATTGAACAAAAAGTTTCCAATTTGATTGAAATAATATTTAAAATTAACAACTATAATGAAATTGATCCTTTATAATGAGAAAAATTTCAGGGATGAATTTCACTTTGAATCCAACCTTGGTGTCTAATTTGATCCTAGTTACTGAATTCCTTCATTAAATTATTACCGAATTCTCTTTATTATTCTTGTCCTAATGTCTTAGTGACACAACCTTTAATTCCAAAGTAATCCCAAATTCCTTAGTAGATTTAAGATTAGAATTAAGCATTACCGTATAGAAATTCTCTTGTAAACTATTGTTTTGTAACTAATTTAATTGGTTTCATGACCTGCATCTATCCCTAGACTACAAATTCATGAATTTCTCATCTCAAGCATTCTTAAAGTCCACTTTCGTTTCAAAATACGAATCATAGAACATTTTAATGTTGATCAAGCAATAAAAATCATTAAGCACAAAGATGAGAAAAATTATTCAATAAACATATTCATATAACTAGAAATCAAATCAGAAAAATAAGGGTTTCATCTTGTTACACTAATCCCTAACAAATAGGGTTTAGTTACTCATGATAGAGATACAAAAGATAGAGATTAGAGAAGAATTACAAGAAGGATTCATGAATGATTCATGATAAAACTGCCCCAATGGCGTTAGAAATGGTCGTCTTTGAGTTTCTATGCTAGGGCACAAGTGTCCAACTTCCCTATCGTCAAAAAGATGCCTAAACAGTGAAAAATTGTGTTTTTATGAATGGTGATGCGCGTCGCGCGCCCCAGGCGCAGGATTTACGCTCCGGGTGCGCCTGGACAGTGTCACTGGTTCAAAAGTGCGCCTCAGGAGCAGCTTTTGCGCTTCAGGCGCGTCCTAGCAGTGGCAAAATACTGGAAATGTGCCTCTGGTCCAACTGTTGCGCTTCAGGCGCACAACTTCTTCTGGTTGACGTTTTATGCATTTTGCACCTCTTTAGAGTCTGAATTGGGTTCTGATGTCTTCATGAAAGGTGTAGCTATAGATCTTAGCTTTCATTTGAACTTGGTTTGACTGCAATTGGACATCTAGAACTTCAAATATGGCGGAAATATTCCACATAGGTCATGTCAATTTCTCACCAAAATTTAGCACTGTAGTAAAACAACGTAACAACGCAAAACTCCGAAAAATCTCTACTTAATCAAGGAAATAAGAACACAAACATTTTATTAAATAAATGAAATAAAATTAACAGAATATATCAAATAAATTATTAAATTAACTAATGAATAAAAGATAAATAAGAGTAAAAACAATAAAAAACATGCATATAATGAAGAGTAATCAGCATGTTTTTTTTTTTTATTTTATGAAACCTTATGTTGATTGTTATTGTATGAATGATATGTACTTGAGTGCTCTTGTTTACTTAATTGAAATTGTGATTACTTGAATGTGCCACCTGTTTGATTTCTTATTATGTGATTGATATAACTGAATTATGCATTGTGAGTGGTGTGAACCAAATATTGAGATTTTATTATGATTGACTGATATACATATATAATGATGCAAATTATGAATATTGTGAATTCAAACTGAAACTTATTAAGTTGTGATAATCGAGTAAGTATAAGATATTTGTTGTAGATTTTGTAGTGAAAATTATTTAGTCATCTTATTGGGAGGATTTGACAAACTTAGTGATTTGGGAAAGTACAATTGAATGATTCTGATCGTGGAGGGCTACAGTCAAATTATAAGATTGATAGACCTTGGGTGTGACACCCCGATTTTTAAACAGCGCAAGTGTATTTTTAAACAGCGCAAATATTTACAAGCAGCTGAATAATTTTTAAAATCAAAATCCAAAGTATTCAAACATCAAAATACACCGGGGCTATGAGGCCTATCAGACATAGCTCATACCCCTAAGGTATTCTTGGCAGACACATGTACCAAAGCATTGACCCAAGAATTTTAACTCCACACATCACATCAAAAAGTGGTACATGGAATCCATCAAAATAAAATGTCAAGCTAACAATATTGGTATAGGTACAATCTTCCAAATTAAAATAAACACAACCCAAAAAGAAAGACATCTAGTCCCTATACGTCAACCTAATTTGATCATTCAACAAAAACTATACTTCCCAGATGATCTTCACGCGCCCCGCAAGATTCTCCTGGCACAGCTCCAGTCAGGTGTGTCCAACTACATTCCCATCCACATGGTACTTACCGGTGGAAAGATCCTGGTTCTCATTTGAGGGCAAAGCCTAGATTTCCACAATAAGTTTAAAGGGTCACCAACCAAAATTAACAATTAACACATAACATTTACGTTTTTAAACGCACAAAATAACTTTTCAACTTAGGATGCACCATGAAAAGGTTTCCATACGCTAGACATGTATAAACAAAGTTGAAAAATGAAATTTTTAACAAAACTGCATTGTTGTATTCGAATACATCATCTTTGTATTTGAATACAAGATTGTTTCATAAGTCAACAACAAAAACAACATGTCTATATTCGAATACAACCTTCTGTATTCGACTATACATAAGTCAGCAGCAAAAAAATGGATGTCTGTATTCGAATACAACCTTCTGTATTCGAATACACATCAGAAAACAGCAGAAAAACATCAAAATTCAGCTTTTAAAAGGGTTTCGAAATCAATCAACACTTACACACAAATCCAAACAATCACACTTAGCAATTATAGCACAATCACCATGACAACTTGAGTTTCGAAAAGGTTTTACAATCAATCACACTTACACACAAATCCAAAACATTCACACTTAGCAATTATAGCACAGTCACCATGAGAACTTGAGTTTCGAAAAGGTTTTGCAATCAATCACACTTACACACAAATCCAACACATTCACACTTAGCAATTATAGCACAACCACAACAACCACTTGAGTTCAAGCACTCAATCATAATCTTGAATCAAACGTGACTCGCGTGCCAAGCACCCTAATGCAATGCGTATATGCCAAAACGCATGGACTCGGAATTCCAAACCAAAACCCTCCTCGAAAGGCTGTAAATCATAATTGTACCGCCTATCACAGGCCGAATTACTAAATTATCGAGGTGCTACCTATCACAGGTCAGCATAATTTACTAAAAACGTAAATCTTAAATGCACCGTCTATCACACGCTGAAGTACTATTTACCGAGGTGCCAACTATCACAGGTCAACACGATTTACCAAAAATGTGCAGTCTATCGCAAACCTTACAAGACGCGACAACTCCCGCAAAGATAAGATGAATAAATCACATGTAATAATCTCGTGGCCCATCCAGTCACCACTATCACATGGCCCATCCGGTCGCCATGTACTATGCATTGCATGAGCATAATCTGACTCTATCCACAATAATCATTAAGTAAATGCAGATATTAAAAGATTCCCCATTTTTAATACTCATTTAACTCTAACGATTTTCACGACAATCATTAAGTAAACACATATATTAAAATATTCCCCATTTTTAATAATCATATAAGTCCAATGATTTTCAAATTCCACACAGAGCATACTCAGGCATATTCTCAAATTCAATCCACAATTCACACCAAATCACATCAATTCATTTTTCCACAAAATCCACTCAAACACATCTCACAATTTATAATATTAACTATGAACACGTCAAACACGACAACCACAAATCATCTCAACCCACCACTCAAACATATCAAATTTCATTTCCTCTAAACCACACATAAATGAGTTAAATTCATTTTCCACAAAACACTTATCAATATCACCAATAACCCAACTCTAAAATTTCACCCATAAAAGCATTAAATTCATTTTCCCCAAATCTACACTTCAACACTAAAAAAATTTATTTCCACCCAATCACAGATAAGTCCCTAAATGCAAACTAAAAGTTTGGATGGAGCCCTTACCTTAACATTAGCTTTAACGAGCGATTACGGTACCACGAGTAATTTCGATAAAATCTCCGCTTGCGACGTCGCTTCCAATGTTTGCTCACTAGCACCGTAGCATGGAGGTGAGCAACTTTCCCTTCTAGCTCTTTGTGAAACGAAGCTTAGATCTAGAAGAAACGTGGAGGTTTGCGTTTGACGGTTTTGAAAACTCCTAACATCGTTTTCCTTCATTTTTGAATCAGAGAAGAAGAATGAAGCTGGGAGGAAATTACCGAGCAAATGGCTTTGTTGGATTACTTAGCAAGCTTTAAAATAGAGGAAAAAAGTTTAAGGTTGGAGGAAGAAGAAGTTTCTCACGCGAGATAGGGAGGGGAATGTTTTCTTTCCTCTTTTTCCTTTTTCCTTTGTTTTTCCTTTCTTCTATTTTCTTTCCTTTCTATGTCCCTTTCTCTCTTTTTTTCTTTCCTTTTCTTTTCCATATATATATATATATATATATATATATATATATATATATATATATATATATATATATATATATATATATAACAAATATCTACAAATATATAGATATTTATCAAAATTACCATTTCACCCACAAATTTCCACATCACCTCCCATCACTTCTCAAACCATTTTTTGTTAAAAATATCTACTCTCGTCACAATTCAATTGACAGATAAAATTTTCAGCAAAAAGTGATATTTTTAACAAAACTCTCTGTTATCTAATTCTTCGTAACGTAAATAAATTATTCTTCGACAAATAATTTTAGCAAGTTCCAAAAGATATTTTTGGGCATTAAACTCACAAAATATCAATAACTTGGCTGAAAAGCCTCAGAGTTCAATACCAAAATACACTAAAAACATAAATTAGAGTTTAAAACTATGGGTCTTACATTACTACCCCCATAAAGTTAGTTTCTTCCCCGAAACTACGCGTCGATAAACAACTCTGGGTGTTGTTCTGTCATCTTGCTCCCTTGTTCCCAAGTCGCATCTCCAGTAATTGGATTCCAAATCACCTTGACCAACGAAACATCCTTGGTCCTCAATCGCTTAATCTTCCTGTCATCAATTCTTACAGGTGGTACTTCGAATGACAAGTTATCCTTCAGTTGAATTGTGTCTGGTTCGATCACATGAGATGGATCTGCAAGATATTTCCTTAATTGTGACACATGAAACACGTCATGAATATTGGACAGTATTGGAGGCAATGCAATCCAATAAGCAACATGTCCAATTCGTACAGAAATCCGATATGGTCCAAGAAATTTTGGAGTCAATTTCTTCTATTTCAAGGCTCTACCAACTCCAGTCGTAGACGTGACTCTTAGAAATACATGGTCACCGTTTTCGAATTCTAAAAGTCTGCGACGCTTGTCCGCATAACTCTTCTAACGATCTTGTGAAGTCTTCATTTTCTCCTTTATCTTCTTTACTTTAGCTGTAGTCAATTCGTACAGAAATCTGATATGGTCCAAGAAATTTTGGAGTCAATTTCTTTGATTTCAAGGCTCTACCAACTCCCGTCGTAGGCGTGACTCTTAGAAATACATGGTCACCGTGTTCGAATTCTAAAAGTCTGCGACGCTTGTTCGCATAACTCTTCTAACGATCTTGTGAAGTCTTCATTTTCTCCTATATCTTCTTTACCTTAGTTGTAGTCTGTTGGACCATCTCCGGTCCTACAATCATACTTTCACCGTCCTTATACCAACACAAAGGCGTTTGACACTTGCGCCCATATAAAGCCTCATATGGTGTCATTCCAATACTTGTATGGAAACTATTGTTGTAGGTAAACTCAACCAACAGAAGTACATCATCCCAACTTCCTCTATCATCTAATACACATGATCTCAATAAACCTTCCAATGACTGATTTGTCCTCTCAGAATGTCCATCTGTTTGTGGATGGTAAACTGAACTCAATCTTTGTTTCGTTCCCAACGCTTCATGCAATGCTCCCCAAACATGTGATGGAAATTTCGGATCACGGTCTGATACTATACTCGATGGTACTCCGTGTAATCTCACAATTTCAGCAATGTAGATATATGTTAGCTTATCTACCTTATAGGTGGTCTTTACTGGCAAAAAGTGTGCGGATTTAGTCAGTCGATCCACTATCATCCATATAGAATCATTCTTTCTCCTTGTTTTCGGCAATCCAGTTATGAAATCCATGGAAATGATGTCCCACTTCCACTCAGGTTCCTCTTCTCATGAATTAAGATGTCATCTTGAGAACTCCTAATGTCTTCAAGTAGTCCACTAGAAATCTTATTCATTCCGAATTTCAAAATTCCTGGTGCAAACTCTACATTCAAGTATACGTCTCTAAAAGCTTCACACAACTCTTGTTGTCTAGCCATAATTGTTGAAGACACTGATACACTTCTTATACTCAACGCATCAGCCACTATATTGGCCTTCCCATGGTGGTACTGTAGTGTGAAATGAAAATCCTTGGGAGTCTCCATCCATTGTCTCTGACGCATGTTTAATTCCTTCTGATCAAACAAATATTTCAAACTGTTATGGTCACTGAACACTGTGAACGTGCATCCATATAAATAGTGCCTCCATATCTTCAATGCAAAAACTACAACAGCAATCTCCAAATCATGAGTAGGATAGTTTCTTTCATGAATCTTCAATTGCCTTGAGGCGTAAACTACAACTTTCTTATGTTGCATCGGAACACATCCCAAACCTTGGTGAGACACATCATAATAAACTTCATATGGTTCTTCTGATTGCGTTAATACCAATACTGGTGAGGTCGTCAATTTTCTCTTTAGTAACTGAAAATTTTCCTCAAATTTCTTCGTCCATGCGAAGGGTTGATCCTTTCTAGTAAGTTGTGTCAATGGAGCTACAATCTTAGCAAAACCTTCAATAAACCTCCTATAGTACCTGGCTAGTCCTACGAAAGTTAAAGTAAGAGTAATAACTGCACCAGGTTTGCACTCAACTCAACATACATGATAGAACTTGCTTCATCATGCTTCCGTGAAGAAAGTGTCGTCTATCCTTTTTCATAGATATTTAATAACATTACGCGCTTTCATAGTCGGTAAGACTCGTCCGTTCCATTCAACATTATTCTGTTTACTATCAACAAGAGATTAAGGATGATCAGTTCCTTAATTTGTCAATAAGTAGCCAACAACCATGATTGTGGCTTAGACTATCTTAACGGATTTGTAATAGCGCTCCTTTAACTTCGATACAAGCCTCTTTCATTGATACCTAAGCACCAAATGCTATTCCAAATGGAATCCCTATCTTCTCGATAATTTCAGGGTGTTCACAACTCTTTGACAGTTATCAAACTTCATCCAGTCTCATCCTGAAATCTACCAGGCGAACATCTAATATTCTTCTTAAAAAGCTCTCCACTTAGATCTTTACATGAAATCGCCTATCTGTCTAGTGTTAATCCATCCATACTCATCATCTTCGAGTTACCACCAACAACATAACATCTATTTCCTTAGATCCACTTCATAAATCCCATGCTGTCATGATTCGCTTCAATCCTACATGACAATTCATCATTTCGAAGATCTTTTCCATTTCTTGAATCCAATTATTAGCTTTTTCTGAGTTCTCATCACCCTCTAACTTTGGAGGATGGTAACAAAGAAAATCTTCCAATCCCCTTGACACCGCAGCACGAATCTCTCTTTCCCTCTTCTCCAGATCTCGCAGAGTCCTGGCAATTGTTTGTGCATCAACGGAAGCATTATTCATTGCTTGAACCATTTGGTCATTCCTATTGACGTTGACTTTTGTAGCGTCGATCCTTCTTGGAGGTATTGTTTCCTCAAAACCAACATCAAGAAGAAATCTCAACACCCCTTAGAATAATTCCAAAAATAACTTCCGGCTACATCAATACATAACACTACACAAGACCTGGCAACTTAGACAACTTAACCACGACACATGATTAGATAATGACTCCCAACCTACCGGTTGACCTATAATCTATAACCAAAAGCTCCACAGCCCCATAGAAATTCAAACCAAAGCTCTCATACCACAATTGTAATATCCCGTTTTTTTAACAGCGTGAGTGTTTTTTTTTTTTTCAAAACAAATTCATAAAAACAAAGAAATAAAGAAGGAAATATTTTTGGATAAATATTTAAGTCGTAAATAGCGACAAAGTCAACAAATATTTACAAGTAGCGGAATAGTTTTTAAAATCAAAATCCAAAGTATTCAAACATCAAAATAAACCGGGGCTATGAGGCATATCAGACATAGCTCATACCCCTGAGGTATTCTCTGCACACACCACTGTACAAAAGCACTGCCCCAAGAATTTTAACTCCCCACATCACATCAAAAAGTGGTACATGGAACCCATCAAAACAAAATGTCAAGCTTACAATATTGGTATAGGTACAGCCTTCCAAATTAAAATAAACACAACCCAAAAAGAAAGATATCTAGTCCCTATACGTCAACCTAATCTGATCATTCTACAAAAACTATACATCCCGGATGATCTTCACGCGCCCCGCAAGATCCTCCTGACACAGCTACAGTCAGGTGTGTCCAACTACATTCCCATCCACAGAGTACTAATCGGTGGGAAGATCCTGGTTCTCATCGAAGGGAAAAGCCCAAAATTTCCACAATAGTTGTAAAGGGTCACCAACTAAAATTAACAATTAACACATAACATTTACGTTTTTAAATGCACAAAATAACTTTTCAACTTAGCATGCACCTTGAAAGGGTTTCCATATGCTAGACATGCATAAACAAATGTGAAAAATGAAGTTTTTAACAAAACTACACTATTGTATTCGAATACAACATCTCTGTATTCGAATACAAAGTTGTATCATAAATCATCAGCAAAAATAGCATGTTTGTATTTGAATACAACCTTTTGTATTCGACTACATATAAGTTAGCAGAAAAAAATGGATGTCTGTATTCGAATACAACCTTCTGTATTCAAATACACATCAGAAAACAACAGAAAAACATCAAAATTCAGCTTTTAAAAGGGTTTCAAAATCAATCAACACTTACACACAAATCCAAACAATCACACTTAGCAATTATAGCACAATCACCATGAGAACTTGAGTTACGAGAAGGTTTTGCAATCAATCACACTTACACACAAATCCAAAACATTCACACTTAGCAATTATAGCACAACCACAACAACCACTTGAGTTCAAACATTCAATCATAATCTTGAATCAAACGTGACTCGCGTGCCAAGCACCCTAATGCAATGCGTATATGCCAAAATGCATGGACTCGGAATTCCAAACCAAAACCCTCCTCGAAGGGTCGTAAATCAAAATTGTACCGCCTATCACAGACCGAAGTACTAAATTACCTAGGTGCTACCTATCACGAGTCAGCATGATTTACTAAAAACGTAAATCTTAAATGTACCGCCTATTACAAGCTGAAATACTATTTACCGAGGTGCCACCTATCACGGGTCAACACGATTTACCAAAAATGTGCAATCTATCGCAGACCTTACACGGCGTGACAACCCCCGCAGGGATAAGATGAACCAACAAATCACATGGAATAATTTCATAGCCCATCCGGTCACCACTATCACCATGGCCCTTCCGGTCGCCATGTACTATGAAATATATGAGTATACTCTGATTCTATCCACGTCAATCTTTAAGTAAATGCAGATATTAAAAGATTCCCCATTTTTAATACTCATTTAACTCTAACGCTTTTCACGACAATCATTAAGTAAAGGCATATATTAATAGATTCCCCATTTTTAATACTCATTTAACTCTAATAATTTTCAAATTCCACACAGAGCATACTCCGACATATTCTCAAATTCAATCCACAATTCACACCAAATCACATCAATTCATTTTTCCACAAAATCCACCCAAACACATCTCACAATTTATAATATTAACTATGAACACGACACCCACAAATCATCACAACCCACCACTCAAACATATCAAATTTCATTTCCTCAAAACCACGCCTAAATGAGTTAAATTCATTTTCCACAAAACTCTCATCAATATCACCAAAAACCCAACTCTAAAATTTCACCCATAAAAACATTAAATTCATTTTCCCCAAATCTACACTTCAACCCTAACAAATTTATTTTCCACCCAACCACATATAAGTCCCTAAATGCAAACTAAAAGTTTTGAAGGAGCCTTTACCTCTATATTAGCTTTAATGAGCAATTACGGTATCGCGAGTAATTCTATTAAAATCTCTGCTCGCGACATTGCTTCCAAAGTTAGTTCACTAGCACCGTAGCATGGAGGTTTGTGTTTGACGGTTTTGAAAATTCCTAACATCGTTTTTCTTCGTTTTTGAATCAAAGAAGAAGAAAGAAACTGGGAGGAAACTATCGATCAAATGGCTTTGTTGGATTACTTAGCAAGCTTTAAAATAGAGGAAAAAAGTCGAAGGTTGGAGGAAGAAGGATTTTCTCACGCGAGGCAGGGAGGGGAACGTTTTCTTTCCTCTGTTTCCTTTCTTCTATTTTCTTTCCTTTCTATTTCCCTTTCTCCCATTTTTCTTTCCTTTTCTTTTCCATATATCTATATATATATATATATATATATATATATATATATATATATATATATATATATATATATATATATATATAACAAATATCTAAAAATATCTAGATATTTATCAAAATTACCATTTCACCCACAAATTTCCACATCACCTCCCATCACTTCTCAAACCACTTTTTGTTAAAAATATCTACTCTCGTCGCAACTCAATTGAGAGATAAAATTTTCAGCGGCAAGTGATATTTTTAACAAAACTCTTTGGTATCCAATTCTTCATAACGTAAATAAATTATTTTTCGACAAATAATTTTAACCAGTTCCAAAAGATATTTTTGGGCATTAAACTCACAAAATATCAATAACTTGGCTAAAAAGCCTCCGAGTTCAATACCAAAATACACTAAAAACATAAATTAGAGTTTAAAACTATGGGTCTTACATATCCGACATAGCTCATACCCCTAGGGTATTCTCGGCAGTCACCTACGCAAAAGAACTCCCCCTTGAATCTCTATCTGCCCCCACCGTCACATCAAAAAAATGGAACACGGACCCACCAAAAGAAAAGTCATCTGACAATATAAGTATAGGTACAGTCTTCCAAAATGAAATAAATACAACCACAAAAGAAGGACATAAAGCCCCTATACATCCGTCTAATATGATCATGCTACAAAAACTATACAACTCGGGTGATCTCCATGCGCCCCCGCGAGATCTTCCTGACACAACTTCAGTCAGGTATGTCTAACTACCTTTCCATCTCCAGGGTACTAACCGGTAGGACTATCCTAGTTCTCGTATGAGGGAAAAGCTCAGGTTTCTATAATAATTGTAAAGGTCACCATCCGATATTAACACATATCACATAAGATTAAAATTTTAAATGCACAAAATAATCTTTCATCTTAGCATATTCCTTGAAAGAGTTTTCATATGTCAAAAATGCATAAACAAAATTGAAAATGAAGTTTTTAACAAAACTGCACTATCGTATTCGTATGTAGCATTGTCGTAGTCGAATACAATTGAGAAAAATGCAGATTTTTAGTTCTAAAATGGCTCTGAATCAATTAACAGTTCACACATTCATAATACCAATTATGAACACGTAAGTCACACCAAATTAATCTCCACAAATTCACACCTCAATCACACATCAAACATTCATAAAATCAATTATGAACACGTAAGTCACACCAAATTAATCTCCACAAATTCACACCTCAATTCACACTAAATCAACACAAATTCACACCAAATTCACACTAAATCAACACAAATTCACACCTCAAAGCAATTACGACATAATATCAAACAACAACTGAGTATGTAACAACCGAGTATGTATATACAATCATCACTGTATATCAAACATGACTCGCGTGCCAAACATGCTAATGCAATGTGTCTATTCCAAAATGCATAATTCCATAATTCCAACCAAAACCCTCATCAAAGGGGCGTTAATAATAATTATACCGCCTATCACATATCAGTATTAATTAGCAAGGTGCCACCTATTAGGGGTCAAGACGGTTTACTAAAAAGCGTAAATCGTAAATATACTGCCTATCATATACCAATACTATTTACTGAGGTGCCATTTATCACAGGTTAGCACGATTTACTAAAAAGCGTAAATCGTAAATGTGCCGCCTATCACTGACCAGTACTATTTACTGAGGTGCTACCTATCAAGGGTCAGTACGATTATGTGATTCATGAATTGTCGGTCCACTCCTTTAGTGGCATAATATCAAGCCTCCTAAGCAGGTACTTCAGAGTAGAATGATACCAAATGATGAAGAAGTATAGAGGACATGCAAAGCATTCCTTCGTTGTGACTGCTTTATTGTGATTGATTTAGATTAACCTTTGATATTATGCTTTTGAGAGTTTCTCCTGTTTGTATTGATTTGACTATATGTGTGTTCTCGTCGTTTATCTTATATTATTACATAATTTCAAAACTCACCCCTCGTTGTTTGTGTTTGGCATTTGCGATGGACGCAGACGAGCTGCAAGTTGCAAGTGAAGACTAGTATCCTCGGAGTGTCGGAAGTCATCTTGTCTTGAAGACTCTTTACCTTAAGAATAAAGTTTGAAAGTTTATATATTTTCTTGAAGAATTTCATTATTATAAAAATAAAATTTAAAATAAAAATTTAATATTAATTTGGGGTTTCAAGTATCACATCCATCATCTGTCAATTCTTCATCAATAGAGATAGTATCAATTCATGAGAATAAGCCTAATAAAGTGGTATCTTTTAGTGATGATCTAATCCTCAAAGGATTACTGGCACTTTCAATGAGATGAGATGACTTACACTTCCATTGAGCCAAATAACTTTTTTTGTTGACATGTTTTATTTTGTTATTTCATAGTTCATGTTATTAGTATTCCATAATACTACATACAATATTATTGTTAGCATACTTGTTTTAGCATATTAAATTTAATTTAAATAAATAAAGTTAAATTAATGTTTAAATTAAAGAATATCAGCTCTTGTTGAATACAACTTTTCTAGACATTCCTCTATTGTTTTGCCTTCAAATTATCTTTTACATGAACATGTGCAATTATATATATATAATAGAGCAAATAATTAATTTTGTATTTGGTCGTTGTGTTGATTTATTTATTTTTTTGCGGATTATTAAAGACAAGGGTCGACGATGATGAGACATGTTAGCAAATCAAATTCGTTAGGAGAAATCTTCAATTGAGGTAAGGGACGATAGGAGTTTAAATTTTATGAGTATAAAATTACGTGGGATGAACGGGAATACCGAAATTCTCCGATATTCATTTGTGGCTTACTACATACTGTAATAGTGAGGACTACGACAGTGAGGACTATGATTAATTTGTATTTATTGAACCTTATTGAGTAATACTAATTAATTAATAATATATGAATGGTAATAGTGAGGACTAAAATATAATTTAGCAACCTATATAATTGTAGTGAATCTATTTATATCAAGATTGCATGATGTTTGATTTTATGAAATCTTATGCTGATTGTTATTGTATGAATGATATGTACTTGAATGTCGTTGTTACTTGATTGAAATTGTGATATTACTTGAATGTGCCACCTGTTTGATTTATTATTATGTGATTGATGAGACTCGACTGTGTTTTGTGAATAGTGTAAACCAAATATTGGGATTTTATTATGATTGACTGATATACATATGTAATGATATAAATTCTGATGAATATTGGGAATTCAAACTGAAACTTATTGAGTTATGATAATCGAGTAAGTATGAAATAGGTGTTGTAGGTTTGGAGTGAGGATTATTTTGTCATCATATAGAGAAAGTTTGATAAACCTAGTGATTTGGGGAAGTACAATTGAATGAGCCTAATCATGGAGAGCTATAATCGAACTGTAAGATAAGTCTGATAGACCTTAGGGTTCCTCTAGTGGGGAATTCCTAAGTGGATTAATAGGTTATTCCCTAAGGTCAAGAGCTACCTTGCAACACAAGAGTACATTGATTGACGTGTATATATGTCTCGGGTTGAGTTGAGGGGATCTATGAGGACTTGGCCATCCATGAATTGTCTATCCACTCTTGTAGTGGCATAGTATCAGACCTCCTAACCAAGTACTTCTGAGTACAATGGTACCAAACGATGCATAACGCTTCATCCTTGTGATTGTTTTATTGTGATTGAATTAAATTGACCTTTGATATTGTACTCTTGAATGTTTCTCATGTTTGTGCTAATTTGACTACTTCAATGTGTTGAGACAAAATCTCTCTCAAATGGTTTTAATGATAACAAAATTATTTAAAAGATTATGATTATGGTTAATGACTAATCAGTGCTTTTGAGTGAACCCATATAAGAGAACAAGTTATTCATCATTAAGATAAAAAGGAGAAAAATCTAATTCAAATATAGAGGATTGGAATACAAAAGGATGACCCCATAAGAGGATGAAGCTTAAAAGTGGCCAAATATTCATCCTCACTGAAACAGTGTTTTTTTTTTTAATTCATAAAGAGAAGGCAAATCAGTATTAAAGAATGAATAAATAAAGCATTGGAAATAAAGAAATCAGATGGCAAATTGAATAGGTACGAGGACAAATTGTACGAGGTTAGAGGATGGGTCTATGGTCAACATCATTGAAAGCGACCTAACACTTCTCTCTCACATGTTAAAAACGAACCAACATCAACCTACAAAAAGGCAGTAGCTAACAAGATAAAGATATAGTCTTAGGAGGTTTGAACGTCCTGTTTGAGGATGGACTGAATTAGTCCAAGGACAACATGATGGAAATTATATAATTAAGATAAAAGGCATTGAACTTTTTGATTGAAGATCCCAACGATCATAAAGCATTTGACACATGGAAAGAGCATCATAAGACCTCTATAAAAGGCAAGGAGCTCTTCCGCATCAAACACACAACTACATTGCATAAAAAGAGCAAGTTTCTTAAAGCTATCAAGAGCAATTTCCATCATCTTTTTATACTTTCTATAATCCTACACTAGATCTTTGAAATATCTTTTTAGAAAGTGTTTAAGAAAAAATAAAAATCATATTCATATCACTTTGTAATTTCCACGTGAGTTACACTTGGAAATAGTTTGAACTTGTAAGAAACAAGGTTGTAAGCTTGGTGAGGCTAAAGAATGCACAAAGTATAATCAACCTTTGTGAGAGGTTAATCAGTTTGATCATTAGTAAATACTCACAAATGTGTGAGGACTGGACGTAGCCTTCATTGGGTGAACCAATATAAAAGTTGTGTGTGCCATTCTATATATTTTCCCTTTCATTTATTCAGCTGATATTTAATGGTTTAAATTTCTATCCTTGGATTCACATCCTCTTAGAGAGGTTAGTAATTCAAAACTCGTGAGAAAATTTTTTAAACAACAATATCCCTATTCAAACTTCCTTATAGTGATATATTAGCTACATCAATTGGATCAACGTAAGGTTCTCTAGAAAATTACTTCTAGCAGTGTAAGAGAAAAAGATCAAAAAAAGTAATGTCAAAAGCTAAGTATATTCCTGATGAGAAACAACAACAACACAAATGCAACCTCCAACGAGAAACCTCAAGCACAGTGGACAACTGATGAAAATGCTAAGGTACTCCTTGTAACAGCCCCCTTATTTTTTTTACAGCACGAGTGTATTTTTTTTTCAAAACAAATTCATAAAACCAAAGAAATAAAGAAGGAAGTACTTTTGGATAAATATTTAAGTCGTAACATAACGACAAGGTCAACAAATATTTACAAGCAGCAGAATAGTTTTTGACATCAAAATCCAAAGTATTCAAATATCAAAATACATCGGGGCTATGAGGTCTATCAGACATAGCTCATACCCCTGGGGTATTCTCGGCAGACACCTGTACAAAAGCATTGCCCCAAGAATTTTAACTCCCCACATCACATCAAAAAGTGGTACATGGAACCCATCAAAATAAAATGTCAACCTAATCTGATCATTCTACAAAAAACTATACATTTCGGATGATCTTCACGCGCCCCGCAAGATCCTCCTAACACAGCTCCAGTCATGTGTGTCCAACTACATTCCCATCTACAAGGTACTAACTGGTAGGATGGTCTTCGTTCTCATCTGAGGGCAAAGCCCAGATTTCCACAATAGTTGTAAAGGGTCACCAACCGAAATTAACAATTAACACATAACATTTAAGTTTTTAAATGCACAAAATAACCTTTCAACTTAGCATGCACCTTAAAAGGCTTTCCATATGCCAAACATGCATAAACAAAGTTGAAAATGAAGTTTTTAACAAAATTGCACTGTTGTATTCGAATACAGCATCTCTGTATTCGAATACAAGGCTGTTTCAGCAGTCAGCAGCAAAAACAACATGTCTGTATTTGAATACAACCTTCTATATTCGACTACACATAAGTCAGCAGCAAAAATAGGATGTTTGTATTCAAATACAACCTTCTGTATTCGAATACACATCAGACAGCAGCATAAAAACAGCAAAATTCAGCTTTTAAAAGGGTTTCAAAATAAATCATCACTTACACACAAATCCAAATAATCACAGTTAGCAATTATAACGCAATCACCACGACAACTTGAGTTTTGAAATGGTTTTGCAATCAATCACACTTACACACAATTCCAAAACATTCACACTTAGCAATTATAACACAATCACCACAATAACTTGAGTTTTGAAATGGTTTTGCAATCAATCACACTTACACACAATTCCAAAACATTCACACTAAACAATTATAGCACAATCACCACGACAACTTGAGTTCAAACACTCAATCATAATCTTGAATCAAACACGACTCGCCAAGCACCCTAATGCAATGTGTATATGCCAAAATGCATGGACTCGAAATTCCAAACCAAAACCCTTCTCGATGGGCCGTAAATCATAATTGTACCGCCTATCACAGACTGAAGTACAAAATTACCAAGGTGCTACCTATCATGGGTCAACATGATTTACTAAAAACGTAAATCGTAAATGTACCGCCTATCACAAGCCGAAGTACTATTTACCGAGGAGCCACCTATCACGGGTCAGCACGATTTGCCAAAAATGTGCAGTCTATCGCAGACCTTACACGACGCGACAATCCCCGCAAGGATAAGATGAACCAACAAATCACACAGAATCATCTCGTGGCCCATCCGGTCACCACTATCACCATGGCTCATCCGGTCGCCATGTACTATGAAATGCATGAGCATACTTTGACTCTATCCACGACAATCGTTAAGTAAATGCAGATATCAAAAGATTCCCCATTTTTAATACTGATTAACACTAACAATTTTTACGACAATCATTAAGTAAACACATATATTAAAAGATTCCCCACAGAGCATACTCAAACATTTATTTTCCACCACACACATTTTCAACATGAAACATGACAAATCAAGTGTCACAAAACACACCTCAAACTTCTCAAATTTTATTTCCTTAAAATAGAAAAAATGAATCAAATTCATTTTCCATAAAACATTCATCAATATCACCAAAATCTAACTCTAAAATTTCACCCATAAAAGCTTTAAATTAATTTTCCCCAAATCAACACTTCAACCCTAACAAACTTCCTTTCCACCCAACCACAGATAAGTCCCTAAATGCATACTAAAATTTTGGAAGGAGCCCTTACCTTAACGATAGCTCTAACAACGATTTACGACATCGCGATTAATTTTGGTAAAATCTCTGCTCGCGACGTCGCTTCCAACGTTAGTTCACTAGCACCGTAGTGTGGAGGTGAACAACTTTCCCTTCTATCACTTCTTGAAACGAAGCTTAGATCTAGAAGAAAAATGGAGTTTTGTGTTTGACGGTTTTGAAAACACCAACATCGTTTTTTTTCTCCGTTTTTTAATCAAAGGAGAAGAATGAAGTTGAGAAATGCTTGTCTTCGCACCCACCTTATAGGAAGCAACAAAAATGATAGGTTTTGAAAGGAAGAAACAAAAATGAAAGAAAAACATGGAAGAAGAAGACGGGGTCGCGAGGCAGGGAGGAAGAAAATTTAGTTTTCCTCCGTTCTTTGTTTTCTTTCAGATTTCCTTTCTTCCTTTTTCCTTCCTTCCTATTTCCCTTTTTTTTCCTTCCTTTCCTTTTCTACTATATATATATATATATATATATATATATATATATATATATATATATATATATATATATATATATATATATATATATATATATATATATATATATATATATATATATATATATATATATATATATATATATAATAAATATCTAAAAATATCTAGATATTTCATAAAATTACCATTTCACCCATCATTTCCCAAACCACTTTTTGTTAAAAAAAATCTACTCTCGTCGCAACTCAATTGACAAATACAATTTTCATCAACTAAAGATATTTTTAACAAAAGTGTCCGATATTAAATTCTTCGTAACATAAATAAATTATTCTTCGACAAAAGATTCACCGCAATGAATCTAATTTATTTATCGACGAATAATTTTAATCAGGCATCAAAAGATATTTTTGGGCATTAAACTCACAAAATATCAATAACTTGGCTAAAGAGTCTCAGAGTTCAATACCAAAATACATCAAAATACATAAATTAGAATTTAAAACTATGGATCTTACACTCCTAAACTCTAAAGCTCATTTATTTCTAATGTGTGCTTCGAGCAGGGAAGAATATGATGGAGTTGAAGAATGCAAAAACGCTAAGGAATTATGGGATACTCTAAAGATCCATCATGAAGGATCAAGTCATGTAAAAGAAGCGAGGATTGACATAGGAGTAAGAAATTTCGAACTATTTGAAATGAATGAGGAGGAAACAATTGATGAAATGTTCTCAAGGTTGACAATCATACTAAACAACTTGAGATCTCTTAGAAAGGTATACTCTGTTCAAGAGAGGATAAGAAAAATTCTAAGGAGTTTACCAAAATAATGGATACCAATAGTGACTGCCATCACAGAAGCAAGAGACTTGGCTAATATGAAACTAGAAGATCTAGTTGGAACTCTATGAGCTCACGAACCATTGTTGCTGGCAGACAAACCAATCAAAAAGGGAAAGATGATTGCTATAAAATCCATCCAAATGGAAATTTCATCCTCCAAGAAGACTGAAGATTTCATAAAAAAGGAAAGCTCATAGTATCCTCTATCTGAGGAAAAAGATGAACTCGCTCTGATTTCCAAAAGAATTCAGAGGATGATAAACCGTAGAGGACAAGATAGAAGATCTCCTCAAAAAGAAAAAACTGACAAGAGTCAGATGACTTGTTTTGAAGAACTAAAAAATGACATTACCAACTTTGCTAAATCCACTTAAACATTCCAAAAGATAATGAGATCTCAATATGGATTCTTTGACAAAGCTAGTATTGGATTTAAAAGTTCTCAAAAATATAAATTATAAGAAATTTTTTTCGTACCTAAAAAACAAGAGGATAGGTCAAAATGCACCTTTTGCAAAAAACTTGGACATACTTTCAAAAATTGTCGTGCTAAGAAGAAACCTGACAACATAAAGAAAGGAATGTCATTTTGGGGGTAAACAAGGGCATCATGATTCTATTTATTATCATAAAAGGAAAATCTTCACAGGAGGAAAAACTAACCAACAAGGACCCAATTCTATATGGGTACCTAAGTTACTTTTAAACTCTAACACAGGTTCATCCTCTGATCAACAAAAGAAAGCCATGTTACTCGGACAGTGGCTGCTTATGGCGAATGACAGGGGATAAACACTGCTTTATTTCTTTGGAGATAAAGGATGGAGGATCAGTCACGTTTGGTAGCAATGATAAAGCTAAAATAAAAGGTACATCTATTATTGGTAAAAATAATTATGCTAAAATTGAAAGTGTTCAGTATGTAGATGGTTTAAAACATAAATTTCTAAGTATTAGTCAATTATGTGATAGTGGATTTGAAGTTATTTTTAAACCCACTCTACGCGAGGTTAAACATTCATCCTCGGGTAGATTTTTCTTCTATGGTATTAGAAAAAAAGAATTTATATGAACTATATCTGGATGATTTACCTATCGAATCTTGTTTTGAATCCATTGAAAAAGATAAATGGATATGGCACAAACGAGCTAGTCATACAAGCTTAAATGCTATTTCTACGTTATCAAAATTAGAAATAGTTAAAGGTCTTCCAAAAATTAATTTTGAGAAAGACAAAGTATGTGAAGCTTGTGTAAAAGGAAAACAAGTTAAAAGTAGCTTTCACTCTAAAAATATTGTTTCAATAAATCATCCTCTTGAACTTATTCTTATTGACCTCTTTGATCCTATCAAAACACCAAGTCTTAGTGGAAAAAGATATGGATTTGTAATTTTTGATGATTTCACACATTTTACATGGGTTTTATTTTTAAAACATAAAGATGAAGCTTTTCAGGCATTTCACCATTTTTGAAAAAAGATTCAAAATGAAAAGGGTTCAAAAGTTGTATCTGTGAGAAGTGACCATGGAGGAGAATTTGAAAGTGAATCCTTTAAAAAAAAATTTGATGAAAATGAAATCTCTCATAATTTTTCTTGCCCAAGAACTCCTCAAAAAAATGGAGTTGTTGAAAGGAAAATAGAACTTTACAAGAAATGGCTAGAACTATTTTAAATAAAGCCAACATTGAAAAATACTTTTGGGTCGAAGCTATCAACACAACATGTTATGTTTCAAATTGTGCATCCATCAAAATTTTTTTAAACAAAACTCCATATGAACTATGAAATGGCAGAAAACCAAATATTTCCTATTTTCATATATTTGGATGTTATTGCTACATTCTAAATAATAAAGAAAATTTGGGTAAGTTTGATCCTTGATCTGATAAAGGTATTTTTTTGGGATACTCTATATCATCAAAAGGTTATCGAATATATAATCTGAGGACTTAAACTGTGGAAGAATCCATGCATGTTATTTTTGATGAGTTTGATGACTTGTGTTTAGAAAATATGAATTAATCTGAAGAAGATGAACATTCATCCTCTCAAGTACACAGTCCAAATGAAGAGGATGATTTTGATCCAACCTCTCAGCAACCTCCAAGAGGATGGAAAATGGTAACGCATCATCCTCTTAAAAGCTCTTTATGGATTAAAGCAAGCTTCTCGAGCTTAGTACAAGAGGTTAAGTTCTTTTCTAAAGGAAAAATGCATTTGTAAGAGGACAGGTCGATACCACACTCTTCAAGAAAACTCTTAAAGATGATATGTTAATCGTACAAATATATATTGATGACATGATATTTGGGTACACTAATAAAAAGATGTGTGAAGAATTCTCCAACCTCATGCAAAGTGAGTTTGAGATGAGCATGATGCGAGAGTTGAAGTTCTTTCTTTTTTTACAATTAAACAACTAGGAACTGATATCTTTATCTCTCAAGAAAAATACACCAAAGATCTACTGAAAAAAATGTAACATGAGTTCAGCAAAGAGTATGGGAGCTCCTATGTACCCATCCTCCATGCTACACAAATATGATGATGACGGAACTCCAATATCTGAAAAAGAGTACAGAGAGATGATTGGATCCTTGTTGTACTTAACAACTAGTAGATCTGACACAGTCTTCGCAGTTGGTCTTTGTGCAAGATTTCAATCATCTCCTAAAGAATCTCATCTTACTGCAGTAAAGAGGATTTTTAGATACCTTGTTAGCTCTACCAATCTTGGAATCAGGTATAAAAAATGGTCAAATCTTGACCTCATAGCTTATTGTGATACTGACTATGTTGGAGACGAAGTTGAAAGGAAGAGCACAAGTGGAGCTTGCCAATTTATTGGCCAGGATGTTGGCGCTACCTTCATGACCTCCATCACGCATTTAATGCATAGACGATTACTCATGACCATTACAACCATGCTCATAGCCTTCCTAGTCTACCATCATGACTTTATATTCAACGAATTCTTCTTCCTTTTCCTCTTCCTCTAACTATTATAATTTTAAAACTCCAACCTCCAACTACTTAAATCTTCTTCCTCCTTCTGAAATAGTTACAACATTCAAAATCCAACCTCCTACTTCCTATATCTCTATTCTTCATTTTTTTCTTCTCAAAATTCACAAATGGCTCGCACCTAACTCACAGCTAAGCGTAAACTCTCCACTCAGGATTCAGAAAATATTTATGACAATTACTCAAGCACTGAATTTGTTAATCAAGAAGAGGATCACATTGAAGCAACTCCTCCTCATGAACCTTCAAATCTAACTCATCCTCCTCAGCAATCTGTAAACATTACAAATCCACCTCCTACTCAAAAATCAAAAAACCCTTATCATCCAACACCACATCCTTCGTACCCATCAGAAGATCCAATTATGTATGTGGTTGTTTCTTCAAGAAAAACACTTCCACAAGACAACACTTTTCATGTTGTCAACTCTGATGACTCTGAGGAAACCATTTTTGCAGAGTCCAATCGTCAATCATCATCTGAAAAATCTATTTCCAAAGCCTCCACTCCAAAAAAAATCTAGAATTCCATCAACCCAAAAGTCTCAACCTCCAACCAAAAAACCACGTTCTTCTCATTCCAAAAAATCTACTACCTTCCCACTATTTGACGCACCAGCTGTGGAGACCAATTATTTTTCCAAATAGCAAAACAAGTTAGTGGTCAATGGAAAGATCATTGACCTTGATGATTTAAAACAATGAGGTTTCAATGTGGAAGAAGTATTTGATCAGCTTGGTTGGACTACTTTCTTGCACATAAATGAACCCCAATCCCCTCGTCTTGTTAGAGCCTTCTATGTTGCCTCGAATGGATTTAAAGGAAGTTCTGTTTTTAACATCGTACTCAAAGGGGTTCACATGGAAATCAACCCCACAACATTATGTCAAATTTTAGACATCCATCGTGAAAGAGCATACTATTTTTCTAAAACTTGGTACTCTCAATATCAAATCACTCGATCCTTTATCCTCCAAAACACATTGAAAAATTGTCCTAAACCTCTAGTGGCTTCAAATCTTCTCTCTTTGTGTCGTATCCTCCATAATATATGTGTGTACTTTATTGTGCCAAGGGATGGAAGTTTTGAGAAGGTCACAGAGCTTGACCTCCTGCTCATCCATCATCTCATGACTGGAACACCCCTTAACTTGGGAAATATAATTTTTTGTTTCATGTTGAACGCTACTGTTTTAGGTCGATCAGCTCCCTACGGGATGATTCTGACCAAAATTTTCAAATTCTTCAACCTTCCTCTTCACGATGAACAATCAGTTCATTTCAACAATTCCTTTTCAATGAAGAATGTAAAACAGATGAGGCTTCAACCTCCTAAACAAACTCTCTCAAAAACTACAACTACAAAAGCTCCCACTCACAAAAATTCATCATCTACTTCACCACCAGCTTCCAAGAAAAAGAAGACTCCTCGCTCTCCATCTACAAATCCACCACATGAACCTGCCATTGACCAACCTCCTCCATAGGTTACTACTTCTCCACTCATTCAGGAACATCTCTTCCTATTGATCACACTCCCACTCCATCGTATGACTCAGTTGACTTCACACTACCTCAATCTCCACCACTCAACAGCTTTCCCTTAACTCATAATGAAGCTCCTCCAACTGAGGATGCATTTGAAGAAGATATTCTACAGCTTATGGAGGATGGTGAAGAGCTGTACTTTGATATGAATTTGTCTTATCATCATTTCTCTCCAAACAGCCCTTCTGAAGTTGTGCCTAGTGACTATCCCTCAAATCCCACTCAAGTAAGTTTGAATAATGCTCCTCTTTCTCCAAAAACTGCACCCTTTCATTATGCTCGAATCATAGAAGAACCTTCCCAACCTCTTCCAGAGGTTCCTGGGCATTTTAGCTCCATTGACACTTTTTTGGCTACAAAATTTGATCATTTGTCCAAAGACAAGGCATGAAGCTCGCATGACAAGAGTACGAGTGTAAATGATCAACCAAAAGACTCGAACCCAACTAAGAGGAAATAAGGAAGACAGAACCAAAAGTAGTAGAAGCTTCTCAAGACTATAAGGAAGGATCAAAAGAAATTGTTTGTAAAATTCACTCACTTCCAAAACACAATTGCTCAGTTTGGCCTCATTCTTGAATGGGTCACCAAACATTTGGTTCCTACAGTAGCTCCTGATCATCATCCTCTTGAGTTGTCAGCCCAACCTTCCTCTATTCCTGACTCGCCATCCTCGTTTGATGATTCATCCTCTACCGAGTGAATCTTGATCGTGGTAATGCTTTTTGATGTTGGCTTCATTCAGGGGGAGTCATATTATGAAAAATATTTGGTCATATGTTTTGAAGAAATATGTTTGTCATATGGTTTTTAATGGTTTGCAATATGGAACAATTCTGCTTTAGTTTAATGAAAGTTCATTTTACCTCAAATTTGCATAATCTTAAAATTTCTTTTATTTGAATGTTAAAAGGGTTTTTTTTTCAAATATATTACTTGTATGATTGAGGGGGAGCTTAATTATTCCTTTTACATATTACAAAAATAATAATCTAAAGAAGTTTGTCATCATAAAAAAGGGGGAGATTGTTGAGACAAAATCTCTCTAAAATAGTTTTAATGATAACAAAATTATTTAAAAGATTATGATTGTGGTTAATGACTAATTTGTGCTTTTGAGTGAATCCATATAAGAAAACAAGTTATTCATCATTAAGATAAAAAAGAGAATAATCTGATTTAAATCAGGAGGATTGGAATACTAGAGGATGACCTCATAAGATGATGAAGCTTCAAAGTGGCCAAATATTCATCCTCACTAAAACAATGATTTTTTTATTCCTAAAGAGAAGACAAATCAATATTAAAGAATGAATGGATAAAGCATTGTAAATAAAGAAGTCAGAGGGTAGATTGAATAGGTACGAGGTCGGATTGTACGAGGTTATAGGATGGGTCTATGGTCAATATCATTGAAAGCGACCTAACATATCTCTCTCATATGTTGAAAACGACCCAACATTAACCTATAAAAAGGAAATAGCTAACAAGACAAAGATATAGTCTTACATGTCTTGAAGAATGGAAAAAGAAAAGGACAACACACATCCAAGTTCCTAGGAGGTTTGAAACTCGTATCCGAGGATAGACTGAATCATTCCAAGGACAGATGGATGACAATTCTATAATTATAATAAAAGACCTTAGACCCCAACGCTCATAAAGCATTTGACACATGGAAAAAGCATCACGAGACCTCTATAAAAGGCAGGGAAGTCTTCATCATCAAACACACAACTACATTGCATAAAAAGAGCAAGTTTCTTAAAGCTATCAAGAGCAGTTTCCATCCTCTCTTTATACTTTATGTAATCCTACACTAGATCTTTGAAATATCTTTTTAGAAAGTGTTTAAGAAAATAGAAAAATCATACTCATATCACTTTGTAATTTCCACGTGAGTTACACTTGGAAATAGTTGGAACTTGTAAGAAACAAGGTTGTAAGCTTGGTGAGGCTAAAGAATACACAAAGTGTAATCAACCTTTGTGAGAGGTTAATCAGTTTGATCATTAGTAAATACTCATAAGTGTGTGAGGACTAGATGTAGCCTTCATTGGGTGAACCAGTATAAAGGTTGTGTGTGTCATTCCCTATATTTTCCCTTTCATTTATTCAGCTGATATTTAAAGGTGTAAATTTCTATCCTCGGATTTGCATCCTCTCAAATAGTAATTCAAAACTCATGAGAATTTTTTTTTTAAACAGCAATATCCCTATTCAACCCCCTTCTAGTGATATCTTAGCTACACCAACATGCTCTTCTCGTTGATCTTATACTAATACATAATTTCAAAATTCTCCCATCATTGTTTGTGTTTGGCGTTTGCGATGTACGCAGACGAGCTGTAAGCTGGAGGTGAATACTAATACTCTCAAAGTGTAGGAAGTCGTCTTATCTTGAAGACTTTTATCATCTACCTTTTTGTTAACGTCATATTTGAAAGCCTTTTATTTTGGGAACTCCTGCTCTGATAGTGACATCGGGTTGGGACTACATTTGCATTTATTATTAAACTTATGTATGTGCTCTTCCATAAAGATTTTTTTGTCTAATGTTATGATTTCGAGTTGTTAAGTTTGATGGAAATTTTGGATTAATGTGACATGTTAAATGGTTACGTGATACCCTTTACCTTAAAAAAAATGTTTTAAAGTTTATATATCTTTTATTTGAAAAAAAAAATATTACTATAAAAAAAATAATTAAAAAAAAAACTATATTAATTTGGGATTTATGGTGTCACAAAAACTCCACCTCCCATATACTATATTCAACGATCTCTTAATTGAGTTATTGCTGATATTTAATCTCAAACAAGTGTTGAGTAGATTTTTATCCTACAATCTCTTATGGTAACATCATTCGAAACTCAATCTCTTTAGATAGTTTGAGTATTTTGTAAAAATCATTTTACTAATTAAAAGGTATCTTGTAAAAATCATTTATGGACAAAAAACTGAATATAAAAATATTTTCGAGATTCAAAGATGAATGATGTAACTAATCAAGAAAGATTTTGTGAAAACAAGAACGTTGTTGTGTGAAGAGCGTTAGTGGAAAAACTCACAAATTGTGAGAATTATAAGTAATCCACTTTGGGTGATCAACCATGATACATCATTGTGTGGTTTTTTATCCTTATCATTTATTATTTCTCACTTATTATCATGGATCACGTAGAAATAATTTGTATAATTTGTTTTTAACTAACCAATAACTTTATGAATTTTTATGTGTAACCAAGATTGATCTTGATTTGATTTTTAAAAGTAAAAGCAGAATTAACATTTTAAAAAGGATCCCAATTCAAATTATCTTCTTTGTGGTTGATATTATTATTTGAGATAAATCACCTTAATATAAACCATTAGAATATGAGGAATTTCCGATGTATTATGTTGGATAAGTCAAATTATTAATAACATAATGTTATTAATGATAGTCAATGGTCCATTTAAGGATTCATAATGTTCCAAAAATGTAATTGAATGACAAATCCAAAATTTAGCAAATGGTTGAATCTGTGATGGATACTGCAACACAAATTATATAAGATATGTGTTTATAATTAATCTATCATCCAAAATATTATATAATTTTAAAGGCCACATGCTTCAAATACATTAGTGGCATTTAATGAACGGTTTATTTTGATACATTAAATAAGTGTTAATTTGGATACATTTTATAAGTGTTAATTTGCAAGGTCAGATAAAAGACAGTAATTTTTTGTACATATCAAATATAACAAAATGTAAGTTATAATTATTATAGTTATAAAATACTCATCATTTTATAATGTTCAAAATAAATGTATAATAAAAATATGAGACCAAAGTCTTTTCCTAAATTTAATTCAATCCGAAATCAAATAAAATAAAAACTTAAATATTGTGAGAAACAGTATCAATATGAATATTGTGAACAAAGAATACGTACGAAGGAGAAATGAACCATGAACCAACACATACATAGTTACTTATATAACACCTCGACCTCACAATGCATTGGCTTATGATAGATCCCAATGAGACATTGAGAGATGCAAATAATACATTTATACATTTATGATACTAGCATTTTATTTGCATTGATTGAACGTAAACGTAATAATATTTAAATAGTATTAAATTTATGATTTAAGATAGAGGTATATATTATAAGATATCCATAGTTATCTTGTATTTTTGATGTAAAAACAATATTCTCACAAAAAGAAAAATTTATACCAAAAGAAATAGATCATAAAAATATTATCATTCTCGTAATGATCCTCAAGATTAGGGGTAAGAATAGGCCAGACTAGGCTAGACTTTAAAAGGTCTGAGTCTGGCTTACGATTTATTTTTTAGGGTTAAATTTGGTCTACGGCCTATCATATGTTTTTTTTTTTTTTTGTCTGGCCTGGCCTGACCTGGAAGACTATTTAAAAGTCTTATTTACATTAAAACATTTAAATGTTCTACTAATAATACTCTCCACATACCAATATCATTGTCTACATATCTATATATATTAAACAAAAAATAATTTTTTAACAAAATAATTTTAAAAAATCTGAAGCAAACATCCTCTAAACCCTAAAAAATAATTTTTGATTTCAAATAATAGATTTTTTATTAACAAATTAAACAGCTACTGAATATAGAATGACTACCGAATATAGAACGGTTACTGAAATATAGAATGATTAGTGATCGATTGTCTAATTGATAGAATTTAAAATAGAAAATAATATTATTAATATAATAAAAAAGAAAATTAATAAATAGTAAAATATATATAGGCTAGTCTGTTAGGCCTAATAGGTTTTTTTATAAGTTTGAGCCTGACTTATTTAAATAAATTGGCTTTAAAAACAGTTTGAGCCTAGTCTTTTTATTAAATAGGCCAAGTCAAGCCAGACCATAAATAGACTAGGCAATAGACCCCTGACGGACGGTCTAGCCTATTCCCATCTCTACTCAAGCCGTCAAACTTGTTTAGCTGAAAACATGTAAAACAAACTAATGAGAAGAAAATCTCAACCAAACTTAATTTCTAAAAGAAATTCAAACAAACCAAATAGAGAATATAAGATTCTTAATATAGCATTTTCATTTTAAATATCATAATTTTAGTAATATAAGTGATTAAGTCTTTTCCATCATTGGTATGGTCGGGATTAGAGCTTTGTAATCCCAATTCTCAAACACGACACATATTATGTATTGCGCAAATTATAGGAGTTCAAATAGTGACTAACATTGATACTTACGTCCATTTGTTGACACTTAGGCCCCTTTGTTGGCACTTACGCCTATATAAGTAGCACTTAGGCCTATACCGTAATCTATATATTGTAAATTAAGAATTTTCAACATTTACATTGGTTATATCCACCTTACTCACAAGTAAACAATATGTCATTACTTTAGTGTCTTTGATAAAGACACTTTACAATAGAATTTTCTCATAAATTGAACTAGTACATCCAACCGAAATTCCTAAGTCATAACATTCATGAATTAGTTTCAAAACAAAATTTTTAACATCAATCAACAGGTCATTTAAACTAAATTCAAGCATTATAATCAAAACTTTTGATTATAATCAAAAATTTTCAACAGTTACCTCAACTTTAACAATTTTATTAAAATACTAAATGATGTTGGATTTGTGTAAACGACCACTCTTTGGAAAACTCATAATATCTAGTTTATTAATAAAATTTTGTTTTTCCAAGGTCCGCAACCAATTGATACAATTTATTATGTTATTGCACTTAGATACATAAACAGAACAATCACTAATTCTCCAATTTATAAAACATTTTAAATTATTAAAACCCAATTATACCTAAAGAAATCAGTGCTCAAATTGAAGGGAATTGTGTTCAGTTTCTAAATAAACAAGAATCATGAAAGAAGTACTAAGCAAAAAAATGAATATGCAATCTATATGAATTTGAGACAACAATATCAACATTTCATAGTTCACCTGCTTCAACTAATTTTATTTACTCTAATCGCTCATGAACTTAATCAACACATATAAGGCACAATTTCAACAACCCACATTCACATTAACATCATCAAGAAGCATAACAATTAACACCTTAAAAATTCAATCCACTTCACATAAACATGCAAGAGAAACATCATATTTATATTATATATTTTTATACATTTGAGTAGGAATGCTCACCTTTTCCAAAAGATGACCCAAAATAAAACTCTAGACTTTCTTTTTATCAAATCCTTGATCACCTTTAGTTTCCCATTCACCTCCTCCTAATGCACGCACCAAAAAATGACTAAGAATCATACTTTTATCATTAATTTGAGAAAGGATGAAGAAACAAAGATGAGATTGTTGATGAGTGATTTATTGAGAGAGAAAAAAGAGTGAAAGAATAGACTGGAGAGTTTTGTTGAAATGAGAAGTAACGAAGAATGAAGTGGTGGTACGAGGTTGATTATGAATGGAAGAAGAAAGACGAAAGGGAAAAGTATTATTTTGAGTCATCTTTTGTAAAAGGTTTTTTAACCACTAACTAATGTAATTAATTTGGACAATTGAGTTTCTTTGTTATTAGATGCTTTGTTCTAGGAAGTTTATGATTTGAGAGGGAAAAAGATTTTTACAAGATATCCAATTGTGTAAGACTCAATGAAGAACCTTAGGACCTGTTTACTTTGTATATTTCTCGTTTTCATCTTCAATAAAAATAGAAAACAAGAATGAAAATATGTTTCTTTCACTCTTAGAAAATGTCTTCCCTGAAAACGTGGTGGCATGTACCGTAATTATAATCAACTTTGTTATGTTTTTATCTTTTGATTTCGTGAGTTTGCGATTTGTTCACTCCTGGACTATTCGCATCTACTACTTTACTTGTTTTTAAATGCTACACATTTTTACTCTTCTTTCATAATAATAATAATAATAAATGAGTGCATTCAATCATCCATTAAAATAAATTTACTTTTTATTTATATTAACAGTAATATATTACAAAATGCATTCAAGTTCATGAACTACTATATATTTTGTAATCATATCCATTATATTGCCGTTAACTAACCGTTAATGAAATAACTAAATCACAGTTATTATATTAATTTAGTGATCAAATTATAGAACTTTTTGTAATTTAAGAGTCAGTTTAAATTTTTTTAAATAGTTTAAAATCCTACATTCTAAGACCCATAATTTTTAAGTGTATTTATGTATTTTGGTGTATTTTCGGTATTGAACTCAGAGGCTTTTTAGCCAAAGTTATTAATATTTTGGAGTTTATATGTCCAAGAAGATATTTTGATGCCTGATTAGAATTACTCGTCGATAAATAAATTAAATTAACTGTGGTGAATCTTTTGCAAAGAGTTTAATGCATTATGGGCGAAATGGTAATTTAACAAATATCTAGATATTTTAGATATTTGTTAATTATATTATATAAATAATGAGTATATAAAGAAAAGGAAGGAAAGGAATTGGGAAGAAAAGAAAAAGAAAAGAAAGAAAAAGAAAGAAAGGAAAAGCAAAGGAAAGAAAACACAAACTTCATCTTCTTCCTCTGCCTTGCGTGAAACATTTTCCTCCTTCCTCCATCTTCTTCCATTTTCGTTGTTTTTTCTTCCTTTGAGTTCGAAATTGATAGTGGGTGATAGGACAAGGATTTCTCAACTTCACTCTTCACCTTTGATTCGAAAACGAAGAAAAACGGTATTAGGGATTCAAACACAAATCTCCCCGTTTCATCTAGATCAAAGCGTCGTTTCAAGAAGTGATAGAAGGGAAGGTTGCTCACTTCCGTGCTACGGTGCTAGTGGACCAATTTTGGAAGCGGCGTTGCGAGCGGAAAATTTACCGGACTTACTCACGGTGCCGTAATCGCACGTTAGAGCTAACATTAAGGTAAGGGCTCCTTCCAAACTTTTAGTTTGCATTTAGGGACTTACTTGTGGTTGTGTGGAAAAGAATTTGGTTAGGGTTTAAGTAATGTTTTGTGGAGAATGAATTTTAAACCCATTATGTATGATTTCGAGTATATGAAACTTGTTGTGTTTGAGTGATGGATTGTGTTAATTTGTGTCGTCGTACTTGGCGTGTTCTTACTTGATGGTTGTTGATTGATGTGATTTGGTGTGAATCGTTCATTGATTTGGATATTATGTTCGAGTTTGTTTGGTGTGAAATTTGAAAACCATTAGAGTTAAACGAGTATTAAGAATGGGGAATCTATTAACGTCTCGTTTACTTAATGTGTGTTTTGGAAAATCGTTCAAGTTAAATGAGAATTAAGAATGGGGAATCTCTTAATGTCTTATTTACTTGAAGTTTGTTTTGAAAATCGTTTAAGTTAACTGAGCGTTAAGAATGGGGAATCTCTTAATGTCTTGGTTACTTAATGTTGTTTTGAAAACCATTAAGTTAAATGAGTATTAAGAATGGGGAATCTCTTAATGTCTTGTTTATCTAATGTGTACTTGTGAAAATCGTTTAAGTTAAATGGGCGTTAAGAATGGGGAATCTCTTAATGTCTCGGTTACTTAACGTTTGTTTTGGAAAAATCGTTTAAGTTAAATGAGAATTAAGAATGGGGAATCTCTTAATGTCTTGTTTGCTTAATGTTTATTTTTGAAAATCGTTTCAGTAAATGAGCATTAAGAATGGGGAATCTCTTAATGTCTTGTTTACTGAATGTTTTGTTGTGGAAATCGTTTAAGTCAAAAGTATATTAAGAATGGGGAATCTCTTAATATGTCTGTTTGCTTAACGTTTGGCGTGAAAATCGTTAAGCTAAATGAGTATTAAAAATGGGGAATCTTTTAATATCTGCATTTACTTAATGATTGTTGTGAATGGAGTTAGTGTATGCTCATGCATTTCATTTGGTAAATTGTGCTGACCCGTGATAGGTGGCACCTCGGTAAACTGTATTGACCCGTGATAGGTGGTACGTTTACGATTTACTTTTTGGTAAGTTGTGCTGACCCGTGATAGGTGGCACCTCGGTAAGTAGTACTTTGGCCTGTGATAGGCGGTACCCTTACGACTTACGCTTTTTCTTTTAGTAAATCGTGTTGACCCGTGATAGGTGGCACCTCGGTAAACAGTACTGACCCGTGATAGGTGGTACGTTTATGATTTACGCTTTTTAGTAAATCGTGCTGACCCGTGATAGGTGGCACCTCGGTAATTGGTACTTTGGCCTGCGATAGGCGGTACAATTATGATTTACGGCCCTTCGAGGAGGGTTTTGGTTTGGAATTTCGAGTCCATGCATTTTGGCATATACGCATTGCATTAGGGTGCTTGCACATGATTCGTGGTTGATTCAAATTATGATTGTGTTGATTTTGCTAAGTGTTATGTTTTGAACTTATGTGTAAGTGTGTTTGATTCAAATTATGATTGTGTTGATTTTTGCTAAGTGTTATGGTTTGAAACTATGTGTAAGTATGTTTGATTCAAATTGTGATTGTGTTGATTGTACTAAGAGTTATGTTTTGGATTTGTGTGATAGTATGTTAGATTGTAAAACATTTTCGAAACTCGTAATGTCGTGGTGATTGTACGGGTATTGCTAAGTGTTAAGGTTTGGAGTGGTGTTTGAATATGATTGAGTTGGTTTATGTATTTTTGAAAGAATATACAGGGAAATCGATTTACCCAATCGATTTGATGAGTTACAGGGGCTCTGTTTTGCACGAAATCGATTTACCCAATCGATTTTGTAAGTTATATTTCAAAATCATTTAAGAAATCGATTTGGTAAATCGATTGGATTCAAGTCAGGGGCTTTGTTTTCCAAAAATCGATTTGTCCAATCGATTGGATTCATTACAGGGGCTCTGTCTTGTCTGTCAATCGATTTACCCAATCGATTGAGTCAATCGATTTACCCAATCGATTGATTTAAGCCTAGAGTTCAATTTTCACTAAAAACTTTCAGGAAATTGATTTCCCCAATCGATTGGCTCAGTGGAAAATCTTATTTTGAGTTAGATAATTGATTTCTCAATTGATTTATCAATGTTTTGGTTAGTTGTATATTACTTGATATTTTGAGAACTTTATTTGACTTCATTTACATTTGGCAAGCATTATATGAACTTTTAGCATATGGGAAAATCCTTCTAAGATGCATGATAAGTTGAGAAGGTTATTTGTGCATTTAAAAGCTTAAATTTTATGTGTTAACTGTTAATTTTCGGTTGGTGACCCTTTACAACTATTGTGGAAATCTGGGCTTTGCCCTCAGATGAGAGTCAGGATGATCCTACCGGTTCGTACCCTCTGGATGGGAATGTGGATGGAAGTGCTTGATTGGAGCTACGTTAGGAGGATCTCACGGGGTACGTGGAGATTACTCAAGGCGTATAGTTTTTGTTATGTATAGAATGATCAGACTAGGCTATCACCCAGGACACATATGTCTTTCTTTTGGGCTACTTTTATGTTAAGTTGGAAGGATGTACATGTACTATTGTTGACATCAGGACATGCTTTGGATTTATATTTTGAAAAACTTTTCCACTGTTTGTAAATTATAATGACTAAATTATATATCCAAATGCTTTTCCTTATGTACTTACTCTGTTTTATTTAAGTTTTTTTAAAAAAAAAAAAATACACCCTCGCTTAGAAAAACGGGTGTTACATACATCATAGGTGGTATATCATTGTGATAAAATAAAAAAAGATATTTTTCCTTCTCTTCACTCTCTCTACCATATATATCTCTGTCTTCTTTACATTTTCTTTCCTTTTTCCTCTACCTACCTTTTCTCTCTCCCCTATTTTTCTCTATCATCACTTATCTCTTTATACATATATTATGATGTAAATTTTAAAATTATTTGAAATTTTTTAATTAGGTTTTTAAATTAAAAATCTGTAGTTAATTAACTACCAATTTTTCGTGATTTGATATCTAAACGAGGGTGAGAGAAAATGGATTTTTTTTCACTATCCTTTATTTGATTTTTTCTTTTACTAAACTACTTTTTTAAAATTACTAAAATATATATTTATTTTCTTAGTTATAGGTTGTTTTTGCAAATATCTACTTCTTTTAAGAGAAATTTTCAATTTTTTTTTATTTTTTTCATTTTTTTAAATTAATAATATATATA
>JBBPBR010000001.1:19983669-19993961 GCA_037974775.1 Cicer pinnatifidum | reverse complement strand
ACTATTTTTTAATTTTTTTTTTAACAAAATCGATATATAGGGTGTTGATCAAAAGAGTTTTAAATATTTTTTCCAAAAAATAATCAAAAAATTTTATCTCAAAAAATATTATTATTGGACAAAATTTTATATTTATTTTTCATAAAAAAATTCATATTTCCTTTTGAAAAGAATTTCAAAATTCTTTTTCTAAAAACTAGATATTAATCTATTTCAACTAAAAATTGATTTATATTTATGAACCAATTTGATTTATATTTATGAACCAATTTCAAACATGTTCAGAACTATCTTAAACTTAATTTAAATAAGATTTTGAAAACAAAACCAAACTATTAATATGGTCCACCTCTGATCTAACGATGTAATGGTGTACTTTATGTTTAATGAAGTTGGCGATGTTGCTCTTTATTGGTGCGTTACTAATGTAAATCAAAGTAGTATGATCCCAATGACACTTTCACTTTCATTCCCACTTACATTCCTTTTCACCTTTATATAAAGTTTCCTTTATTTTCTAATATTTCCATTATTTTCTTATATTTCCACTGTAGTCCAAACAAAACATAAAAGTATAATTAGGCCAATATTGTAATGGACTAAATTGAAACTAGTGAGAAGAAAAAACTAATCACAAGATTCAATCAAAAAACTTTACCACTATTTTTAAAACATAAATATATCAAAACATATATGGCGTATGCAAGAGAGGTCTCCTTTTATGACAAACAAATTTTAATAGAACTTCAATAATGGTGTTCAGATGAAATAAAATGATCCAAGATTGAACAAAACAGCAAGATATATTTCTTGGGCAAAAATTCTGACATGATCTCCAATATTTTTCATCAAATAGTTCCTAATATTTAATTCAAAACACACTACTATAAAGCTGGGACTTCTGCAATCTATAACGGCTACTTCATTAAAAAGAATGTCTATGTAATAAACCATCGAGCTGTCTCGGTCAAGAGTTGCAATTAGGTCGTGAAACAAACCAGATGGATGCCACACCTTCCAGGAACAAAAATTGGTATTCAATGGTATTTCCTTTGAAGGATGCTATTAAGTTAGTTTGCAACGAGGCCACGCTACAACAAATCTTGCTTTGATTCCTCAGGTTGCTACAATCCAATAGTGCTCAACGTTACCATATTAAACTAATATAATCAGGGTTGACTAGGTTTTCCGAGCAAAGCCTAAAATCCAACTCATGAATTGTGGCTTTCAATTATTTACTGGCGCCAGAAGAACATAAATATCGAAGCATATATTCATTGGAGGAGCAAGTATCGGCTAGATCTTGATGTATACTAGTAATGGATTTCTGCAATGATTTTAATGATGGAAGCAGATTTCTGGAGTTCTGTTGAATAGAATTTCCATGGGCTTTGCAAAGCTCCTGCCATAACAAATATAACGATCAATTTATACAAATACAGAATATGATAGAACCTTGTGCAAACCCTTACACTTAAACCCTTCAATAAGAAATTAATGTATCCATAATTTAATAATTTTCTAAAGAATGCAAAGTTGATCAATCCAATTATTAAGTGATGGGGTAAGAAGAGTTAATTATATGTTGTTCAAAAAAAAGGATGTAACTGTAACCCTATAACCGTACATAAAAAGTCAAAATAGAAGTTTACTAATTTACTACCAATTTACATTTGAATGATTAAGATTAGTTCTTCCAACACTCTCATCGGTTCCACTTCCTTTCTCTCTATCTCTCTCTCTCTCTGTATATATATATACACACACACACACATGTATTTGCATGTTTATAATTTAAGCAAGTAAAGAATACCTGAGACCATCGAAGTATAAACTCTAAATGAGGGCAGTTTTCTAGAAGAGACGCAAATGCCTCAATTAATCGCTGGAGATATCTGGATGGGATTGAGGTGGCAACTGCTGGAATATCTGCTGGACTAACAGCAAAAATACATTTTTTAATGAAAGAGTCTTCATTTAAGCGAAGGCTAAGGATCAACGCCCTACTTGGTTGATTTTCATTAAGAGCTTCATCAACTGCCTGTTGAGCAATGCAAGTCCATGTTACTAATGACATCAAAAGAGGAGATACAGTAGTGAAGCAAGATCAATATATAGCTAGCTAGGTGGAGCATAGGAAAAATTTGAAGTATTACATGCTGCAGAAAATTTGCCTTTTCTAGAATTTGTAGAAAAAAGTATTTTATTCTTAGAGTCGCAAACATAGAAATTCACGGTGTGATAGAACCCACACTATAAGAGAGAAAACACTCCCTCTTCCAAAATAAAAAGTCAAAATTCATCACAGGAAAATAAATTGTTGTTTGTTTATTTTCAAATCATTGATTTCTACTGAAAATAGTTTCTGTAATAATGTTATTCTTTTAAGTGAAATGATGCATAGTTGAGAAAGTTGACAACTTCGAGAAAAAAATATAGTACCTCTGGTGTGACATTTATGTCTAGGTCAGTTGGATCAAATATGAATGATTCATCAACAGAATAAACTAAAACTCCCTCAGTTGTTGCAGCTACAAAACTCCTCCCAGTAGGTGCAATTCTTAGGGATTTTGTTTGAATAATAGGTCTTCCACGGTTAGACACGGATCCTGGTAAATCTAATCCTAATTTCCCTCGTGTTTGTCTTTCAACGCCTTCTTCAATGTCACTGTCATAATCATCAATCAAATCTAGAGCGCCAGCTTCAGTCATATTCTTTGAGTTTAAAAAGTCAAGCACTCCATCTAATGAAAGATTATGAGTTATCTGGAAACGTCGCAGCAATACCTGTACAGAAGAGATTCCAATTAATAAACAGAACGGTACTATGAATCACGATATGTAAAAAAGTTGGGACTAGTATATCTTAATTATGCATCCATAATGAAATTGAATACTACCAAATTCAAACCACAGACAAAAAAGGGATGCATATGACAGCACCAACATAAAAGGTTTAGAAGGCAATAGACAACCAATGAGGCAGAAGAGAGAATAGGTCTAAATGGATTCCTAAATAGAAACAATGTTTTTCCTACATGGGTTCCTAGTGGAAGAGGTCTACACGACTAGAAACAATGATAACATCACTTGGTTTGGTTTAGTCTTTTGTATTGACAAGGTTGTTGGAGAGGTGAGGGCTTTAGTTTTCTGAATGTCCTGTCAGTTTTCCTACTCTGGCACGCTGCTAGAATGCTGAAACTTGCAACCTGAAATAATGAGGTGTCAAACTAGTTTGGCCATGTATTGGATTTCGCACTTTCACCACCTACCTAAAAGGAAATGTCTTGGCTACTATGTTGCTTTTTTTTTTATTCTGCTCAGTCAGCATGCTTTTATTGAAGTTTTCTAGACCAATTATTATCATTGTAAATTATCACATCTAGTTTGGAGTATTGGCTAAATAAAATCAGAGGTTTGGATTCACAGAACAGTGATACTATGAGTAACTCGAGCAAGTCCCCACTTGAAAATAGTTAAATGCAAATAATTCTCACTTGATACAATGAATGATGGTGTTTTCCACTGTTATTCACATGAAACCATATTTTAATTTTTAAAATTGGAATATATGCTAAAAACCTAGATTATGAAAATTTTGGGTTTTAAAACCAGATTTGAGAAATAAGAGGCAACTGAAATAAGATTTGAGCAAAAACCAGTTTCCAAACTGGCATTGAGAAATAACCGGTTATGGAACTGTAATCGGATTTGTGACCAGTTTAAAAAAGTGGTTTGGTTATGAATCATAATCCACATGTGTGGCTGATAAATGGATATGGTTAGGTTTTTAAAAATATCCAACCATACACAGCCTTACAAGATTGACACCCAGAGAAAACCAAGTAGTTTAATAATACAAATGTCTTACAAAACAAGTCCAACTATGTACAGATAAAAACTGATTTGTGGTTAAAAATGTCCGCTATGGTGGATGGCGGAATATGGCAGAAGGCCAAAATCCCATCATGGCAGGCATTCCTTCACAAATTGCCTATGGCAGTTTTTCAAAAATCCACCAAGCCATGGCAGAATGGCGGCACCATCGCTGCCATTTAACAATACTGCGCAAAAGCTCATCTTCATGGGAGAGAACAAAAAAGAAAAAATATTATCTCTAATCACTGATTCATTTTAGTAAATATTACAAGATGGAGTAACCTATAGAACCCATCATCCTTTCATTTCCTCTATATTCATTTAACTTGAGGGGTATATGAGTGAGGCTCAAAAGTATTCACTCTTCAGAACTTACAGTACAGCACAACACAAGGGTGCGCTGGTTAGGTAAGGTACATGACTATATGCATCTCAGATTTCAACCTACCCATATACCAAATGGCATATTACAACTGTATCATATTGACTCTAAGTTTCTAACTATGCTAAAGCCTGTTACGATGAAAAAGGAGCCTTAAAACAGACACACGTACACGTGCAGCACAAAATTAATAATCATTCATTAAAAGATACACAATATACCATAACATTTTGTGATTTTTATGTTCATGAAATATCTAACTGCCCATACCACATAAACAACCATTTAGGAGGCGTTTGAGAGGTTATTTGGACTTATCTTATGATATAAGCAGCACTTTGTAAGTGTTTTGAAGAGATTGCATAAATAGCTTATGATATGTCTTATAACTTGTTTTCAGCTTATTTTTATAAGATTCTTATGATATAGCTTATAGAGTTTACCCTAATTTTATCTTCAATAGAAACAACATATACGTAAACTGGACTCTTATATGATAAACAGTTAATTAAATTGTCTACCAAAACATCCCCTAATCTGTACCATAAGTTGGTCTCAATATAATAGAAAATGTGTTGTGAAACAACAAAGAAGAATCTTTTAAGAAAATATATATTTTGAGATTCAATTAACAATTCATATTGTGAGATTTCTACATATACAAAATTCAACGTGATCAGAATAAAAATTTAGATATATATAAAAATAAAATACATTCCAACCAACCTGATCGGCAACATCATACATGCAGATATATCTGCTACTGCCCCCAGCTAATATGTAGCTTCCGTCAGCTGAATAAGACAAGGTTGTGAAGCACTTCCCTGTGCTTGATTTAGCAGCTGTTCTACGGTCAGTCATAAGACGACCTCCAGCAATATCCCTAGAACCTTCTATGGTGTACATCAGCAAACCATCTATGGGATCCCAAAAATGAATTTGCCCATCCAATGTACTGCAAGCTAGCTGCCTTCCATCTGGACGATAAACTACTGTGAGAACATCATGCGTGTGAGGCCACGTTTCAACGGCTCCTTTTCCATCAAAGACATCCCACAACCGAACAGTCTTGTCCCATGATGATGAAGCCAAGATAGCCTGCACAAAGATAAAAGAAATAATGTTAGGTATCTTTAGCCAATGTAAAAACAATATAAAAATAAAAAATACAAACTTCAGCAGTTCTCTTCATTGTCATGTTACATATTTGATAATATTAAGGGTTATTGGCATAGAATTCCAAAAAAAAAATTACAAATAATAAACCATGGCTTCATAGAGACTTCATACTTCAAATAAGTAGACACTGTAGCATAACTCAATGTTGTCAGTCACGGATAGCGGCACGGAGCGTCCAACCCCAAAAATGGGATAGCGGAATTGCGGATAGCGGGATTAGCGCTATTGTGAAAACCAAAAGCAATATATAGACTAAACATAAAATACAAACAATAGACAAACATACTAAAAAATAGCAAAAATAAAATATACAAAAATAAAGGGATAATCATAGTACTTCATATTTCATAACCAAAATGTAATATCAAAATCAAGATCTAATAGTAATCCCAAATAAGTTTAAAAAGTAATCAAGTTCTACTGAAAGTCTGAAACTAGAAAACAATCAAAGTCTGAAACAGAATGGGAAGAAGAAGAAAAAAAACATAGAAACAGAAGTGAAGAAGAAGAAAAACAGAAACAGAAGTTAAAAAACAGGGAAGAAGAATAAAAAGAGGAATGGAAACAGTTTGGGAAGAAGACAAACAGAAACAGTGGAAAAGGGGAACGATCACAAGAGTTTGGGATTTAAAATAATAATGTGAAGGAGGGGAAAGATCAATAAATAATAAAATAATAGGATTTTGAGTGCAAAAAGATTAATGAAATTAAAAAAAAATCAACAAACCCTAAAAAACACAGTAGCGGGTCATGGACCCGGGTCAGGCGCAACGCGTTGGCGCGTTTTGAGCGCTATTCGCGGCCGCAATTGCTGCAACAGGTGACAGCGGTTTCACGGTGAGGGGCGGAGCGGAGATGGCCGCCGCCGCAACGCTATTCCGCAATTGCGCGCAATAGCGCCGCAATTGACAACATAGACTCACATTTGTAAAGGATAAGATGATATAAGAAGATATCAACTTATGCCAATGAATAGCAATGGAAGAGATGCTAACTCACATTTGTTGGAGAAAATACTAGCCCGTGAACAGGAGCTTCGTGACCACTAAGCACATCTAACAAACGGCCAGTTCTCATCGACCAAACAAAAATCTGTTGCAAATATCATTGACCACAAAGGTAAGCATAAAGAAATAAATATCGACATAAACAGAACCCATCTAACTTTTGTGAAATGGTACCTCGAAGGAATCTGCAGTGCCAGCACATATCACTTCACCACTTTGATCTGCTGCCAAAGAAACAAACTGTCTTGAAGAAGGAGTGGTAAACGTCCTAAAATTCCGATAACGTAATAAATCCCACGCCCGAACAGTGCCATCAAGAGACGCACTGAGTAGGCAATTGCTACTTGCCATAAAATGCAGAGCCGTAATAGCATTAGTGTGCTCAGAAAATGTAACAAAGCAAAAGCCCGAGGAAACATTCCAAACCTGCAGCAGATATGTACAGAATTTTCATTGAACTCACTCCTAAACTTGTTCAATTTTAAAATCAATGCAATACCAATCATCAAAAGAAATCAAAGATCGATACAATTACAATATACACACACATGATGAAAAGTACAATGCAAGCAGCCAAGTGAATACCTTCACTTTATTATCATCAGCTCCAGTAGCGAGGAGTTGGGCGTCAGGTGAATACGCGACACTATTGACATCAAAGTAATGACCCTGCTGCTTCAAAATATAACTCTCAGACCGCCACTCCCACACAAGGAGCTGACCCAGTTTAGCACACCCAAAGGACAACCAATTCCCAAGTTCATTAAACAAAGCAGTAGTAATCTTCTCTTTTGATATCGACAACAAATGAATGCACACAAAATCCGGCATTTGATACAACCCAAACACACCATTATTAAATCCAACAACCACCATATCCAAACCTCTATGATAATCACAAGCTGAAACCTTGGCCGGTGCCTGATTAAAACAGTCCTTCCTCAACAACTCCCATTTCCCTCTACACAAATACCCTCCCCCATCCTCAATTTCACGTTCCTTCCTCTTCTTCTTCACTTCACCATCGTCCACAACCATCAAATCCCCTTCCAATTCCCTTTCCGGCGTCCCTGGCGATGGTGGCGCCGAGGATTCCTCCTCCTCTTCGCTGGTAAAACTCCAGCTTAACAAATAACAATCTCTAGTAACAGTATAAACCTTAGAAACCCTACTAGTTTTAGAATCAACACCAAAAAATGAACCTACAACTGAATCCCTATGACCTAAAAACAAAAAAGGCTTATACTTAACATCACCTTTAAGTTTCTTCAAACACAAGATTCTCGCAGTAAGATCCTTAGACGCTGCAAGCAAGTAGTTAGAATCAGGACTCCAATCAAAGGCAGTGATTTTGGCGTCGAAATCGGCAAAAGTTCGAACAAGTTCGAACGGAAAAAACTCCCTGCGGAAAGCAGGTGAGCGCCAGATCTGAACGAGTTTCCCGGCGGCAACAGCGATAAGTGTTCCATCGGGGGAGAATTTGACAGCACCAACGCGGTGTTTGAAGGTGATACGGTGGAGAAGTGCACGACGGCGGAGGTTGATGAAAAGGCAGCGGTTATGATCATCGATTGCGAGGAGGAAGGTGCCGTCAGGAGAGACGGCGATACGGGAGATATTTGAGGAGGATTGAATAGGGAGAGTTGTTGTTTCGGATTTAAGGAGGTCGGTGACGGAGACTCGGTTACCGACGGGTGAGAGTAGGTGGGTGTTGTTTGAGATGACTGCGTTTCCGCCTCTGTAAGGAGCTCCGAGAAGATTCTGGAATCTAAAATTCATTGTTGTGTTCTTTGGTGTTTAGGTTTTGCTATGCAACGAGAGGGTTTACTTGTATGTGGCGGGAATGGATGTTTATGATGTTAGGGTTTAAGACTACGTTTTTGATGTCTCGGAAAACATGGTCTCTGTTTGGATTGATGGAAACTGGTAGAATGGAACGGAAACGAAAAACGAAAGAAATATTAAAAATAAAGTGTAGTATAAATTGTATGCTGTTTGGATAAATGGAAATACACAAGAAGGAAATACCAACATTAATTTTTTTTCATTTTCTTAATAAGATAAAAAATTAATTTTTAACTCCAATCTGGTGCAATATTTAAAAAATTGACTCAGACATTGACTCGACACGAAGTTATTGGTTGAACTGCATGACTGAAGTGGATTAAATCGGATGACCTTATTGTATGACTTAGACTCGTGACATTTATAAATATAAAAAAATATTAGAAAAATATAATTTTAATAAAAATATATCAAAATTATATAATGAAATTATGAATTTTATTAAGTTATATCTATATGTCTATTACAATATTATCACAAGCGACTGATGATCATAGTGGCAAAGGCATCCTTAGTGTCAATGCAAAAGTGGTTTCAATTGCAATAATCTAATTGATGTTTTGATGATAACAAAAACAAACAAATAAAGAACAATTATCTTTTAACTATATTTGCTAAGTGTGCAGATTTAGTTAGCAGACAAAGATATTATAAGTTAGAGATAATAATGTAGGTGTTTCTAATATAAAAAATATTATCACATAATAAACACATAATTATGTTTACTAATAGAACAAGTCATAGTATAGCAATAAGAAGTATTGCAATATGGAAGCTTCAGTTTGAGTCAAAGTGTTAGAAGCAAAAAGGGATACAAGGCTTTACTCTAGTAGATACATCCTCTGGTGATTAGACTAAGACAAAGGAAATCAAGATATCGCTCATGCTCCACATTTTGAGTCTGGTGCACGTGCCTCTAGTGGCCTTGATGGTGCAAGCAATGTTCTACCTCTAATGACTTTGATAATGGTCTACTTCGGTTGACTTTGGTGATGCAAACGGCATTTTATTTTAGTTGCCAATGAAAACGTAATATTTTGTCTCAATTGCCTATGATGAATACATATATGTTCTGTCAATTGTCTCTGATGAATACAAACATGGTCTGATTCAATTTCCTCTGATGAATGCACTAAATGTTTGTTTCGTCTGTCTCTGAAGAAAATCAATGCCTCTGGAAAAAGTCAATGCTCAGTCAACATTTTGAAGCTCGATCAATGTTTTGGGAAAAAGTTAACACCACTAAAGAAGTCAACACTCTAAATAATTCAACATTCTGATGAGAGTCAATAATCTGATGGTAGTCAATGCTTCGAGAAGACAGAGCTTGTGCATTCTCTGATAATCACCTGAATCTATTTGTTCTGAAGGTCTACAAGACATCCTCTAATTATCATGTATGTTGTCTATCGCATCCTCTGATTTCATACTAGATAAGACAAGTGATTTCTGGGATTTAATTTTGACATTAGCTCAATGAAAAATATATCTTCAAAGATTAGGTATGAAAATTCATGACATATATGTTTTCTTTCTATAATCAGTACAAAGGCTAGAAACCTAAAGAACTCCAACGAAAGCATCTCAACGAACACTTCATTCCTATATTTAAGAAGAAATCATCCATTCAATATAGTAAGAGAGAAATAGATAACGAAAAAGGAAATTCTAAAAAAAAGCTAAGAACACATCAAAAGAAAAGTATAAATGAAAAATCCTCTCAATAAAAGTTATTAGAATTGAAGTAAATCAGTCAGAGTATTTTCATACATTTGAACAAATATAGTTTGATTATTTGATGATGGAATGAAACATAAAAAGTAAAACATTATCAAAATACCATAAATTGGAGAGGAAGAAAATGAAAAAAGATGATGAAATCATATTTCACTCCATTTCACTCATTTTTAAAATATACAAACAAGAAAGCCTCATTAGTGTAACTCTTTGGTGTATATACTTAATATTTCAATTTTTTTTTTATGCAGTTAGCACTCTAA
>JBBPBR010000001.1:19967373-19983165 GCA_037974775.1 Cicer pinnatifidum | reverse complement strand
TTAAATATATTTTTTGTCCTTCTAAATAAGTCATTTTAGTTTGAGTCCCTATAAAATTTTTTATTAGTGTGTAATTTTAAAACAGCATTTAATAATTTTTTTAATACAAAATGATCACGTGGCCATGTTTGCTAACATTCTCACTATATCAATTATGTTAATCAAGCATTTTTTTACTATATAAAATTAAAAATCATTTTCTTAATTTTTTTAAACATTTAATTATTTTAAATTAATATTTAATCACTACATTTACAAAAATAAAATAATAAAAAAAAACATAAAATCATCTCTTTCTTCAACTCATCTTATCTCAAACCTTAAATTCCAAAATCTCTAATATTTTCTTTATTGTGTTTCCTTTCTTTCCATTGTCAAAAACTAGATTACAAATAGGGATAAGAATATGATAGGTCGCCCGTTAGAGGTCTATGGTCTGCTCTACTTATGGTCTGGTCTGATCTGACCTATTTAATAAAAAGGCTAGACTCAGGCTATTTTTAAAGCCTATTTATATAAATAGGTCAGATTCAGTCTTATAAAAAAAACCTATTAGGTCTAACAAGTCGACCTATATATATTTTATTATCTATTAATGTTTTATTATTATTTATTAATAATATTATTTCTTATTTTAAAGTCTATCAATTAGACAATTACTCAGTAGTCGTTCTATATTCAGTAGTTGTTCCATATTCGATAGTCGTTCAATAAGTCAATCACTTAGTAGTTATTCTATATTTGTCCTAGAGGTATTAATGGGTGCATTTCTTTCAAGAAAAAAAATATATTCTTTGAAACCAAAAATTATTTTTTAGGGTTTAAATGGTGTTTGTTTCTGATATTTTTAAAATCATTTTGTTAGAAAAATAATTTTTTGTTTAATATATGTAGATATGTAAAATATAACATTTAAATATTTTAATGTTAATAAGGCTTTTAAATAGGATTTCAGGCCAGACCAAACTTTTAAAAAGGTAAGGCCAAACCAAAAATAAAAACCTATGATAGGCTGTAGGTCAGACTTAGGCCTAAAAAATTAATCGTAGACCAAACTTAGGTCTAAAAAGTTAATCGTAGGACAGACTCAGATATTTCAAAGTTTGATCTACCTTGACCTATTACCACCCCTAATTACGAACTATGATTTCTCACTTAAGAAACAATAAAAAACAAACAGAGACAGAAAAAAATTGAAATCCAAACAACAATTATAAATTAAAGATGAAATGTGAAAACATAAAATTGTAAAATATAAGTACTAAATTTGGCCGAATGAAATTTTCTGAGCAAGAAATTGGTGAGAGTAAAGATTTTTTTATTTAAATATCCTATTTTTTTATATTACTAAATTGTCACATTCTAAAAAAATATTACACGATTGTCCTACTTTTAAAATTCAGTAGGAAGTTGCTTCCCGGGGTAGCCACCACTTGAAGAGTTTTTTTTTATCAAACTCAATAGAAGTTCGCTTCCCCGGGAAGTGACCTGCTACTGGATTGTATTTTTTTTTTTTCATTTTAACATTTATTATTAATTATTTAATAAATTAAAATTAATTAAATTATTTAAAAAATAAAAATACTAATAATAAAGTAAAATAAAATAAAATACATTAATAAATTATAAATTAGTTTATTATTTTAATTAGTATTATAATAAATAAATATTATAATTATAATTAAAATGATTAAATTATATTATTTTAAAAAAAATACATTAATGTTAAAGAATAAAATACATCAAAATTTAAATAAATACATTAAATTTGAGTTGATGTGCTAGCAGTGTTTGGACAATGTTTCCTAGTATAATTAGAGACCCGACATAATCCGTATTTTTTGGGTACTCTTTATGTAGTGTTCATTTTTGTTCTAATATGTTTGCTATTTGGGTGACCTTTCTTGAATCTTCACATTAGTGGATTGTGACACACCTTAACACCTTCATATTGTGACCAATGTCCTTCGTTTGATATAGATTGAAACGCTTCATCGTAGACTTTTAGTATCATTTTCACCTTGTATACAACAGGTATAAGACTCCAATAATTATATTTTATCCTAGAACATGTTGCTATCACATGTGAATAAGGCATATGTTTAGCTTGATATTTTCCACAATCGTACCACTTGTTATGAAGGTTTACGCTGAAATGACCGATTGGTCGCCCTTCCCTTGGAACTATTGTCTCATGGACCATGAAACTATGGTTGCTCCGATCAAAACTATCCACTCTATGACTATTGGATTTACTTATTTCCAATTTCATAAAATTTATGCAAGTTTATGTGTATACCTAACCAGAAGCTAAAATTGATATGTGTCATTTTCCCATGGTTGGAAATAGTGCCTCTATTTTAAAATAAGTTGATTGGACCAAAGCAGGGATAGGAAGGTTACGCGAGCCTTTTAATAGTGCGTTGACCGATTGCATAAGGTTGGTTGTCATCTAACCCCAACGACCTCCATAGCATGCTTGAATCTAATCTTGTCGAGGTATGTTGTCTAACCATTTCAAAGCCGCTGCGTTTACTATACTGATTTCTCTACGGTAGTATCGATATGTAGGCTCGTTGATCGAGAGACATGTGTTGAAACAGTAGACAATGATTATTACACTAATCATATAAATTAAGAATGGAACTATTACCCATAGAAATAACTTTTTTCTTCAAAGCATTGTCCTTAAATTCCCTTGCAAAATTTTATAAAATATGTCAGACGCATAACATATACTTTGACGGAGGATCTTGTCGTCCATTATTCGGATTATTAAAAGCACTTTAATAGATTTGTGTCTATCGAAAATCAAACAAATGTTAGCTTATGGAGTGACACGTTTTCTCAAAAAGAAACTTCAACCGTGTTTTGTCTCACCTTCCATAAGAGCATAAGCAATAGAAATTACATTGTCGTTCTCATCGTGTGCAACTCCTATCAATAGAGTTCCCTTGTACTTGTCGTACAACCTAGTCCCATCAACTTGTACTATTGGTTTGCATAATTTAAACATAGATATACACAGAACGAAATATCAAAATAGTCTATCATAAGCTGGGATGGTTTCCATTTCAATTTTGGTTTTTTTGTAGAAAACGTTTGCATAACCAACAACCATTGTGGGAGTTGATGTAAGACTCTTTCCAATTGTCATAAATTTGTTCGATCGCTTTATTTTTTCCCATCCATGCCTTTCTATAACTAACTGTGTAGTTGTGTAAAGCCTAAATCTGAGCAATAATGACCTTCACTTTGATTGAAGGATCCACTTTCACAATTTGCATTATGTTTGTACATTTAATGATAGAATTGAGCTTTGTATGATCTTGTGACAATGTAGAATTTGTGCATGTATGAGGCACATTCAATTTACCAATCAGCCACAATTAACTCTTTTTGCATTTTGAAACTCTGCATCTAAGAAAACAATTTGGACTTGAACAATAAATAACATACCTTTCTAAATGTGATTTTTGTACCACAAAATTCAATGATTGTTTTAAATGGTAACATTGGATTGCATGTACACATTCATCTTTGTTTTGAAACTTTATTCCAACATCAAGAGTTCCATCTACTGTTGGGACTTCGTTAATAAACAAATGATGAAATTCACTTGATTGCTCTAGAGTATCTAAATTAACGCTCTTCAAGTGAGATGGTGGATCAAATTCAGATAGGATAGGTTGATCTTTTAATTCCATATTTTCGTCAACATCAATGTCAGCGTTAGAATTACAAGATGATTCATCGAAGTATGTTTAATCCTCTTCACTATAATCACTTAATTCTTCCTCATTGATATTATGTAAGACACTAAGGGGAAGATCACATTGTGGACTTGTTGGAGAAGATTGATGATGGAGTTGAAAACTTTTCGGATGAGTTTGTTATAATTGGGTAAAGTATGGTTCATAATATTGTGATGGAGAATATAAGTCGGGTTGATAAGGTATGTTTGAGGTCGATAGTTGATGAATGTTTGTTGATGGAGGATCAGACTCAAAGGTAACATATAACTCGTTGGTGCCGAGTTGTGACCACTGTGCATAAACATCAACTCAAGATCTTCGTCATCACAAATCTTCATAAGTTCAAACCTTGTTTTATTTTCACCAAAGAACACAAGATGGCGATAAACTATATCAGTTATTGTGACTCTATCATCGATCTGTAACTTTTTTCTAATGACATTCTTTAGATGAGCAAGGTTGCTTCCCGAATGTACTTTGAATGCCTTTTTATAGTCACTTACGAATGTTTTACCTTTAACTCGATCGACAATAGAACTATTATAATAAACAATACAAATTACTTATTGAGCAGCTATGATTAAGTGATTGATTAAGTATAAAATGGTAGAAGGTATGGTGAGATAGAAGGTGTGGTGAGATAGTGTAAGTTTGTTTTCTATTTATAGAAGGTATAAGGTGATTGAAATCTTGAATAGAATAATTTCATTGGTTGAAAACAAATCACAAGGATTGGTATTGGATCATCCACAACTGTTGATAAATTTTATTCAGTGGACAAGATTGAATATTGAATAGAATAATTTCATTGGTTGAAAATAAATCACAAGGATTGGTATTAGATCATTTACATCTGTTGATAAATTTTATTCAACGGACAAGATTAAATATTGAATAGAATAATTTCATTAGTTGAAAATAAATCACAAGGATTGGTATTGGATCATCTACATTAGTTGATAAATTTTATTCAATGGACGAGATTAAATATTGAATAGAATAATTTTATTGGTTGAAAACAAATCACAAGGATTGGTATTAGATCATTCACATCCGTTGATAACTTTTATTCAACGGACGAGATTAAATAATTGTGGCCTTGCATTGGTCGTGGCCTCGAGGAGCGACCCCCTGAAGAAATTGTGGCCTTGGGAAGCGACCTCCTGAAGAGATCGTGGCATCGGGAAGTGACCTCTATTAGAGATCGTGGCCTCAAGAAGCGACCTTCTGAAGAGACCGTGACTTGGGGAAGCGATCCCCTGAACACATTTGAAATTGGGCAATGTCGTTGCTTGAGGATGCAACCTATAAATACATCATTCCTCTAAACTTTTAGTCACAATTTCTTCACTTTTATTTATCACATCTATTTCATACATTCAAAGTTATCAAAATTTTGGATTTTTATTTTGGAACTATCTACAAATCATAATGCTGAAATCAAATACATTAAAGCATTTATAAGTATTTTTATTTTTATTTTATTTTTTTTCTAATTTTTTTAGTATCATTAATTAATTAATTTTATTTTAAAAAAAAATTAGTCGCATTAATTAATTTATAATTTTTTTATTCTCATTATTTATTTTATTTTTGTTATATGTTATTAATTTCAATCACCCTTAAAGGATAAATTGAAATGTCAAGATAATGTTAACAAAAAAACCAAATGAAGTCATATTACCATATTTGCAAGCGGCTGACTTCGATGAAGTGATCAAACTCGAAAATTATAAAATAGATGTCGGCTTGATACTGCTATGGTTTAGAGATGGAGACCTAAAACTCACATGTTTTATGTTCCAACAGCTGAGCGTACAATAACTTTGGAAGATGTATATTACATTTTAGGATTAAATGTTTCTAGTTTACCTATTAGCGGTTTAAATTTAGTAAACGTTAAAGAAGTTTGTCAAGATTACTTAAGAGTTATCCCACCCGAGGAAGCAACAAAAGGTAATTCTATTAAATTAAAGTGGCTCAAGGATACGTTTGACGATGTTGGTGAAAATGCATTTGTATTAAAAAACAAACAAGCATCATGTCGAGCATATATCCTACGTATGATCGGAGGGTTGTTCACTATTAGGAGATTTAAATAAATCATCCCAATATAGTTGGGGTTCAACAGTTTTAGCTACACTTTATAGAGAACTATGTCTTACAACGAAACCTGATATAATATCTATCAGAGGATGTGCATTGTTGTTGCAAAACTGGACATGATATCGTTTGTCTTGTGTCGCTCCGAAATATTCCAAACCATGAATATTTTACTTGCACAAAAGTAACTATATTATTTTTATATTATTTTTTCTTTTTTGAAAACCAATTGCTTACCATATTACTAATTTAATTATATTTTTAACTTTTGTTATATTCGGAAGATTTAATTCTGGTAGTCTAAATTTTGCTAAAGTTCCTCACAACGACATCAAAGGATATCGAAAAACAATTGATTGCATGATGGTTGAGGAAGTAATATATTCATTCACATTTATTTGAACTTTTTAAATATTTTATTTTTTATACTTGTTATATTTACTTTAGCTTATTTTTTACATATAAGTTTTATTGGAGACCTTATCTCGAGTTCCAACATAAAGTTTCTTAAGAAGAGAGGGCCACTTGAACTGCACTGTAAGACCCATAATTTTAAAGTACATTTGATGTATTTTAGTGTATTTTGGTATTGAACTCGGAGGCTTTTTAGCCAAAGTATTAATATTTTGGAGTTATAAGACCAAAAAGGTATTTTGATGCCCGATTAGAATTACTCGCCGATAAATAAATTAAATTAACTGCGGTGAATCTTTTGTGAGGAGTTTAATGCGTTATGGGTGAAAGGATAATTTTATAAATATCTAAAGATTTGGAGATATTTGTTAATTATTATTAATATATATATACATATATATATATATATATATATATATATATATATATATATATATATATATATATATATATATATATATATATATGTGTGTGTGTGTGTGTTTATATATATAGAAAAGGAAGGGAAGGAATTGGAAAAGAAAAGAAATAGAAAGGAAAGAAAAAGGAAGAAAGGAAAAGAGAAGGAGAGAAAACAGAAAATTCCATCTTCTTCCTCCCCTGCCTCGCGTGCGTTTTTCCTCCTTCCTCCATCTTCATCCATTTTCGTTCTTCCTTGCTTCCTTGAATTCGAAATTGATAGTAGGTGATAGGACAAGGATTTCTCAATTTCACTCTTCCTCTTTGATCCAAAATCGAAGAAAAACGGTTTAGGGATTTCAAAACCGTCAAACACAAATCTTCCCGTTTCTTCTAGATCTAAGCTTCGTTTCACGAAGAGATAGAAGGGAAAGTTACTCACCACTACACTACGGTGCTAGTGAGCTAAATTTTGGAAGCAACGTCGCGATAAAAGTTTTTACCGGAATCGATCGTGGTGCCGTAATCGAACGAAAAAGCTAAAGTAAAGGTAAGGGCTCCTTCCAAACTTTTAGTTTGCATTTAGGGACTTATCTGTGATTGTGTGGAAAAGAATTTTGTTAGGGTTAAAGTGTTGATTTGGGGAAAAATGTATCCCAGGCTTTAGGGGTAAAATCTTAGAGTTAGGTTTTGATTATATTGATGAATGCTTCATGAAAAATGAATTTACCTCATGTATGTATGATTTTGAATATATGAAATTGATTGTGTTGATTTGTGTCGTCGTATTCGACGTATTCATGATTGTTAATTATGGAATTTGATGTGTTTTGGTGTGAATTATGAATTGAAATGTGAAAGTATGTTTGAGTTTGTTTTGTGTGGAATTTGAAAACCATTAAGACAAACGAGAATTAAGAATGGGGAATCTCTTAATGTCTTGTTTACTTAATGTGTGTTTGTGAAAAATCGTTAAGTTAACTGGGCGTTAAGAATGGGGAATCTCTTAAGGTCTTGGTTACTTAATGTTTGTTTTGGAAAATCGTTTAAGATAAATGAGAATTAAGAATGGGGAATCTCTTAATGTCTCGTTTACTTAATATTTGCTTTGAAAATCGTTTAAGTTAACTGGGCGTTAAGAATAGGGAATCTCTTAATGTCTTGGTTACTTAATGTTTGTTTTGAAAATCGTTGGAGTTAAAAGAGTATTAAGAATGGGGAATCTCTTAATATTTCTGTTTGCTTAAGGTGTGTCTGTTTGTGAAAATCATTAAGTTAAATGAGTATTAAGAATGGGGAATCTCTTAATAACTGCGTTTACTTAATGTTGTCGGGAAAATGATTTTGTGAAGAAATGAATTTTCAAGTCAAAGTGATGCTATGTGATTTGTTGGTTCATTTTGTTTGCGTTGGGATTTTCAAGTCAAAGTGATGCCATGTGATTTGTTGGTTCATTTTGTTTGTGTTGAGGTTGTCGCGTCAAAGTGATGCCATGTGATTTGTTGGTTCATTTTGTCTGCGTTGGGATTTTCAAGTCAAAGTGATGCCATGTGATTTGTTGGTTCATTTTGTTTGTGTTGAGGTTGTCGCGTCAAAGTGATGCCATGTGATTTGTTGGTTCATTTTGTTTGTGTTGAGGTTGTCGCGTCAAAGTGATGCCATGTGATTTGTTGGTTCATTTTGTCTGCGTTGGGATTTTCAAGTCAAAGTGATGCCATGTGATTTGTTGGTTCATTTTGTTTGTGTTGAGATTGTCGCGTCAAAGTGATGCCATGTGATTTGTTGGTTCATTTTGTCTGCGTTGGGATTTTCAAGTCAAAGTGATGCCATGTGATTTGTTGGTTCATTTTGTTTGTGTTGAGATTGTCGCGTCAAGTGATGCCATGTGATTTGTTGGTTCATTTTGTCTGCGTTGGGATTTTCAAGTCAAAGTGATGCCATGTGATTTGTTGGTTCATTTTGTTTGTGTTGAGGTTGTCGCGTCAAAGTGATGCCATGTGATTTGTTGGTTCATTTTGTCTGCGTTGGAATTTTCAAGTCAAAGTGATGCCATGTGATTTGTTGGTTCATTTTGTTTGTGTTGGGGTTGTCGCGTCAAAGTGATGCCATGTGATTTGTTGGTTCATTTTGTCTGCGTTGGGATTTTCAAGTCAAAGTGATGCCATGTGATTTGTTGGTTCATTTTGTTTGTGTTGAGATTGTCGCGTCAAAGTGATGCCATGTGATTTGTTGGTTCATTTTGTCTGCGTTGGGATTTGTCGAGTCAAAGTGATGCCATGTGATCTGTTGGTTCATTTTGTCTGCGTTGGGATTTGTCGAGTCAAAGTGATGCCATGTGATTTGTTGGTTCATTTTGTCTGCGTTGGGATTGTTGAGTCAAGGTGATGCCATGTGGTTTGTTGGTTCATCTTGTCTGTGTGGGTATTGCGTTGAAACCGTTAAAGGTTATGTTTTGAAACTATGTGTAAGTATGTTTGATTCAAATTATGATTGTGTTGATTTTTGCTAAGTGTTATGGTTTGAAATTATGTGTAAGTATGTTTGATTCAATTAGTGATTGTGTTGATTGTACTAAGAGTTATGTTTTGGATTTGTGTGATAGTATGTTAGATTGTGAAACGTTTTCGAAACTCATAATGTCGTGGTGATTGTACGGGTATTGCTAAGTGTTAAGGTTTGGAGTGGTGTTTGAATATGATTGAGTTGGTTTATGTATTTTTGAAAGAATATACAGGGAAATCGATTTACCCAATCGATTTGATGAGTTACAGGGGCTCTGTTTTGCACGAAATCGATTTACCCAATCGATTTTGTAAGTTATATTTCAAAATCATTTAAGAAATCGATTTGGTAAATCGATTGGATTCAATTGGATTCAAGTTAGGGGCTTTGTCTTCCAAAAATCGATTTGTCCAATCGATTGGATTCATTACAGGGGTTCTGTCTTGTCTGTCAATCGATTTACCCAATCGATTGAGTCAATCGATTTACCCAATCGATTGAGTCAATCGATTTACCCAATCGATTGATTTAAGCCCAGAGTTCAGTTTTCACTAAAAACTTTCAGGAAATTGATTTCCCCAATCGATTGGCTCAGTGGAAAATCTTATTTTGAGTTAGATAATTGATTGCTCAAGTTATTTATCAATGTTTTGGTCAATTATATATTACTTGATGGATTGGGAACTTTATTTTGATTTCATTTTTATTCGGCAAGTATGACATGAACTTTTAGCATATGGAAAATCCTTTTAAGGTGTTTGCTTAGTGGAAAGGGTATTTTGTGCATTTGAAAACTTAAATGTTATGTGTTAATTGTTAATTTCGGTTGGTGACCCTTTACAACTATTGTGGAAATCTGGGCTTTGCCCTCAGATGATAGCCAGGACTATCCTACCGGTTCATACCCTGTGGATGGGGATGTAGATGGGAATGCTTGACTGGAGCTATGTTAGGAGGATCTCACGGGGCGCGTGGAGATCACTCAGGGTGTTTAGTGGTTTTGTAAAATGATCAGACTAGGTTGACACAGTGGGAACGAATGTCTTTCTTTTGGGTTGTTTTTATTTGTAAACTGGAAGACTGTACCACTTTTGATATGTAAATATTTTGAATCCATATTTTGTGAACTTTTTCCGCTGCTTGTAAATTGTAATGACTAAAATATGTATCCAAAGGCTTTTCCTTATGTACTTACTCTGTTTTATTTAAGTTCTTTTGAAGAAAAAAAAATACACCCTCGCTTTGAAAAACGGGGTGTTACATGTGGTATCAGAGCTTTGGTTTGGTTTTCTTTGGGGGCTGTGGAGCCTTTAGTTCTAGATTGTAGGTTAGGAGTGGTTGTCTGATCATGTGTCAGTTTAGGTGGTTTGAGTTGTCAAGTTCAGAATAATTATTATGTGTTGATGTGGTTGGAAGTTATTTTTGGAATTATTGAAGTAGTGTTAAGACTCTACTCGATGATGGTTTTATAGGAAAACCATGCCGCCAAGGAGGAATGACGTTCCGAGAGCCAATGCCAATAGGGATAATCGAATGGCGGAGGCTATGAATAACATGGCTGCTTCTGTTGCTGCACAGACTGCTGCCAAGAGTCAACGTGATCTCGAAAAGAGGGAAAGAGAGATCTGTGTTGCAGAGTCAAGAGGATTAAAAGACTTTCGTCGTTACAATCCTCCCAAGTTTGAGGGGCATGAGAATTCAGAGAAAGCAGATCAATGGATCCAAGAAGTGGAGAAGATCTTCGAAATGATTAACTGTCAGGCGGGAGTGAAGGTCAACTATGCCACGTATATGCTATTAGGAGATTGCCGAGTACTGGTGGAGGAGTACAAGATTGTTGATGAGATCAGCTCACGAGGAGGTGAACTGGGAATCTTTCAAAAGGAAGTTTTTAGACAAATACTTCCCGATGAGTACCAGGACTAGACTGGGTGATGATTTCCTGAGACTGCATCAAGGGAACATGACCGTGGGTGAATATGCTGCTAAGTTTGAATCGCTATCAAGACATTTTAGGTTTTTCCGTGAAGAGATTGATGAACCCTTCATGTGTCATCGTTTCCAAGACGGACTAAAGTATGAGATTCAAGACTCTGTCTTGCCCTTGGGAATTCAACGTTTCCAAGTTCTTGTGGAAAAGTGTAGGGAAGTTGAGGATATGAGGAATAAGAGGGCTAGCCGTGGAGGGAATTTTAGTGCAGGAGGGCCTAGTCGGGTGAATTATCAGAATAACAAGGGGAAGCAAGTTGCTAAACCTTATAATCGGCCACAGAATAACAACGGTGGGCAGAATCGTCCAGGGAACCAGAATTTCGAGAGACAATTGGGACGAGCGGTTCGATGTTTCTGATGTGGGGAAAAGGGACATTATGCTAATGAATGTACCTCTAATAGACCGACGTGCCACAATTGCCAGAAGCTAGGGCACTTTGCAAGGGATTGCAGAGCCCCGAAGGTGGAACCCGTTGTGAATGTAACCAGGGCAACTCGCCCTGTAGCTAGAGGACGCATTTATTGTGTGAGTCCTGAAGATGGGAATCCATCTGACAATCTGATTCAACGTGACTGTGAGATTGCAGGTAATTCTTTAACTGCACTTTTTGATTCGTGGGCAACCCATTCCTTCGTTACTACGGATTGTGTGAATCGTTGGAAGTTATCTGCGTCGTCACTACCCTTTTGATTTGGTTGTTTTACGCCTGTTAAGACTTTGATAGTAAATTATGCATGTTTACATTGTCAAATAACTATTCAGAATAGGGACTTCTCGATTAATCTGATTTGTTTACCTCTACAATAACCCAAGATCATTCTTAGTATGGATGGGAAGCCCTATCATTAGGTAATGATACATTGTACTCAATGTGTCGGTGTCATACATAGTGTTTAGGTTCGGTACTAGATGGATGTTCCATACAAGGTGGAATATCAGCAACCTGCTGGGGTGTTGCAACCTTTAGAGATTACGAGTACCATCGAGTGTTGTCTCAGACCGTGACCCGAAGTTCACCTCACATTTTTGTGGACCATTGATAGTATAATTTAATTATTTTAAAATTATAATAATTATTTATTATTATAATAATAATAATAATTAAAATATTAAATTAATTTAAAATTTATTAATTTATTTTATTTTCTTTAATTATTAATATTTTTATTTTTTAAATAACTTAATTAATTTTAATTTATTAAATAATTAACAACAAATGCTATAATGAAAAATATAAAAAAAATAATCTAGTACCAAGTCGTTCCCTAAGGAAGCGTCCTTTTGAAAAAAAAAATTCCTTCAGGTTGTCGCTGCCCAGGGAAGCGACTTCCTATAAATTTAAAATTTAGAGCAATCATGTAATATGTTTTTAAAAGATGACAATTGAGTAATAAAAAAAAAGGACATTTAAATAAAAAAATCTGAGTGTAAAATATTTTCTTTCTATGCGAATACAAATTAGTTGTAACTAAAAAAATGGCAAGAAAAATTCTAATGGAATTTTTTTTGCAACTTATATTTAATGTATTTTGAAGTTGAAGAAAATATAAAAAAGATTAAATGGTGTAAAACCAAGATTCTATAAAATGTCTTATTAAAATGAAATTGAACAACAACCGTTAGACAAGAAATACACCAAGAGGAGAGGCATGTGGTAGCGGTAGTGAACACTAATTTATTTGGATTGAGATGAAATGTGGAGGGAGATGATTTTTAAGGTTTTTTAATTGAAAAATATATAGGGTTAAGATGAGATACGGAAAAATATAATTTTCTAGGTTTTATTTATCATTTTTTTTATAATTTACTAATTTAAATTAAATGTTTAAATGAATTCATATAAATATTAAAAATTGTAAAATACATCATTGATATGGTCAACACATGTAATGTCAGAAACAATTGGTCATGTCAATATTTTTTATTGTAAAAACTCATTAAGGTCTTGTAGTGGTATGAGCCTAAAAAGCTCAAACCAAATGTATTATGATCGATCATAGAGGAAGCTCAGTACAAATGGAGTAGACATACCTAATATAGAGGTCCAACTTAGTAAAGATTTGACATGGTGACCTCAACACTGAGAGATCGTACAATGTGAAAACTACCCTAACGTCATCTCTAGAGGTGCACGTGATAAAAGACAAGGAATTTAGATACACTTGCACTCATAACGTCTCATGCATCGCATAACACACTAAAACTAGATAAGCATAAACATTTATCTTAGAATCAATAATGGCAACTGATTGCAAAAGATGTGAGTTCAAACAATCTTGATTAATATGGGGTTCTCTCCTAAGAATTCAATCATTATTCACTACTCACTATACTTTTATCTACTTGCACCCTGCCTTACTTTGGCATAAGAGTGTCTTTGTAGGTACACCTTCCATTAGGAGAAACAACAAACGAAAAGAAGGAGTAGAGATCAAATCATTGCCATAAAATAAATTTTGAAGCCCACATCACAAACAACGATGATCCACCTTGTAAGTTCTTAAAAGAACACTTGTGTCCACCGTGGAGACTCAATTAAACTTTCCCAAACCTCAACATCCAACGTACATGATGATTATTAGAAGTAGAGCTTCCCTAGAGTTGTCTCACGTAGAACCAATTGTGTTTTAAGGATATTTTTTGTTTTTGAATTTTCAATGATTTGTTTTGCGCCAAATGACTAGTGCTACTTTTTTAAATAATTTAAGTCTAGAAATCAATTTTTAGTATGATGTGTAATCTTTAAAGTGGTTTAATTCTTTATCTTATCTGCTGCTTAATAATTTCTGCTTTAGTTTGTTGTAACCTTTAAGTGAGGATAAATTCAAAAGAAATATAATCGTGATCAATTTGGAGCAGTTAGAGTTCTATGAGTATAGGTTACATTGTTTGAGATATGAGATGAACTAAAATGTTGGTGCTAATTTTTGGATTAAGTATGTGTGTATATGATTATGTAAATATTAAATTGTTTGTATTTGAAGTGTTCTAATTGTTGGAAATTAGTGTATAGAGTTAGAATAGTCGAGATAGTTCTATATTGCTTCAATCGAATTATTGATTATATATTGTTACTACTTGTAATTTATAAATAAATTAATGTGAATTTTTAACTTGAAGTAAGAAGTATGAGTTGTGGCGCCACCTTCGCACTCATGAACCACGTTAATGATACTTTTAATTACCCATATTTAAATTTGAATGACTACAATTATAGTTACCTTAAGTAGTTGACTACATAAGTATGAGGGACTAGCTACCCCGATGATTCATTGTCGATAAAAGAGGCAACAATAACCCATTGTTATTATTGTTATAAATACTTGTTAAATTTATTTTGAAAATAGTTAGCTGTTCATATCTTATACAAGTTTGAGTGATTATGAGTCTTATGTGACATCAATGTTGAGTGCTAATAATTGATTACGCGACACAAATATTAGGTATGTTTGATCTTCTAAGTGAATTTCTTAAAATGAATTAGGACATTGTATTAGTATCTTATTTGTTCTATATTCTCTCATTTCATAAGGACTAGAACTAATGTATGAGTTCTATAAATGAATTCTTGTAAGACTTTGAAAATTAAGTTGGACTTTAAGTGTGTTTAACTATATATCAAAATATATATTTATCTTATTTCACTATGATTATACACCCAGTTTTTTTAAAGATTAAGTGATTGTATTTTATTGAGATGTTATATGCATTTATTTGTAATTCTTGAAGGTGGAAGTATTTTAAAAGTTTTTCTATATATCTAACTTTTGTGAGACCTATAGAGTAATTATTGTTTGGATTTAGACATTCTTTAACAAGAGTAAAACTAATACAATATAGTTTGAGAAGTTAGTTGAACTTGAAAGCATATTTGATATATGTGTTATTTGATACAACTAAATGTGGTATGTTGTTGTTGAATATAATGTGTTTAATTTTGTGTCATGTTAGTCTATTATGTTAAATTAATTGATTTTTGACATATTTTGCTTGAATAAGTAGTGAATGCCTTAAAAATGTTTATAGATGAGGTTTGAATATTGAGGGTGGTTAGTTAGATATTAGTTGCGTATTGTTCACAACAAATTTCGAGGATGGAGTTTCTTTTACGAGGGGAGAATTGTTACATCCCAAATTTGATAATAAACTATTTTATTAATTAAATAGGATTTTAGATAACTAATTTGGTCCTAAAATTATTTTAGAATACATGTTGATTATTTTTATGATTAATTTTCTCTATATGTATATTTGCTACGATGTGTTAATCTTGTACATATTTGAATAAATGCGGAATATAAATATTAAATATTATACTTTATTATTTTATATATTTTCTTTAAAACAATAGTATTTTAGTGTAAATGTTTTAGAGAATAAGATTTAGACGATTTTATGTTTATATGTGAGTTTATAATTAATGTGACATTTTCTTCCGAGTTTGATTATTATTAAATTATGTTTAATTATTTTTAAATATATCTTATTTTAATTATTTATTTTACAAATAATTATTTTGATATTGTAGTATTATCATGTTTGATTTTCTTTATTTTTATATACTTGTTATGACATTGTAATTTTATATATATATATATATATATATATATATATATATATATATAT
>JBBPBR010000001.1:19919026-19967127 GCA_037974775.1 Cicer pinnatifidum | reverse complement strand
TATATTTATTATGATTTAGTAATTAATATAAAGGGTTGATGTTATATTTATTTATTTTTATAATTTCGATTACTATCTAACAATAGTAGTATTTTTATGTGACTATTTTAAAAAATATAACTATAATTTTGAAAATTAAAAAGTGTTTGAAAGGCTATTAAAAATTAAATTAAATAATTATTAATTTTTTTTAGCAAAATAAAAATAGTAATAGTGAAAAAAAAAATGAGGAGACTAATGGGCTTGATCCATGTGTATGAAGGGTATAAGTGTTATCAAAATAACATAAAATAAATTTGAAGGAAAGTGTAACACCCCGATTTTCAAAGCGAGGGTGTATTTTTTTTTTCAAAAGAAATTAAAATAAAACAAAGAAACAAATAAGGAAATACATTTGGATAATTACTTAAATCATTATAATTTACAAGCAGCGGAAAAGTTTCTCGAAATATAAATCCAAAGTATTTACACATCAAAAGTGATACATGGAATCCATTAACATAAGATGTCATGCTGACAATATTAGCAAAGATTCAATTCTCCAATTTAAAATAACCGCAATCCAAAATAAAGACATATGTTCCCTCTATGTCAACCTAATCTGATCATTCTACCAAAAAACTATACGCCCTGAGTGATCTCCACGCGCCCCGTAAGATTCTCCTAACATAGCTCCAGTCAAGCGTTCCCATCTACATTCTCATTCGTAGGGTACGAACCGGTAGGATCGTCCTGGCTCTCATCTGAGGGCAAAGCCCAGATTTCCACAATAGTTGTAAAGGGTCACCAATCGAAATTAACAATTAACACATAACATTTAAGTTTTTAAATGCACAAAATAACCTTTCAACTTAGCATGCACCTTAAAAGGGTTTCCATATGCTAAACATGCATAAACAAAGTTGGAAATTGAAGTTTTTAACAAAACAGCACTGTTGTATTCGAATACAGCATCTTTGTATTCGAATACAAGGCTGTTTCAGCATTCAGCATAAAAAACAACATGTATGTATTCGAATACAACCTTCTGTATTCGACTACACAGCAAGTCAGTAGCAAAACAACATGTATGTATTCAACTACAACAGTCTGTATTCGACTACACAGTAAGTCAGTGGCAAAAACAGCATGTCTGTATTCGAATACAGCTTGCTGTATTCGAATACCCATCAGACAACAGCAGAAAAATAGCACAATTCAGCATTTTTCAGCTTTTCAAAGGGTTTCGAAATCAATCAACAATTACACACAAATCCAAACAATCACACTTAGAAATTATAGCGCAATCACCACGACATCTTGAGTTTCGAAATAGTTTTGCAATCAACCACACTTACACACAACTCCAAAACAAAACACTTAGCAATTATAACACAATTACCACGACAACTTAAGTTTCAAAATGGTTTTGCAATCAAACACACTATCACACAATTCCAAAACATAACACTTAACAATTATACACAATCACCACGACAACTCAAGTTCAATCACTCAATCATAAACTTGAATCAAAACACGACTCGTGTGCCAAGCACCCTAATGCAATGCGTATATGGCAAAATGCTTGGACTCGGAATTCCAAACCAAAACCCTCCTCGAAGGGCCGTAAATCATAATTGTACCACAGATAAGTCCCTAAATGCAAACTAAAAGTTTGGAAGGAGCCCTTACCTTCACGCTAGCTTTAACGTGCGATTACGGTACCGCGAGTAAATCCAGTAAAATCTCCGCTCGCGACGTCGCTTCCAAAGTTGGTTCCCTAGCACCGTAGCGTGGTAGTGAGCAACTTTCCCTTCTATCTCTTCGCGAAACAAAGCTTAGATCTAGATGAAACGGGGAGGTTTGTGTTTGACGGTTTTGAAATCCCTAACACCGTTTTCGAATCTGGGAGGAAGGAAGAAGCTGGGAACTTGATCTTTCTCAGCCACTAGCCTTGGGTTTCAATTTTCGAACTCAAAGGAAGCAAGGAAAAACGAAAATGGATAACAATGGAGGAAAGGAGGAAGCTGGGCGCGAGAGACAGGGAGAGAGAAAATGTTTTTCGGTTTTCCTTTCTTCGTTCTTCCTTCCTTTCTCTTTCTTTCCTTTCTATATATTTCCTTTTCTTTTCTCCTCAAACAAATATATATATATATATATATATATTTATATACATATTAATTAAATTTGTTAAATTACCATTTCACCCATAACGCATTAAATTCTTCGTAAAAGATTCACCACAGTTAATTTAATTTATTCATTGACGAGTAATTCTAATCGGCATCAAAATATCTTCTTGGTCATATAAACTCCAAAATATTAATAATTTTGGCTAAAAAGCCTCCGGTTTCAACACCAAAATACACTAAAATACATAAAGTATACTTTAAAATTATGAGTCTTACATTACTACCCCCCTAAAATTAGTTTCGTCCTCGAAACTATGCGTCGATAAATAACTCTGGGTGTTGTTCTCTCATCTTGCTCTCCAGTTCCCAAGTCGCATCTCCAGTAATTGGGTTCCAAATCACTTTGACCAAAGAAACATCCTTGATCCTCAATCGCTTAATATTCCTGTCATCAATTCTCACAGGTGGTACTTCGAACGACAGGTTATCCTTTAGTTGGATTGTGTCTGGTTCGATCACATGAGATGGATCTACAAGATATTTCCTCAACTGTGACACATGAAACACGTCATGAATATTTGACAGTATCGGAGGCAATGCAATTCGATAAGCAACAGGCCCAATTCGTGTAGAGATCTGATATGGTCCAATGAATTTCGGAGTCAGCTTCTTCGATTTCAATGCTCTACCAACTCCAGTAGTAGGTGTGACTCTTAGAAATACATGGTCACCCTGTTCGAATTCCAAAAGTCTTCGACGCCTGTCCGCGTAACTTTTCTGACGATCTTGTGAAGTCTTCATTTTCTCTTTGATCTTCTTTACCTTAGCCGTAGTCTGTTGCACCATCTCTGGTCCGACAATCATATTTTCACCGTCCTTATACCAACACAAGGGCGTTTGACACTTGCGCCCATATAAAGCCTCATATGGTGCCATTCCAATACTTGCATGGAAACTATTGTTGTAGGTGAACTCAATCAACGGGAGTACATCATCCCAACTTCCTCTATCATCTAATACACATGTTCTCAACAGATCTTCAAGGGACTGATTCGTCCTTTCAGTCTGTCCGTCCGTTTGTGGATGGTAAGCTGAACTCAATCGTAGTTTCGTTTCCAACGCTTCGGCAATGCTCTCCAAAAATGTGATGTGAACTTCGGATCACGGTCTGATACAATACTCGATGGTACCCCGTGTAACCTCACAATTTCAGCAATGTAGATCTCTGTTAGCTGATCTACCTTATAGGTGGTCTTTGCTGGCAAAAAGTGTGCGGATTTAGTCAATCGATCCACTATCACCCATATAGAATCATTATTTCTCCTTGTTTTAGGCAATCCAGTTATGAAATCCATGGAAATGCTGTCCCACTTCCATTCGGGTAGGTTGCCACATCCCAGCAGGTCGCTGATGTTCCACCTTCGCTTTCTGACAAGTTAGACAAGTGGACACGTACTCCACTACATGTTTCTTCATTCCTGGCCACCAATAATTCTGTCTCAAATCCTGATACATCTTTGTTGCTCCAGGATGAATACTCAACTTGCTCTTATGAGCCTCTTCTAAAATTATTTTCCTCATATTTGTAATTTCTGGTACACAAATCCTACCATTACATCGCAAAATATTATCTGATCCAATCTTGAACTCCGTTGTCTTCCCTTGCACTATCAGGTTCCTCTTCTCTTGAATTAAGACGTCATCTTGAGAATTTGCAATGTCCTCAAGTAATCCACTCGAAATCTTAATCATTCCGAATTTCAAAATCCCCGGTGCAAACTCTACGTTCAAGTGTAGGTCTCTAAAAGCTTCCCACAATTCTTGTTGTCTAGCCATAATTGTGGAAGACACCGATACACTTCTTCTACTTAATGCGTCAGCCACTACATTGGCCTTCCCAGGGTGGTACTGTAGGGTGAAATCAAAATCCTTGAGAGTCTCCATCCATCGTCTCTGGCGCATGTTCAATTCCTTCTGATCAAACAAATATTTCAAACTTTTATGGTCACTGAACACTGTGAACGTGCACCCATATAAATAGTGCCTCCAGATCTTCAATGCAAAAACAACCGCATCAAGCTCCAAATCATGAGTAGGATAGTTTCTCTCATGAATCTTCAATTGCCTTGAGGCATAAGCTACAACTTTCTTGTGTTGCATCAGAACACATCCCAACCCTTGGTGAGACGCATCACAATAAACTTCATAGGGTTCATCTGATTGCGGTAACACCAACACTGGTGAGGTCGTCAATTTTCTCTTTAGTAACTGAAAGTTTTCCTCACACTTCTCCGTCCATGCAAACGGTTGATCTTTTCTGGTAAGTTGTGTCAATGAAGTCACAATCTTAGCAAAACCTTCAATAAACCACCTGTAGTACCCTGCCAGTCCTACAAAACTTCGTATGTCAGTGACAGTCTGAGGCTGTTTCCAAGCAAGAACCGCCTCAATCTTAGCCGGATCTACAGTGATTCCTTCCTTGGTTATCACATGTCCTAAGAAATTTACTTTCTCTAGCCAAAATTCACACTTTGACAAATTGGCATACAATTGCTTCTCGCGCAAAATCTCAAGAACTTGACGTAAGTGTTCTCCATGCTCTTCTTCAGTTGTTGAATAAATCAATATATCATCAATAAACACCACAACAAATTTATCAAGGAATGAATTAAAGATTCTGTTCATGTAGTCCATGAAAATTGCTGGTGCATTGGTAACTCCAAACGGCATAACCAGATATTCATAATGTCCATAACGGGTTCTGAAAGTGGTTTTCTGAATATCTCCTTCCCTTACTCGAATCTGACGGTAACCTGACTTCAAGTCAATCTTCGAGAATATCGCGGCCCCTTTCAATTGATCCATTAAATCATCAATGCGTGGCAAAGGATAACGATTCTTAATAGTTGCCTTATTAAGCTGTCTATAATCCACATATAACCGCAAGCTTCCGTCCTTCTTCTTAACTAGTAAAACTGGAGCTCCCCATGGCGATACACTTGGTCTAATAAATTTCTTCTTCAACAAATCTTCAATTTGGCCTTTGAGCTCATTTAATTCCAATGGTGACATTCGGTACGGCGCAATCGAAATTGGTCCCGTTCCTAGGTGCAAATCAATGAAAAATTCTACTTCTCTTACTGGTGGCAATCCTGGAATTTCCATTGGAAATACATCCCGGTACTCATTGACAAGCATCACATCTTCTATGTTCACATTTATCTTTGCCTCCACATTAGCCAGAGACAAAAACTTATGAGTCCCTTCACTTAGCGACACTCGGAGTTTGTTACCGGCTAAATACTTAACAACTCTTGGTTCAGGGAAAAGAACCAATTTGTGAGCGCAGTCTAAGATCACATAATGGTAAGACATCCAATCCATACCGAGAATGACCTCGAGTGATTGTAGAGGTAAACAAATAAAATTAACCAAGAAATCCCTATTATGAATAGTTATTTGACAATGTAAACATGCAAAATTTACTGTCAAAGTCTTAGCAGGTGTGGAGACAACCAAATCAAAAGGTAAAGCAGACACATATAACTTCAAACGATTCACACAATCCATAGCAATGAAGGAGTGGGTTGCCCCCGAATCAAAAAGTGTAGTTAGAGTGTTACCTGCAATCTCACAGTCGCGTTGAATCAGATTACCAGATGGATTCCCCTCTTCAGCATTCACACAATAAATGCGTCCTCTAGCAGTAGGACGAGTAGCCCTAGTTACATTCACAACTGGTTCTACCTTCGAAGCCGTGCAATCCTTTGCCATGTGTCATGGCTTCTGACAATTGTAGCAGGTGAGAGTATTAGGGGTACAAGTGTTAGCATAATGTCCCTCTTCCCCACATCGGTAGCATCGAACCACTCGTCCCAATTGTCTCCCGAAATTCTGGTTCCCTGGGCGATTCTGCCCACCGTTGTTATTTTGTGGTCGATAATAGGGTTTAGCAGCTTGTTTCCCCTTGTTGTTCTGATAATTCACCCGACTAGGCCCTCATGCACTAAAATTCCCTCCTCGGCTAGCCCTCTTATTCTTCATATCCTCAACTTCCCTACATTTTTCCACGAGAACTTGGAAACGTTGAATTCCCAAGGGCAAGACAGAGTCTTGAATCTCATACTTTAGTCTGTCTTGGAAACGATGACACATGAATGGTTCATCAATCTCTTCACGGAAAAACCTGAAATGCCTTGATAGTGATTCAAACTTAGCGGCATATTCGCCCACGGTCATGTTTCCCTGATGCAGTTTCAGGAAATCATCGCCCAGTTTAGTCCTGTTACTCATCGGGAAGTATTTGTCTAAAAACTTCCTTTTGAATGATTCCCAGTTCACCTCCTCGTGAGCTGATCTCATCAATAATCTTGCACTCCTCCACCAGTACTCAGCATCCCCCAATAGCATATAACTGGCATAGTTTGCCTTCACTGCCGCCTGACAGTTAATCATTTCGAAGATCTTCTCCACTTCTTGGATCCACTGATCCGCTTTCTCTGAATTTTCATCCCCCTTAAACTTGGGAGGATTGTAACGACGAAAGTCTTCTAATCCTCTTGACTCTGCAGCACAGATCTCTCCTTCCCTCTTTTCGAGATCACGTTGAGTCTTGGCAGTAGTCTGTGCAGCAACAGAAGTAGCCATGTTATTCATAGCCTCCGCCATTCAATCATCCCTATTAGCATTGGCTCTCGGAACGTCATTCCTTCTTGGCGGCATGGTTTTCCTATAAAACCATCATCAAGTAGAGTCTTAACACTACTTCAAATAATTCCAAAAATAACTTCCGACCACATCAGCACATAATAATTATTGCGGACCTGACAACTCAAACCACCTAACCCGACGCATGATCAGATAACAACTCCCAACCTACAGGTTGACCTACAATCTATAACCAAAGGTTCCACAGCCCCCAAGGAAATCTAGACCAAAGCTCTGATACCACAATGTAACACCCCGATTTTCAAAGCGAGGGTGTATTTTTTTTTTCAAAAGAAATTAAAATAAAACAGAGAAACAAATAAGGAAATACCTTTGGATAATTACTTAAATCATTATAATTTACAAGCAGCGGAAAAGTTTCTCGAAATATAAATCCAAAGTATTTACACATCAAAAGTGATACATGGAATCCATTAACATAAGATGTCATGTTGACAATATTAGCAAAGATTCAATTCTCCAATTTAAAATAACCGCAATCCAAAATAAAGACATATGTTCCCTCTATGTCAACCTAATCTGATCATTGTACCAAAAAACTATACGCCCTGAGTGATCTCCACGCGCCCCGTAAGATCCTCCTAACATAGCTCCAGTCAAGCGTTCCCATCCACATTCCCATCCGTAGGGTACGAACCGGTAGGATCGTCCTGGCTCTCATCTGAGGGCAAAGCCCAGATTTCCACAATAGTTGTAAAGGGTCACCAACCGAAATTAACAATTAACACATAACATTTAAGTTTTTAAATGCACAAAATAACCTTTCAACTTAGCATCCACCTTAAAAGGGTTTCCATATGCTAAACATGCATAAACAAAGTTGGAAATTGAAGTTTTTAACAAAACAGCACTGTTGTATTCGAATACAGCATCTTTGTATTCGAATACAAGGCTGTTTCAGCATTCAACATCAAAAACAGCATGTCTGTATTAGAATACAGCCTTCTGTATTCGACTACACAGCAAGTCAGTAGCAAAACAGCATGTCTGTATTCGACTACAACAGTCTGTATTCGACTACACAGTAAGTCAGTGGCAAAAATAGCATGTCTGTATTCGAATACAACTTGCTGTATTCGAATACACATCAGACAGCAGCAGAAAAACAACAAAATTCAGCATTTTTCAGCTTTTCAAAGGGTTTTGAAATCAATCAACACTTACCCACAAATCCAAACAATCACACTTAGCAATTATAGCGCAATCACCATGACATCTTGAGTTTCGAAATAGTTTTGCAATCAATCACACTTACACACAACTCCAAAACAAAACACTTAGCAATTATAACACAATTACCACGACAACTTAAGTTTCAAAATGGTTTTGCAATCAAACACACTATCACACAATTCCAAAACATAACACTTAGCAATTATACACAATCACCACGACAACTCAAGTTCAATCACTCAATCATAAACTTGAATCAAAACACGACTCGTGTGCCAAGCACCCTAATGCAATGCGTATATGGCAAAATGCATGGACTCGAAATTCCAAACCAAAACCCTCCTCGAAAGGCCGTAAATCATAATTGTACCGCCTATCGCGAGCCAAAGTACCAATTACGGAGGTGCCACCTATCACGGGTCTGCACGATTTACTTAAAAGCGTAAACCATAAACGTACTGCCTATCACGGACCCGTATCGTATACCAAGGTGCCACCTATCACGGGTCTGCACGGTTTACTAAAAAGAACGTAAATTATAAATGTACCGCCTATCACAGGCCAAAGTACTCTTTACCAAGGTGCCACCTATCACGGGTCTGCACAATTTACAAAAAAACCGTAAATCGTAAATGTACCGCTTATCACGGGCCAAAGTACTATTTACCAAGGTGCCACCTATCACGGGTCTGCACAATTTACAAAAACGTAAATCATAAATGTACCGCCTATCACAGGCCAAAGTACTATTTATCAAGGTGCCACCTATCACGGGTCTGCACAATTTACAAAAACGTAAATCATAAATGTACCGCCTATCACAGGCCAAAGTACTATTTATCAAGGTGCCACCTATCACGGGTCTGCACGATTTACAAAAAGCATGAAAATGCATGAGCATATACTGACTCCATCCACAACAATCGTTAAGCAATTGCAGATATTAAAAGATTCCCCATTTTTAATACTCATTTAACTTAAACGATCTTCACAACAAACATTAAGTAAACAGAAATATTAAGAGATTCCCCATTCTTAATACTCTTTTAACTTAAACGATTTTCACAACAAACATTAAGCAAACAAAAATATTAAGAGATTCCCCATTCTTAATACTCTTTTAACTTAAACGATTTTTAAAACGAACATTAAGTAAACAAGACATTAAGAGATTCCCCATTCTTAATACTCATTTAACTTAATGGTTTTCAAATTCCCCACGAAACAAACTCAGACATATTATCAACTCCAATCCACAACTCACACCAAAACACATCAATTTATTTCTCCACAAAATCCAACATACACATATCAAATTTCATCAGTATTAATTAAGAACACGCCAAATATGACGAACACAATCAACACAATATATCATTCAAACACAACAAGTTTCATTTACTCAAAATCATACATAAATGAGTTTAAATTCATTTTCCACGAAACATTACTTTAACCCTAACAAAATTCTTTTCCATACAACCACAGATAAGTCCCTAAATGCAAACTAAAGGTTTGGAAGGATCCCTTACCTTCACGCTAGCTTTAATGTGCGATTACGGTACCGCGAGTAAATCCGATAAAATCTCCGCTCGCAACGTCGCTTCCAAAGTTGGTTCCCTAGCACCGTAGCGTGGTAGTGAGCAACTTTCCCTTCTATCTCTTCGTGAAACGAAGCTTAGATCTAAATGAAACGGGGAGGTTTGTGTTTGACGGTTTTGAAATCCCTAACACCGTTTTCGAATCTGGGAGGAAGGAAGAAGCTGGGAACTTGATCTTTCTCACCCACTAGCCTTGGGTTTCAATTTTCGAACTCAAAGGAAGCAAGGAAAAACAAAAATGGATAACAATGGAGGAAAGGAGGAAGTTGGGCGCGAGAGACAGTGAGAGAGAAAATGTTTTTCGGTTTTCCTTTGGTTTTCCTTTCTTCGTTCTTCCTTCCTTTCTCTTTCTTTCCTTTCTATATATTTCCTTTTCTTTTCTCCTCAAACAAATATATATATATACATATTAATTACTTTTAACAAATATCTCAAAATATCTAGATATTTGTTAAATTACCAATCTCACCCATAACGCATTAAATTCTTCGTAAAAGATTCACCGCAGTTAATTTAATTTATTCATTGACGAGTAATTCTAATCGGCATCAAAATATCTTCTTGGTCATATAAACTCCAAAATATTAATAACTTTGGCTAAAAAGCCTCCGGTTTCAAACACCAAAATACATAAAGTATACTTTAAAATTATGAGTCTTACAGAAAGCTCCAAATAGGGATGGCAATGGGTAGGGTTTGGGTAGGGTACTATAGTACTCGTTCCCATACCCGCAGTTTAAAAAAATACCCATACCCGTACCCATACCCTCATGGGTATCGACTTAAATACCCGTACCCTTACCCTTTGGGTACTTAAGTGCCCGTACCCATACCCATTACCCACACTTTAACAAAAATAGATCGATAAATAATCGCATTGGGATTAAATTTAAGAAATTTCCAAATATCTCACGTCCAAATCATAATCATAAAATATTAAAAACCAAAATATTTTCTAACTCAAAATATCCAAAACATATCAAATTACAAGTCCTTTGACCATATTCTCCAAAATAATATTACTACACTAAACATATCAAATTACAAGTCCTTGGGAAGTATTCTCCAAAATTAATCATCTTTGTGTAGTATCAAAACATATCACATTACTACAATAAACATCAAAACATCATAAATAATATTTTATGAAGTTGCAAGTTCATGGGCATTATTCTCCGAGATCTGTAAAAAAATTGATATGTGTATTATATTAGTTATTTATAATTATAAAGTCGTCATTAATAACAAAAAAAAAAACTCTTAAATATAAAATCAAAATTATTTACCTCTTCATCAGAATCAGATTCTTGAAAAGTTTGCAAACGTTTATTTTTTGATTCTAAATATTGCAACGGTCCAACGATACCAATAATTGCTAAAACATAAAAGAATATAAATAGTTAAACTAAACACAAATTTAATTGAATAAATAGTATATTGAAATAATTATTACCTTGTTTTTCATGTTTTATCCAACTTTGGGAGCACATAAGTGCCTCCAAAGTATCCTCATGAAGTCTAGACCGTTGAGGACTCAACAATCTACCATCAGTACTAAAAGCAGATTCTGACGCAACAGTAGAAATCGGGATGGCCAAAATATCCTTGACAATTTTTTGCAAAATTGGATACTTGATTCCATTTGTTTTCCACCATCCAAGAATATCAAATGTAGCACTCCTAGGCAATACCTTTTCCTCCAAGTATAGATCTAACTCAGATTTTGATTGCACATCATTGGTATCATTCACATATGAATCATAATCGCTAAGAAAATTGGCACAATTACCATTTTCTAAATTTGACTCATTCTCATTGAACTTTTCTGTTGAACTTTCCACCAATCCATTGGTTTTAGCTTGATATTCTTCAAATAATAAGTAACATAATTTCTTGATATTGTTAATTTCAATTGAAGACAAACTTCCATAAAGTTTATGATAAAAGTACTCTAGTAACTTGAATTTAAATCTTGGATCCAAAACAATGGCAATCCCCATAATACCATGAATAGCAGATCAATATTTCTCAAATTTATCAACCATTGTAGAAGCCATATTTCTAATAACCTCAATTGAACACGTCTGCCATTGTTTCAAAGAGAGTTTTATTTCACAAATCAATGGAAAGAATATATTTGTTGTGGGATATTGTGTACCTGAAAATATCTCAGTTACACGATTAAAGACTTGCAACTTATTACAAATTTCTTTTGCTATTTCCCACTCATTTTTTGTAGGCAAACATGTATACAAACGCTCTCGTGTTTTCAAACGAATAAAAATATCTTTATATTCTAGTGCAGCAGCAAGCATACGATAAGTTGAATTCTACCTAGTTTTGCAATCAAGAATAAGTTTCTTAGTGATGGGAACTTTTAATTGACGTGATGCTTCCCTAAAAGTTTGGTCTCTTTTAGGCGTGGCTGTCCAAAATGAAACACTATCCCTAACCTTCTCTATACCATCCCCAAGAACACTCAAACCATCTTGAGCAATTAAATTTAAAATATGGGCACAACACCTCATATGAAATAATTGACCATCAAGCATAAGATTAGAACAATCAAGTTTGTTTAACAACATACCAACAAGAGCTTCATTAGTGCTACAATTATCCAAAGTGATGGTTGACAATTTTCTATCAATGTTTCAATCTATCATGCACTCTACCAAAACCTTTGAAAGAGCTTCAGTTGTGTGTGGGCATTCTACATACACGAACCTGCCATGTAAAATAATTTTTAAAATGTTAACATAATGAAAAAAACTTTATGCAATTAATAACGCTTACAAATATGTAAGTATCATACCGTAATATGCGACTTTGCATATTCCAATCATCGTCAATGTAGTGACATGTAATGACCATATACCCTTTCTTTTGGTTGCTAGCTGTCCACATGTCTGTTGTTAAAGCAATCCTACTCCCAATCTTTTCTAAAAGCCCCATGATCTTCCCTTTTTCATGTTGAAATATCTTTATAATATCATTTTTAATTGTGTTTCTACAAGGAATCTTGAACAAAGGTTGAAGACCTTCACAATATATTCTAAAGCCCAAATGATCTACCATTGAAAGGGGATACTCATGAAGTATTATCATATTAGAAAGATCTTCTCTTGACTTCTCCATATCAAAATGATAATTACTCAAATAAGTAGATGACCCATCTACCTTCTTATGTTCTTTCAACAAGATAGTTTGTCTTATATCCTTATATGGCCTTCTTTTACAAGACTCAGAATGTTTACGCAAATGATTTGTTCCATCAGATCTTCTACCTGCCAAGGCCTTGTTGCAATAATTGCATATAGCTTTTTCTTCTCCATCAATAGTTTTTTTAATGAAATGATTCCAAACCACATATATCTTTCTTTTCTTGCTATCATTAGTGAATTCAATAGCATCACCATCTTTAACAACAAAAGGTTGAGAATTAGACTTCTCAGAGCTACCCACATGATCATTAGATGTATTTTGATTTTGAGTTTTTGTGGGAGAAGAGCTAGTTTCTGATTCCTTTGATTGAAGCAACCCAAATTGATTTTCCATCTTAAAAGGAAAATAAAAAAAATAAATAAATAATAAGCTCTATGACACGAATTTATACTCAAATATGCAAATAATGAAACTGATACAAGTATAATGACAATATATGGTCCTCGTTGATATTACTTCCTAAACATATGAATACAAGTAATATAAGTTTAAATTTTTATTTTAAAAAACAAATATTTAAGTAATAGACAAAAATCAACACATAAATTAATAGAAACTACAGTCAAAATTTAAATATATCATGAATTAATAGAAACTTTATTTAATAACAACATTAACAAATTATAAAATTGTTGTAAAATTAAATTTTCAATAATATAACATGTAGTTAAATGAAACGACTCATATTTCCTCTATCAATAATATCTTCCATCAATTTTCTTCACTATCCCTAAAATTCAAGGATAGATGCACTACAAATGACAAATTAAAATGAAGATGAAAAAGGAAACCTGAAATGTTGAAATAGCCTAAAATGGCAAATTCAAGTGAAACTGAGAAAAGAAACTCTGAAACGTTGAAATGGGCAATGGCTGGCATGAAATGGTATCAAATCAATTGAATGGGTGGTTTAGTCGAAGAAAAAAAAACTAATGAAGACAACGTGAGGTAAACGGGTGAAAAAAAAAGTGAAAAAGTGGTGAGGTGAAGTGGTGAAAAAAATAAATAAATGAAGACAACGTGTAACATGTTATAGAAAACAATAACAATTATTTATATATTTTGTAAATAAATTAAAAAAATAACAATTATCTATATATTTTATAAAAAAAAACAATTATCAATACAACTTTTTACTTTAAATTAATAACAAAAAACCTAAAAATTAAATATATATAATAAAAAAAACATTAAAACAAATAATGACATGTTAATTACCAAAAAATAGAAAATTCATATAAATATACATGTTTTATTGAAGAATAAGTCACATAATGAATTGTCAAATTTAAAATATATATATATATATATATATAACAATAAATATGTGTTTAATTATTAGTTTTTAATTTGTAATCAATTAGATTAATATTTTAAAATGTGTCTGCCAAATGGATTAAACTAATAGATTGTAAGTGTTTGTATTTTTAAAGATTTTAGAAAATAATAATAAAATATAAAACTATATCGTATCGTGTGAATGTGGATAATGGAACTATGTATGGGTGATTATAGATAATAATAATAATAATAATAATAATAATAATATTAAAAATAATAATAATAATAATAATAATAATAATAATAATAATAATAATAATAATAATAATAATAATAATAATAATAAATATATAAGTGCGGGTGCGGGGTGGGTACTATAGTACCCGTACCCATACCCATTCAATTTTGCGGGTAATTACCCGTCCCCATACCCATATCCATTGTGCGGGTTTTTACCCTACCCATTGCGGGTACCCACTCGGTCTGGATCTAATTGCCATCTCTAGCTCCAAAAATGATGCTACGGCTTGCAAGGAGGAGGAAATTAAGAAACAGAACAAAGTAGGCTATCGTTTCGCAGTGGTAGTAGATAATTGTTCCAGAAAAGTTTTTCTAATTTCGTCCAAATTTCAGTATGTTGTTTTAATCATTTAACTAGTCAATTAAACATATATTTCCAGATTTTTAACCAACCCAAATTGTCTATAAATTACTTGACTTCTCCGTTTCTAAAATTCTTTATTTTGCATCGTTCTTCTTCATTGTAAGTCCAATTTGAGTGAAATCAACGGCAAAATGATCATGTGAAAAATGACTATATTATCAACTATTGGTTTTCCAATTTATGGTAAGTTCCCTTGGCTGAATTTCGAAATTAGTTTTTAGAGTTTGTTATTATAAATTATTTTTGATATTTACACATAAACTATCTAGTTAGATCGATTGAAGGACAATGAGTCAAAGAACAAATGCTTTTTTTGCTTGTGCACTTGTATTTTCGTGTGAAAGCGTCGAAATAAGGTAAAAAGTGGGAGAACGTTTGAATTCATAAGTATAATATAATGTGAGATGAACGGGAAAACCGTATTTTCCAATGATTCATTCGGGACTCACTATGTATCGCAGTAGTCCTTTGAGTGATAAATTAATTAATGTGCAAAATGTAAATTATGAGATTAAAATATGGAATAGAAATATTGGTAAGATTTTGACTGATTCATTAAATGTGTGATATTTGATATTATTGTGATATTTGATTTAATTTCATTAAATGTGTGGTATTTGATATTATTATAATGTTTTATAAAATTTGTTAAATGTGTGACATTTGATATTATTGTCACATTGGATGTCAAATAAATTTGGTGCATATATTTGATTAGATGAGTTTATGTCATGTATTAATAAAATATGGATGCATTGTGTGATATGAGTTTATTCGATGATAATGATGTATGATTTATGATAGTGATGTTATAAATTTGTGATAAGTTTATGCAATGATGATGATAATGATGTTATAAATTGTGATAAGTCTATGTGATGATATATGATTGATGATAGTGATGCTATAAAATAATGACGAGTTTATATGATGAGATATGATTAATCATAATGATGTTGTTAGTTTGTGATGAAAATATTGAAGTAGCCCCATAGTTGGTGAAATAATTGTGATTCCAATTTGTGTTTGAGATAAAAGTCTTAATGGAGTATCATAGGCCAACGAAGGGAGAAAAATAAATATTGTGAATTTGTGAAGTGAAGATTATTTTGTCATCATATAGGTAGGGCTTGACAAGCCTAGTGATTATGGGGAAGTACAACTGAATGAGCTTGAGCATGACAGTTTGTTGTTGAGCCTAAAGGCAAGATTGTTAGACCTTGAGGGTATTCGAGTGGGGGATTCCTAGGTGAGTTGTAGGTAGCACTCTAAATGTCGGAAGCTACCGTGCAACACACGTTTACTTCGATTGTCGAGTAACAGTGAAATTCTTCAAGTAAATAAATATACAAACTTTGGAACATATTTTATTTTTTGTTAAGGTAAAGAGTATCACGTAATCATAAACATGTCACATAAATCCAAAATTTCCACCACACTTCACAACTCGAAATCATAATATAAGACAACAAAAACCTTTTTGAAGTACACATACATCAGTTTTATATTAAGTGAAAATGTAGTCTCAACCTGATGTCACTATCAGAGTAGAAATTCCCAAAATAAAAGACACTTAAAATAACATGAACACAATACATATAATAAGAACCTTCAAGACATGATGACTTATGCCTCTCTGATGATACTAGTCATCACTTGCAGCTTACAACTTGTTTGCATCCGCCGCAAACGCCAAACACAAACAACAAAAGGTAAGTATCGAAATTATGTAACAGTATAGGATAAACGAGGAGAACACACAATTAGTCAAATAAGCACAAACATAAGAAACACTCAAGATCATAATATCAAAGGTTAATATAAACCAATCACAATAGAGTATTCACAAGAATAAAATGCTATGCATGTCCTACATTCTATACTTCTTCATCATTTGGTACCATTCTACTCTGAAGTACTTGGTTAGGAGACTTGTTACTATGCCACTACAAGAGTAAACATACAATTCATGAATGGCCAAGTCCTCATAGATCCCCTCAACTCAATTCGAGACACATATATGCGACGGTCGGGGTACTCTTTTATTGCATGGTAGCTCCTGGCCTTAGGGAATAACCCACTAATCCACTTAAGAATTCCCTACTAGAGGTACCCCCAAGGTCTATCAGTCTTACCTTACAGTTTGACTGTAGCCCTCTGATCATAACATTTGGGCACATGTTTTAGGCTTTTAGTTTGGTATTTTAAAAGCTCTTTATAGCTTAGATTAATATTTTTTAGCTTGTTTCTAAACTTTGGGTCGAATTTGAATTATAATTTTATTATTTGTAATTTAATTTTATTATTTACATTTTGACTCTTTCTCGCTGTGTAGGTCATAACTTGAGCTCTGGATATCGGATTGACACATATGAGCAAGCGTTGGAAAGATAAAAATCTGAGCTACAACTTTTGTGTTGGAAGGAAAGACCAATTCCAAACTTTACTGGGCCGAAATTTCAAATTTCGTAATATGAATGTTTGTAATAATTTTAATTAGCGGGCCACTTGTTTTTAAACCCTAAACCCTAAAGTCCAATATCAAGTACTATATATTGGCAGTTTTGTTTCTTTTCTAAAGACGGAAAAATTAGGATTCAAATTGCTACAAGAAATAAATAGTGTTATTTTAATTTCATGGAAGACTAATTTTATAAGATTAATTCACGAATTTAGAGTTTTATCAACACCTTGAGATTCAGGTTACACTGTCAATTTCTATTCATGATTCTATTCTTGTTTATTTGATTATATTGATATTTTGATTGCTTAAATTGAATTTCAATAGGATTGATTAAATTTATTTGATAGAATTTGATTTTGGTTTCTAATTTAATTGAATTAAATTTTGCGACGCTTGATCGTTAATTGTAATATTTTGATGATTGTGATGCTTAATCCAATCAAAGAAACCAAATTCACATAAGATTGATTATGCTTGTTTGATCAATTCTATAGTCAAATAAAATAGAATCATAAATTAGAAATTAAACTCATTGATAGAATCTGTGATAGGTCTGAAACTCGAATAAGTGGATTAATCATTTTACTCATCTGTTAAAAAAAAATCTAAAAAAACCCCTTTTTAATTTCAATTTTTAATTCGGTTATTATTATTATTATTATATCAGAAGTCCTTGTGAAACGATTCGTGTTATTACCTCTATTTATATTTTATCAATTGTATTTGACCCATGTGCGACAGCGGATCACCCTCCACGATCAGGCTCATTCAGTTGTACTTCCCTTAGTCACTAGGTTTTTCAGACCCTCCTTATATGATGACAAAATAATCCTAACTCCAAAATCTACAACACATATCTCAAATTTACTCGATCATCACACCTCAATAAGTTACAGTTTGACTTCACAATATTCATTATTATATATGTATATCAGTTAATCACAATAAAATCCCAATATTTGGTTTGCACTACTCACAATACACAATCCAGTTTCATCAATCACCTAATAAGGAATCAAATAGGTGGCACATTCAAGTAATATCAAAATTTCAATCAAGTAACAGGAACACTCAAGTACATATCATTTATACAATAACCATCAACATAAGATTTCATAAATTCATACAACATGCAATCTTGATATAAATAGATTCACGACAATTCTATAGGTTTCTAAATTATATTTTAATCCTCACTATTACCATTCAACCATATTATTATTAATTAATTATTATTACACAATAGGGTTCAACCGTATGTTGTAAGCCCCATATGAATATATGGGAATTTCAAAACGATTCGAGTTATTACCTCTATTTACATTTTATTAACTGTATTTGACCCGTGTGCGATAGCGGATCAAACAATGAAGCTTTTTCATTTATCAAGATTTTGAACTTTGTGATTTGGTTGAAGATGGGAACATTTCTCCTACCAATGATGATGGCACTGAAGTATCCAGGAAGAATGTGAATGCCTATCAGAAGAAGCAATTCAAGATGCATCATAAATATAGGGCTTTTATGGTGAATGCAATCACATTCAAGGAATTCAACAAGTGCAATATTAAAGAGACGGCCAAGAGCATATTCAATGCTCTAGTTCTGACCTACGAAAGAAGTAAGTAGGTGAAAGAAGCCAAAGGCAATCGTTAGGTTAGAAAGAACGAGTTATTTCAAATGGAGGAAGATGAAGACATAAAGACAATGTTTTATTGATTTTAGATTATGGTTTCAGGCTCGAGGGTGCTTCAGAAAAGCTATACAACTACAAATCATGTAAAGAAAATTATCAGGAGTCTTCCAAGTAAATAGAGACCTAAGATCACTACAATCCATGAAGTAGAGGAACTGAACAATCTTCGTATGAGGAATAGATTAGTTTATTCCGATCTCGCGATATTGAACTAGCAGTTGATAAGCCCAAGAAGAAGTAAAAGTCTTTGGCTGTCAAATAAAAACAAAGATTCTAGAAATGGCTGAACAATCAGAGGATGATGATTCACATGATCAAAGTGAAAGAAGATTCGTATAAATTGAAGAAAATCTAAAATAAGTTTTGATTCATATTTATAATTGAAGAAAATATTTGACCAAGTTGGAAAGAAGATATGGTCAAGATTTGAAGAATATTTGATCAAGATTTGTAGAAGATTTGAAGAAGGTTTGTAGAAGATTTGATCAAGAGTTATCTACAACAAAATATGAACATAATCTATTATTACACTAATGACCTTATTAAGTGTGTAGGAATTAGATTAGGAAAATTAAAAGAAACATCAGAAGAAGAAATCAAAAGCAGATATCAGAAGCAAATGGGAGATTTTTGGAATAAGGAATTAGAACAGGAAGCCAAAATGAAACGACCCGATGAAACGGTCTGAGCAAACAACCAGAGGAAGAAAAGTCAAACCCAATCAACAAATGTGCTATTGTGGCACACATCTACCCCTGGTTATTTGCCTCTTATGATTATGCGCGTCTACCTCTAAAGACTAAAACATGCTTCCTATTAGCATACCGTTGATGAATAGTATTTCTGCATGCCTCTGATGAACATAATTTTTGTAGTCTTATAATGAAGTCTACTTTCTGCATGACTCTAAAATTCAAAGCTATTGTTCAAGTATGCCTTTAAAGCTTATGTTCCACTAGCTCAAATAATTGCAACATGTTCTAGAATGTTGCCTCTGAGAAGTAGCCTCTGAATTTGCACTGACTCTGATAATGCAAAAAAGGACAAGTTGCTAATGCCACAAATTCTAAATCATGCAGTTTTGCCTCTAACATAATTATTCAAGCAATACAACATATGACTCCAACAGACAAGACAATAATTCTAATTGGGAAAATTTAATGATTTTAATGGAAGGTCAAATGCTCTGATTAATTGAGCAAAATACTGAATTTGATTTAGCCGTATCCTTACCTCTGAAGGTCCAAGAACAGGCTCAAATTTGTTCCCACCCAAATCAAATCAAGCATATGAAGGAAGACTCAAGTTAATCAATTTGCAATCGTTATCTGAACAAACACGCCCAATATCTTTCTAGAACAATTTCTCAAATCAGATTGGGCAGTAACAAACACTACGCGAAAAATGGTATTTTACAACGCATTTTCAAAAAATTAAGCGCTGTAGTATCCAGCGCAGTAAAAGATACAACAACGCTCTTTAAAATAAAAAAGCGTTGTAACTCTCTTCTAAAAACGCGCTGCTTGTTGTATTAGTTTTACAACGCTATTTAAAAAAAACGATGTAATAGGTGCATTCCTTTATTTCAATTAGATCTCTTTCTGGGATTATATCAACAATCTCCTTCATAAATTGCAATATATAGTATCCGCAGTCCATGTTGTTAGTTTGACGAGAGCACTATACAGTATCCGTAGTCCATGTTGTTCGTTTGACGAGAGCACTATACAGTATCCGCATTCCTTTATTGGAATCCATGTGATTTATTTGATTTTTGCTTCGACACTGTAGCACCCATTTGAGCTCGGAAAACTTGTAAAGCACTATCAAATAAATGTGATTATTAGCATTAACAAACACATTATATATATATATATATATATATATATATGTAAGAAATAAATGAATAAATGAATACAATACCTGAAGAGTGCGAAGAAATATGTAGGGTTCACAGAGTTACGATTTCGTTTAAGAAGGAACGACGAGAATGTGCAGAAATACGAACGGTTCGTAGAACATAGTAGGGTTCGCAATGAGAGGAGTATGTAATAATGATCGTAGGGATAGTAACAAATATGGAGATGATTTGCAATGGAGATGGCTAACAATATTGTTCGTAGGGACAGTAGGGTTCGCAATGAGAAGGATAATGAAGAGGAGAAGGACACTAAAACGTAGTGAAGTTTATGTAATAAAGAGGAAACTGAAGCGATTTACTATTATATATAAAATTCTATTACAGCGCTTTTTTTACAGCGCTTTTCTAAAAAGCGCTCTAATAGGTCCTTTAATTATGTGAAAGCGCAAGTCTTTTACAACACTTTTTTTACAGCGCTTGTCAAAAAACCGTTGTAAAAGACCTTCTTATTTTTTTTTAATAGCCTTTTACAGCGCTTTTCCAAAAAGCGCTCTAATAGGTCCTTTAATTATGTGAAAGCGCAAGTCTTTTACAACACTTTTTTTACAGCGCTTGTCAAAAAAGCGCTGTAAAAGACCTTCTTATTTTTTTTTAAAAGCCTTTTACAACGCTTTTCCAAAAAGCGCTCTAATAGGTCCTTTAATTATGTGAAAGCACAAGTCTTTTACATCGCTTTTTTTACAGCGCTTGTCAAAAAAGCACTGTAAAAGACGTTCTTATTTTTTTAAAAAGCCTTTTACAATGCTTTTCTAAAAAGCGCTCTAATAGGTCCTTTAATTATGTGAAAGCACAAGTTTTTTATAGCGCTTGTCAAAAAAGCGTTGTAAAAGACATTCTTATTTTTTTTAAAAGCCTTTTACAGCGCTTTTCTAAAAAGCGCTCTAATAGGTCCTTTAATTATGTGAAAGCGCAAGTCTTTTACAACACTTTTTTTACAGCGCTTGTCAAAAAAACGCTGTAAAAGACCTTCTTATTTTTTTTAAAAGCCTTTTACAACTCTTTTCCAAAAAGCACTCTAATAGGTCCTTTAATTATGTGAAAGCGCAAGTCTTTTACAACACTTTTTTTACAGCGCTTGTAAAAAAAGCGCTGTAAAAGACCTTCTTATTTTTTTTAAAAGCCTTTTACAACGCTTTTTCTAAAAGCGCTCTAATAGGTCCTTTAATTATGTGAAAGCGCAAGTCTTTTACAGCGCTTGTCAAAAAAGCGCTGTTGTATCCTCCGTTATTTTTAAAATATCATACAACAGCGCTTGTATTTAATAAGCGCTATAAAATGTCATTTTTGGCGTAGTGAAATTTCCTTATGGTCATATTATCAAGATTGTATCAATCTGAACTATTTTTGGAAGAAATAATTGTTGAATAAGCTACAAAAAAGATATGATTTAGAATCTTTAAGGGGAAAAATTGAAACCCTAAATTTTCTAATAAATAACAATCAAATTTTGAACAAAAAAAAATATTTAACAAGAGGAAATATATTTTTAGTGGTTAGAGGAAAAATAATCTTTACAAAATAAATATTTTTGAGTTAGAATAACAAAAGATTAAATGTCTTGTGTCTGTGAACCATGAATAATTGATTTGGCATAGGAGATTAAGCAATTCCAATTTGGGGTTAATCTCAAAATTAAACAAACTCCAACTTGTTAGAGGCTTGCCCTATCTCAAATACAAATCAAAGGTTTTTTGTGACGCTTGCCAAAAAGTGAAACATGCTTAAGACTCTTTTTCTTCTAAAATCATTGTTTCCACAACCATACCTCTTAGGCTTTTACATATAGATCTTTTTGGTCTAGTAAAAACTTCCTCTGTTAGTGATAAGAAGTATGGACTTGCCATTATTGACGATTATACGAGATGTACATGGGCTAAATTCCTTAGATGCAAGGATGAGTCATAAAAGGTCTTCACTACATTTTGTGAACCAATGCCAATTGAAAAATGTCTTTCGATCACAAAAATTCATCGTGATCATGGTGGTAAATTTGAAAACAATTTTTTTGAGAACTTTTTTGAAAAGAATGAAATTTTACACAAATTTTTCTCTCCTAGAACATCTCAGTAGAATGGTGTTGTAGAAAGAAAAAATTGATCTCTTCAATAAATGGCACACACTGTGATTAAAGAGACAAATGTTGCAAAACTCTTTTGGGCAAAATTAATGACTATTGCATGTTATATTCAGTAGTGAGTCTTGATCAAGCCTATTCTAAATAAGACTCCATATGAATTGTGGGAAAATAAAAAGCCCAAATTTTTATACCTTCTCCACTTCAATTGTGTTTGCTATATTTTAATACTAAGGAAAAACTTAGAAAACTTGATTCACGATAAAAAAAGTGCATCCTTTTGGGGTACTCTGAATTTTCTAAAGCCTATAGAGTATACAACCAAGAGATTCTATCTGTGGAAGAATCAATCCATGTTAAGTTTGTTGACAAATGACTTGACTCTACCAATTTGAGCTAGATGATGATTCTATAGGTCTACAAAACCTAGAGGAAACAAGCAATCCAGAGGAAACTCAAAAAACAAAGGAACCAATAAAACTAGAAGATCCAAGAAAACCAGAAGAAATAGGAAAATTAGAGGAACTTAACACATTAGAGGAAACGATAACGTTAGAACAAGTTAAGATCCTCTAGAATCTAGGACTAGATGGAAGTACAAATAATCTCATCCAAACTTCCTGGTTATAAGGAACACAAATGACCTTATGAAGAATATATCTTCTCTAAAAGATAAATCCTTGTTTGGTATGTTCTTCAAATCTAACCAACCTTTTTAATGAAGCCTTATTAGACGATGTATGGATTCTAGGAATGCAAGAAGAGCTCAAAGAATTCAAGAGGAATGACGTGTGGGATCTTGTAACCAAACTAGAGGAAAAGAAGCCCATCAGAACCAAGTGGGTATTTAGGAATAAGTTGAATGAGAAAGAAGAAGTTATAAGGAACAAAGCTCAATTGGTAGCTCAAGGTGATAGTCAGTAGGAAATTATTGATTACACCAAGACATTCGCTCATATGGTAAGGTTAAAGCCAATTTTTATTTTATCATTTTTTGCTGCATACAATAATATCATGTTATATCAAATAGGTGTGAATTATGTATTTTTAAATGGTTATATAAATGATGAAGTGTATGTTAAACGACATCTTGGATTCGAAAATGCTGTGCTTCCAGACCATGTTTTTAAACTTAAAAACTCCTTGTATGGTCTAAAATAAGCACCAAGAGCTTGGCACGATAGACTAAACAAGTTTTTACTTAACAATAATTTTGAAAGAGGACATGTTAACACTACCTTATTTAGAAAATCATCTAAAAATGTCATTCTCATAGTTCAAATTTATGTAGATGATATAATCTCTGGTTCAATTAGCGGAAAGCTTGCCAAGATTTTGCTAAGATGATGCAAAAATAATTCCAAATGAGTATGATTGGAGAACTAAAATTCTTCTTAAGGTTTCAAATCCAAAAGAATCAAAATGGTGTGTTGATTCATCAGAACAACTACACTAAATAACTTCTCAACAAGTCCAAGATGGATGAATGCAATCCCATGAGTACCGTTAATGCATCTAACATGTTCTCTTGACAAAGACGAGTCAGGAAAATGGGATGACCAAAAAACTTACAGAAGAATGATTGGGTCACTCCTTTACTTAACTGCTTTAAGACCTAACATATTATTCAGTGTGTGCGCCAAGTTTTAGTTCGATGCAAAAAAATCTCACTTAACACCTATTAAGAGGATATTTAGATACCGGAAAGACCCTTCTAACCTTGGCTTATTTTATAAGTAATACTCTGAGTACAGGTTAGTCAGATTCTGCAATGCTAACTATGCAAGAGCTAGCTTGAAAGAAAAAGCACCATGGAAATTGCACATTTATTATGAAAATATGGTCTCTTGGTTAAACAAGAGACAAGGCATGATCGCTTTGTCCACAAAAGAAGCCAAATACATTTCTGCAGCCGAATGCAACACTCAGCTTCTACAAAACCCTTTGTTGAGTACATGGTCAACTTTATTAAAGAAAATTTAAACATTGTTTCATAATTTAATGATGTTTTGATCTGTATATGTCTTGTCTTTGATATAATATAATTTTCAAGTTAAATATACATGCTTTGATATAGTAAATTGATATACTCTACAATTTGTGTAAGTTTGTTTAGGGTTTAGGGGATAGTGTATTTTGAAAAATTCAGAATACTACTGTGCACTCTTACATTTAAATATGCTGAGAGTTAGGGGAGCTTTGTGATATGCTTTATTTTATGTTATTAAATTGGTCACATAAATAGATATTTTGTCATCATAAAAAATAATAGATTGTTAGAAACAAGATTGTTTGAAGAACTATTCCTTATCTTGTTTTGATGATAACAAAAGTTATTTTGTGGGAACAATTTAATGCACTAATATTCTGATTGAGTGTGCAATAATTAGAAGAAATAGGAAGACTCTGAACCTAGACTCTAATAAGAGGAAACAATATTAAAAGAGGAAACAAATATCAAAATCATCATAAAGGAACAAAAGTCAAAGGAATGGAACAAAAGGAACCAAAACTTTGCTTTGGAAATGAAAAAGATGCGCTCTTTTGTGCAGGCCCTCCTCTGGCTCTAAAGTGCTCACTCTAAAGCACCCACTCTGAAGAGAATGCAACATGTTCTAATCAGCTGACTTTGATAAAGTAACGAGTTGCATCTGACTCTAATATGCAACATGACAAAGTTGCCTTTGCCACTAATTCAAGACATGTAGTCGGTTACTTCTTCAGTTTAGCACCTAATTGAACGAAATTAAATTTGGCATAAACAATTTCAGTGTTAAAGTATGAGAAACCCTGTAGTAAGAATTGACTTGGCCGACAACGGATTTGGGGAATCAAATTCAAAATCAATTGAAATTGAAGCAACGACAAAATCAATTGAAACAAGGCAACAATTCAAAAACGAAGAAAATTGAAACAAAGCAATAATTCAAAGAAATGCTTCAAACTAAAGAGCGTTAGAATATGAACATTGAAGAATCACAATTTTCCTAATTGACATCTATAAAAGGGACTATCTCTATTGAAGAACAACACAGAGAACATACTGCCAACAGTGAAAAACATCGTGGCTGATTGTTTTCCTCAATGGAAGTTTAAATTATTGAAGAAAATCATTCTAGGTAAAGGGACTAGACGTAGCATACTGGTGTGATGGGGAATCAGTATAAATATGTGTTATTTCCTTCTTTCCTCTGTTTATTTTTCTTGTGTTTTCTTCTTTCAAGCCAAAGGTGCGTTCTTCGAGAAACCAACTACAAATGACAACATCTTTAGCAGTTGTTCATCATAGCTACTATCAATGGCAATGTGTGATAGTGCAAAAGTCTTTTTAGTTGCAATCCTCTATTTGTTGTTTTAATGATAACAAAAAGAAACAAATAAAAAACAATTATCTCATAACTATATTTGTTAACTTTGTAGATTAAGTTAGAAGGAAAAGATCTATATTAAAGACTATCTATTTTAAGGTAGCATAAATGTAACACCCCAAATTTTTAATTTTTTTTTTATCTATTTTAAAGTAGCATAAATTAAACTTCCAATTGATTTTTGATCCAGATTTTTTTTAGGAGTGGTTCATCATGTAATAAATAAAATATGCACTAGAAAATGACTTCATATATTTTCTGTGTGTAAAAGAACATAATTCAATTTACTAAAACATTATTTATTTATTTATTTACAAATTTAGACGTCCAATTGTTAGGTTGATGTTCGTTGATGCTTTAAAATAAATTAAACTATCTTTTGGTGAAATTCAAGAGAAACAAGGTTGACTAGAATTAACTACGACTCAATTATTTTCTAACAAAAGAAAACCCAGTTTCGCTTTTCTATTTAAAGATAACGATGAAAAGTAATAAAATTTAAAATGTACTACATTAGTTTTATTAGTACAAAATATTATTTTTAAGTAAAAGTCCAATTTTTCTACGCGCGTGCACCGAGCAAACATCATTCACACAACTCTTAAGATCATTAGTACCTATATGTTGGTGTAAGGGGTCAGTTCATCCCACATAAACAATTAAATCAAATAATAAGTTAATAGCCATAAGATTATAAAATAACATCTTTTTGTAATAAAAGATTTAAAGAAATTGATTTTTTAATAACTCACAAAGATGTTTCAAAAGTCATAAAATGTATCTAAATAAATCAAGTAGCAACTCATCTTAGAACAGTTAATTAGATCAAAATAAAAATAACAATAAAATGTATGCAAGTTATGTATGCTCTTAAAAGTATTCGAATATAACAAGCCACTAAGGCGTCCACACAGAAGGGACCCATACCAATGAGAAAAATTAAACCAACCACTAAGGCATCCACAAAGATGCATATGATATGTCATGAAATGATATTGATTCTTAAAAGGTACATGTCACCATCCACTTAGGTAACCACAAAGAGAACAATGTTCAACACATAATTCATCAACCACTTAGGCAACCACCAAGATAACAATATTCAAAACCCAAATAATTAGAATGGATGGTCATTGATATGACTCTTTATCTTTCAACTTAATCTCCACACTAAGTATATACAATTAAGGGATAATTGTTCTTTATTTGTTTGTTTTTGTTATCATTTTCTCATTGGTATGGATCCCTTCTGTGTGGACGTCTTAGTGGCTTGTTATATTCGAATACTTTTAAGAGCATACATAACTTGCATACATTTTATTGTTATTTTTATTTTGATCTAATTAACTGTTCTGAGATGAGTTGCTACTTGATTTATTTAGATACATTTTATGACTTTTGAAACATCTTTGTGAGTTATTAAAAAATCAATTTCTTTAAATCTTTTAGAGGCATAGTATACATTTAATTGTATTACTACATCTTCTACTTTTCTCCCCCTTTGTCTTTAACGAAAAGGGTGAGTGTATAGAGATTATAGTAAGCCAAACAAACATAAGAATCACGAGAGAAATAAACTAAATTGTCACGCCACATACATACGATAAGTATAAGCTCAAAGGAACATAAAGAGAAAATCTAAAGCAAGAGGTAATTTCATTAAAAAGCACGATTACAATGCAAACAACAACAAAACATAAAGAAAAGCTATTCCTAGACATAAGTTCTAGAGACATCTAAAGACACACCTTAAAAGTTCACCTGTTTCCTCCCTTTGAGAAATGAAAAGGTGCAACTGGTGATCGACTTCTTGTAGAGAAATCATAGGATGCAACATAAGGTTATTTAGAAGGTTAATGCTTTAAATTGTTCCTAAAAAATAATCTCGTTATCTTCAAAACAAGTAAGGGCCATAGTTCTTCAAACTAAATTGGTTGTAACAACCATAAGACCTTCCTTATTTGATTTGAAGTATTTTCTTTGAGAACTTTCCTTATCAAATTTAGGACATTCTAATTTGAAGTGTTATAGTTTTATTGCATTTGTAGCATATGATTCTTTTCTTGTATGATTTTCCACCTCTTTCCCTGTTGTTTTGGTATTGTCTTAAATCTCTTTTGAGAAAACATTTCTTTGTGTTGTCCAAATGCCCTAGATTTTCTTTGACATGAAAGAAAACTATTCATCATTTAAGTCTTCACATTCATCGTTTGATTGACTTTCCTTTGATTCACATTCATCGTTTGATTCACTCTCCTTTGAGTCTTTAGTAGGTTATAAGGCCTTGGAATTTCCTTATTTTCGTGGGATTTAAAAGCCAATGACTTTGACTTCTTCTTGAGCTCATATTTAAGCAGTTCAATCTCACGGGATCAAAGTGAAATCGTTAGTTCTTCTAGAGGAAGTCTGTTTAGATTTTTAGCTTCTTGAAGGTGTTAACATTCATTATGAAACTTATTGCTTTATGATGCATCTTGTACAATTTCTTTTGATTAGCGTTGAGATCTTTTCTATATATTTCAACACCAGCAACGTGTTTTGGAACCTCATAGCCATCTTTGAATATGTCTCAAAGTATATGATCGTGTGCGATGCAGAAACTACTAAGCCAATCCTTATATTACTCAAATCTTTCTCCATTAAACAGACGTGCCATGTTAACTATTCCACTTGTAACTTCATCACCACAATTATTCACACTAACACACATATTTTCTCAAACACAATTAAGTGCTCAACTTTGAGATCGAGCTTTGGTGCCAATTGTAGAACAAGAAACACAAGAAATTGAAGGTTTGAATTGTGTTTTATTTTTAAAACTGTTTTAATAAGATTAAAACAAAGGGACAAAAACATAGCTGATCAAATTGCAACACATAACAAAACAACCAATTTATCTTAGTTCACCATAAACTCAGTAGCTACGTCCAGTCCTTTCAAACTGAAGGATTTAATCCACTACTTCACCAACTGAATCACACTTTCACTAAACACTACTAGTCGATCTGAGTGTGTTCAAGTCTTCACAACCTTGTCGCTTAATGACTAAATTGTGTTTTGAATATCTGTTTGACTAATAGCTTTACACGACTTTTGAGTAAAGACTACATCATTACTATTGTCACTTAATTGACTTATGATCAATAGATTATGCATCATAACTTTTACTAACAATAAAATTTTAATAGTAGGTGGAGATTTGTTACCTATTTTATTTGTACCAATGATTCTACCTTTCTGATTTCCTTCGAATCCCATGAATCCTACGTCCTTGAAAGTTGGGTCTTTGAACATACATTTTTCTCCTGTCATATGCCTTACGCAGCCATTATTCAGGTACCATGACTAATCTTGCAACTAAGGATATTTGCAATATAAATTATTTTATTCTTAGGTATCCACATTTGGTTGGGTCCTTGTTTGTTAGTTGTGAGAGGTTTCTTGTATTCTCGTGTTTTCAACACATGACAAGTTTTCTTATCACGATCTTTCAATATACACTAAGAACATATCATTTCATATTTATTGAATTTCGGATCTTCCTCTAGTTCTTGAAAACCAATACCATTATTTTTGTTTTTGCTAACAATATAGATCATATATGCTTGTTCACTTCTAAGGTTAGAAAATAGCTATATCACTTCATCAATCAATTCATTTTCATAATTAGGATTATCATAGTGATAATGAACCTAAGTCATTAGAGCCATGTGTGCTTGCTTTTCATCTTCATCTGATGAATCGTTAGAGTCATCCCAAATGGCCATCAGACTCTTCTTCTTTCCTCTAACATATTTCTTCTTAGAGTTTCTCTTTTCAAGCTTAGGACATTTTGATTTGAAGTGTTTGGGCTCTTTTCACTCATAGTGGATGATCTATTTCTTTTGTATTTTTATCTTTTTTGTGTTGCTATCTTTATATCGTCTGAGGTATTTTCTGGGAAATGCTTTCTTTCTATTCTTCTATATACGCTGGAATCTTTTAGAAACGAAATGCAACTTCATTGTCTCATTGTTTACTTTCCTCTAATTATTTCTTAACTTGCAGAGCTTTGAAAAGGTTTTCTGCCCTTTTACCTAGCGAGAAAAGGATTTAGACTTTCTCTTTGGTTCATCTTCAAGTCGTCTGATCTCATGAGATCTTAATGAACTCATAAACTCTTCGAAAGAAAATTTGTTAAGACCTTTTGCTTCTTGAATGACTGTTACATTTGATCTCCACTTGTTTGGAAGACTCCTCAAATTCTTTTCAACATCATAAGTCATTCTATAGCTTTCTTTTTTGAGGACTTTCATCCCAAAATTTAGAGTTTGAAATATAGAAAACATCTCTTCAATATCTTCATATTCTTTCATTTGGAAAAGTTCGTACTTTGTAACAAGTAGATTTGCCTTTACTTCTTGGACTTGTTTGCTTCCTTCATAGATAAGAGATAGAGCACCAAATATGCCTTTTGTCGTTTCTTTGTTGATTACATTCATCATAAAGATTTTGTCTTTATGATGCATTTTGTACTGTTTATTTTTGTCATCATTCAACTCTTGTCTAGGTATTTCAACCTCAACTTCATTTTTTTTGGGAGAAACTTTTCAACTATATCCTAAGTTCAGGATCATGTGAGATGCAAAAACTTTTCAGCCTATCCTTCCAGTACACAAATCTCTCTCCAACAAACAAATGAGGTCTATTAACATTTTCATTTGTAGCTTCATCACCATAGTTAGTCATAATAAAAAAATTAATAAGATCTTCTCTCAAACAAGATTAAATGTCCAACCAAGATATCAAGCTCTAATGCCATTTGAAGGTTGAAAAACACAAGAAATGGGACTTTAAATTTTTTTCAAGTTTAAACACTTTTCCTTTGAAAAATATTATTGGTTAGAAACTAGAAGTGATTTTAACAAAATACCTTTATAAGAAAGATAGAGAGATAAGGAAAAGAGATCACAAAATCGATTTATCTTGGTTCATTAGTAATTAATCCACTAAATCAAAATTGATTTCTTTCAACCATTAGAACATCTACTAGTCACTTGATTATGTTCTAGTCTTCTCAAACTTCTAGCTTAGTACAGTCAAATTGGGCCAAGGTACAAGGAATAAATTGCTTGAAGTGTTTCTCAGTAACTCTTTTCAAAAGGGTATTACAATGAAATCACTAAGTAAAGTTGTTTCAAGAACTTTTCTCTTTTCATTTTTATAACAGTTTTGTTGCATTGAGAGTTTGTTCTTTTATCAAATATTTTTCTCGCAAATTGTGTTCCTTGTATCTCTCATTCACTTGCAGCACAAAGCATTATGTATGTAGAGCAGGTTGATTCTTTTATAGTTTTTGACCGTTTCAAGAAATCTCTTGCGCGATTATCGTCCTTTTTCCTTTTTTGTGATTTATTCCTTTTTCAAAAAAATATCTTTTCATGCCACGTCAGAATGATCAGAGAATGCAATTATCAGCATTCTTATTTTATAGATACTTCAATCAAATGATTGATTTGAGTCAAACTAGTTCTTTCGAGAGTGCTTGAGTGATACGTTTATTAGAGAATTGACTATCTTGATATAATAAATTCATAGCCTCAACATTTTCATTTGTTGAGCTTATTAGAGTCTGACAAATAGAATGATTGTTGAGGCACATTGATCAGATTCATAATGAGATACGCTGATCAGAGTCATATTATCAAAGCCTTGAGGGAGTGCTTACATAGGAAATGAAGTCTTATACTCAAATTAATACTTTTAGAGTATGTATTAGAATTTGCACAGTTACAGAAATACATTAGAGCATAATTTGTTCCCACATATACTTTTGTCACCATCAAAACTTAATTAAGAGTTATTGTTCTTCCAATCAAATTGGTCCTAAAAGACTTAACGAGTATTCATCATATTGGTAAATCTTCCTTTGTTTCTTCACAGTCTTTACAACCTTTACTTATTAACAATCTTTGACATGTTCCATCTATTTCTAAAAACTTCCCAAGTGTTTCTAAATTTTCTCAAGATAACAATGTATATTTTGTATTCAATGCTAAGTTTTGCAATGTGAAATTTCAGTACACCAACAAACCCCTGCTGGCAAGGAAGCTTAGAGATGGATTGTATGCCTTTGATTTTCTAAAAATGCAAATTTCTAATACTAGGAAAATAAATTGTATATTTGCTCCCTATATATCGTTAAAGTTCATAGTATATATAGAATATAGCTTTAACAAGTCAACTTTAGATTAAACCATATGACATGTTGAAGGTGATGAAAAACACAAGAAAGAGCCGAATTTGAATTGTGTTTTGCCATTTTTAAAAGATACTTCGATTTCTTTACGAAAAATATTCTTTATCAAAACATTCAACTTACTCTTATAAACTAGGTTTAGTAAGAATAAGGTTGAATCATAAAGAACTAAGATAAGGGAAATAGAGAGAGGGAACACAAATTTTTTTATACTAGTCCATAACATGATTGTTGCTACATCCAGTCCTCCTCTCACAGAGAGATTTTGCTTCAATACATTTGAGGACTTAATATACTATTTCAATAAATAGCATATAAGTATTCTTTACTCTACCTCTTCAGGCTTTGAGTATTTTTTTTCTAGCATGTTCAGGTTGTCATCATCAAAACCCTTCTTCAACTTTCTAGCAACCTATCGTTGAGGTTTATGCGTATTGTTGTACTTTTTCAGGTATCTCTTAGGGGTGAGAGAGTTGTTGCCACTATCAGAATGATTAATATTAGTTTTAGCTTGTGCCTGAATTGGGTATTAAGTGTGTTTCTAGAATTTTAACTCTCATTGAGAAGATGTTACATATCAAATCCTATATCAGTTCAAGTGTATGAAAATACTTTGACTTGTTTACATCAATTCTAATAACTCTCTATTGAGAGAATTTTTCATTCATGTTTTTATTTTGATGTGTTATTGACTTTTTCAGAATTTCTTTTTATTTTCTCTCTATGTCATTGGATTGATATGATTATTTCTTCTTAAATACAAGGAAGAAGTGTCCATTGAGAATATTATTGTTGGAGTTCTTTGATCACCATTTAAGGAAGATCGATCTTTAAGATGTATCGATATATATCTTCATAATTGATTATGCACATCTTCAAATGTGGATAGCCAACTTCTTGTCAAACTTATCAGAGACAAACAGTCAAATGCTTGTCAGACTAATGAGAGTTAGACGATCATTTTCTTGTCACAATTAACAGAGGCAATGATCACTTGCTTGTCACAGTGATCAAATGATTGTTGTAGTCATCAGAGGCAAACGATAATTTTGCTTGACACACTTATCAGAGACAAAACATATAGATCGTTGCTTGTACTATCATATTCATCTGAGGCGCATTTGAGAGCGCGTTCATCAAAGTTAGTTAGGGATGACAATTAGACCCAAACTCAGTGGGTACCCGCTAAAAAAAACCACAATGGATAGAGAAAAACCCGCATAATGGATATGGATACGGGGACGGGTAATTACCAGCAAAATTAAACGGGTATGGGTGCGGGTACGGGTACTATAGTATCCACCCCGCTCCGCACCCGCACTTATATAAATATATTATTTATTTATTTATGATATTAATGTTTAGTTTAATTAATTATTTTCATTTATGTTTTAATATCTATTAATATCATTGGACCATTAATAAAGTAGTATAGTGATGTTAAGTGTTCACATAGTTATATTTTAATTATTTCTAACTATTTTCTATTTTTATTTATTTTTTTAATAAATAATTATCTTGAGATAGTAGTAATATTGTGTTTCATTTTCTTTATTTTTATATACTTGTTATAGAATGTTGATTATATATATATATATATATATATATATATATATATATAAATTATGATTTGATGTTATATTTATTTATTTTATAATTTTGCGAAAAATAAGTATAATTATAGTAATTATTTTGAATATGAGAATTTCAGTTATTAGTAATATGTTTTTTTAAAAGTTAATTATTTTAGTTATTCTAATTTATAATATATTAGTTTAAAAATATATATTTTGAAAATTAAATGGTGTTTGAAGGAGTATTAAAAATGAGATTAAATAATTATTAATTTTGTTTTCAAAATAAAAATAATAATAATAAAACATAAAATAAATAAAGAAACTAATGAGTTTGACCATGTTTGTGAAGGATATAAATCTCGTTAATAAAAAAAAAAATAAGAAAGGGGGTTGGAGAAAGACATGCGCGCAACATGTGTGAAAGGAAGAAGAAACACAATAATTAGGCTATCATTTGACATTGGTGATTGATAACTGTTCAAGAAAATTTTCTCTGTTTTTGTTCAAATTTCAGTATGTTCTTTACTCCACTGATTCATTTAATTTAACAATTGTTTCCATATTTAATCCCTCCCAATCTCTCTATTAAATCCCCAACTTCCAACTTCTCTATTTGTGAGTTTCTCTATTTTGCATCGTTCTTCTTCATCATAAGTCTAATTTGAGTGAATTCAACTGATTAATTTACAATTTAGGGTAAGTTTACAAAACTCAATTTCGAAATTGACCCTTTTAGAGTATGTTCTCATATTTTATTTTGATGATTCCCTTAAACTATCGAGTTAAATCGATTGAAATGAGTCAAAGAACAAATGCTTTTTGTTTGTGGACTCATATTCGCGTGCGAAAGTGTCAAAACAAAGTAAGGGGTGAGAGATCATTTGAATTCATGAGTATAATATATTGTGAAATGAACATGAAAGATATATTTTCAAATGATTCATCAAGTGCTTGCTACATACGAAAAAAGTCCTTGGAGGGATAAATTAATTAAGGTTTAAATATGTTTTTGGTCCTTGTAAATATGATTCATTTTGATTTTAGTCCCTGCAATTTTTTTTCCTGTGATTTATACCCTTACACATTATAACAAGTTTTAAAAAAGTGCTTTATGAATCTTTTTTAGTAAAAAAAAATGGTGACACAGTTAATTTTGGATGATGTAGCACATGGTGACTGTGTAATTGTTGTTGACTAGGTAATATTTAACATTTAAAATTAAAATTTATTTTATTAACACATTTAATCATTTTATTAAAAACTTAAAACTAATTAATTAATTAATAAATCAAGTAAATAATAAAAACTCAATCATCTTCATCTTCAACCCTAAAAATTTTAATAAAAACTCATCAAAACGAGTATAAATCAAACAAAAATCAAACAAAAAATTTACAGGGACTAAAATCAAAACGAATCATATTTGCAAGGAGTAAAAACAAATATAAACCATTAATTAATGTGCATATATGAAAATTGTGAAATAAAAATGTGGAATAGAAATATTTATAAGATGTTGATTGATTTAATTTCATGAATGTGTGGCATTTGATATTATTGTGATATTGGATGTCGAATGAATTATGTGCATATGTTTGATTATATGAGTTTATGTATGTGAAAATAGATGCATGTGAAAATAGATGCATTTCATGATATAATTTTATGTGATGATGATGATGATATTATAAATTTGTGATGAGAATATTGAAGTAACCTCATAGTTGATGAAATAGTGGTGATTTTAACTTGTGTTTGAGATTATGCTCTTAATGGAGTATCATAGGCCAACGAGGAGATAAACTAGATGTTAAGGTAGGGGTCTTTGACTTGAAGATTATCTTGTCAGCATATAGATAGGGTCTAACAAGTCCAGTTATTTCAGGAAAGTACAACTAAATGAGTCTGATCATGGTGGGCTACGGTCGAACTGTAAGATAAGACTGGCAGACCTTGGGGCTATCTCTGGTGGGAATTCCTAAGTGGATTAGTGAGTTATTCCCTAAGGTTGAGAGTTACTGTGCAACACAAGAGTACCCCGATCGTCGCATATATGGGTCTTAGGTTGACGTGATTATCAAAAGTAGACAATCAAATGCTTGTCACACTTATTAGATCCAAACGTTCATTTTCTTGTCACAGATATCAGAGGCATACACTCACTTGTCATAATGATTAGATGATTGTTGTAATCATAAGAGGATAACAATCATTTTGTTTGACACGCTTATCAAAGACAGAACATACAAATTGTTGGTTGTATTAGCATGTTCGTCAGAGGCACTTTCGAGAGAGCGGTCATCAAAGTCAGACACACCTTTATTTTGTATATTCTTTTTTCCTTGTTCATCAGAGGATCTAGCTTATATCAGACAATGATTTGTATATCTTTTTCTTTCTAACACTTTGATTCAGACTGTAGCTTGGATTTTGCAATACTTTTTATTGTTATATTATGAATTTCTCTATTACTAAACATAATTACTTGTTTATTAGGTGATAATATTATTTGTCTTAGAAACACTTAGATTATTATTTTTAACTTACTTATAATTTATGGTACTTCAAAATAGATAATCATTAATATAAATCTTTGTCTTCTAATTTAATCTACACTTAACAAATACAGTTAGGAGATATTCGGTCTTTATTTATTGGTTTTTGTTATCATCAAAACATTAATTAAATGATTTTGTCTAAAATCACTTTTGCATTAACACATGTAAGGCTAGGACATGTTTCCTTATTTGTTTGTTTATAATATAAGCCATTGCAAATGATTTATTATGATATTTGGGGTCCTACACCTATTGTTTCTACTAATAATAGTAAATACTATATTCATTTTATCGATGCCTTTTATAAATACACATGGATCCATCTTATCCAAACTAAATCTCAAGCGTTATCATGTTCTGTTCATTTTAAAAATATGATTGAAAATCAATTAGATCTTAAAATCAAATACATTCAAATTAATGGTGGCAAAGAGTATGTTGCATTTTCTAATTTTGTTGGTATTTATGGCATTACACACAGGGTTAGTTGTCCTCATACTGATGAATAAAATGATTCTGCTGAAAAAAAACATAGATGCATTACAAAAGTAGGCCTAATGCATCTGTACCTCTTAAATGTTGAGGTGAAGCTTTTAAAACACGAGTCTATATTATTAATAGACTACCCTCTCCTACTATAAATAATTCGAATCCTTTAGAACTTTTGTTTCAGCAGAAACCGACAACACTACATTAAAAACTTTGGGACGCATACAATAAACACAAAATACAATTTAGATTTGAACAATGTGTTGGTTGAAAAATAAAAAAAAATAAAAAAAATTGAGAATTTCAATTGTGTTTATATGTTTAAAAACTTTATAACTTGATTAACTCAAACACATAAAAACAAGGCAGATAAAAATTGAATAGAAAAATACAATGATTTTTCTTGATTCACCACCAACACGATAACTACGTCAAATTCCTTCAATATGAAGAATTTAATCCACTAAGTCACCATTCAATCAAACTTACACTTGAACATCTACCAGTCAAACTGATTGTGTTTAATCTTCTCAACTTTCTAGTTTAGTACGGTCAAGTTGTTGAGGAGAGGTAGTCACTATCAGACTGGATTATAAGTTCGATTGAGTTTTCTTAGCTTTCTAGCTTAGTACAGTTAAGTTGTGGAGGATGACATGCACTACTGGGCTTGGTTACAATGGAATGAGTATAGGTTTTTCTTAAAAATCTTTGTCAATAGGTTGTTTGCAAAGTAATACTTTCAGATTTCCTTTCTCTATCACTTAGATAAAATTGAATGATGCAGAACAATTGTATTGCTTTTTGTGTTGTTGTGTCTTCTATTTTTATAAAGATCTTTAGGGTAAGGATTTTGCGCTTACTATACAACGACAACTTGTATCTCATGGATTTCCGTGTTAAATCCTTGAAGATAGATTTTTCATTGAGCTCACATCAGAATTGAATCTAAGAAATCATTTGTCTTATCTAGTATGGAAGTAGAGGAAGCAGATGATACAATAGACAAAGGATATGATAATCAAACGAAACAAATTCATGGTGATTATCAAAGGATGTGCAATGCCCTGTCTTCTTAAAGCATTGACAACCATCAGATCATTGACTCTCATTCTGACATTGACTTCTTCAGAAGCATTGATTTTCTTAGAGTGTTGACTTCTTTATGAATGATAACTTTCTTCAAAGGCATTGACTTTCTTCATATTGTTGACTTTCTCCAAAGGCAGACGAATTAGACGTTTGATGTAGTCATCGGAGGCAAACGAATAGACGTTTGTTGCATTTATTAGAGGCGACTGAATCAGACCATTGCTTGCATCTCCATAAGCAAATGAATCAGAACATTGATTGGATCATCAGAGCCAACCAAAGCACAACATAGCTTTCATCTTCAGAACCAACTGAAGCATAACATTTCTTGCATTATCACCAGACTTGGAATGAAGCAAAGTCTTGGTTTCCTTTGTATTAGTCTAATCATCAGAAGATACAACATAATATTTTATACAATTATGTTTCGACGAGCCATAACTAGATTATGTTTCTTCTTCAGAGAAATATGTAGTAAAGTGGTCGATCCTCAGAAATTACTGACATTGCAGAGGGAAATTGTTACTTTGTGTGAGCTTGAAATATATTTCCCACCCTTGTTTTTTTATATAATGGTTCACCTTAGTGTTCATCTTGTTAAGGAGACACAACTTTGTGGGCCAGCTTATATGAGATGGATGTATCTGATAGAACAATATATGAAAATATTAAAAGGGTACGTAAAAAGTAAAAGTCAACCAGAAGATTGTATTGCTGAACGGTACATTATCGAAGAAGCTGCTGAATTTTGTACTGAATATCTGTCCAATGTTGAATCCATTGGGCTTCCCATGTCTCGTCATTCGGGAATAATATCAGGAGAAGGGATAATTGGAAAGAGACTAATGACTATATCAAGGACAAAATGGGAGCAGACACAACTATATGTTCTGCACATTGATGATGAGATTCAACTGTATGTTACAATACACATGGATCAGTTATCTAGTTTGAACATGAATAGGAATCAAAATTGGATAACTCGAGAGCACAATCAAAGTTTTATAACATGGTTAAATAATCACATAAAGTTAAAGTTTGATATAGACCCCGAATCAATTTCACAGAGATTGAGGTGGCTAGGAAATGGTCCGAGTTTACATGTCTTTTCTTACACCGGTTATGTAATTAACGGCTACACATTTTATACCAAAGAACAAGATTATCAAACCACTATGAAAAATAGCAGAGTCACTCTTGTTGCTGAAGTGATGCATGTCTCAAGTGCAAAAGACAAAACCCAATATATGCAAATCTATCATATTTTGGAGTTATCGAGCACATATGGGAGTTAGACTACACAATGCTTCGTGTTCCCATATTTGGTTGGAAGTGGGTCGATAATAAGAATGACGTTCAGATTGATGAGTCAGGGTTCTTGCTTGTCGATTTTAATAGGATGGGATACAAAGATGAGCTTTTTATTTTAGCGTCGCAAGCTCAACAAGTGTTTTATGTCACTGATCATGTTGATGATAAATGGTTCATTGTCCTATCGACGAATAAAATAAGTGATGATAACAATAATGATGAAGATGTTGGTAATGATCTTTTATTTAAAATATTAAAACCACATGAAATTGATTCAATTGATAATGGTTTACATCTTAGAGATGATCATGATGAGGAAATTTGGATTAATCCATCGTTTAGTATCGTTAATGGACAAACAAATATGAATCCCACCAGGAAAAGAAGAAGGGCATCTTAATGTGGTTAATTGTTTTATATAAGCTATGTCATTTGAACTGAGTTCATGTAATTTAATTGTTTGATCTGCCAGAATTGAGCATTTTAGTATTTAGCTTAAACTGTATTTGATTTTCTGCTTATATTTAGCTTGATCTTAGTGTTTTTTTACTAAGTTCATGTAATTTAAGTGTGCGTTTGACCTATCATAACTAATTTTCAGCTTATATTGAACTTGAAAAGGCTTTGTTTGAGTACTGAGAATTTATCTTGAACTGATCATCCCAACATGAGTTGATCATGTAATTTAGCATTGATATATATATATATATATAGGTATTTAACTAATTATTTGAAAGAAAAAAAAATCCAAATATAGGTATTTTACTTGAACTGAACATAAACTTGTAATTTTACAGTGCTTTTGTCCATAAGCGCTATAAAAGTCTTTAAAAAAAATAAGGAGGTCACAAAGCTTTGTTTTATACCAAGTTTAAAGGGTCTTTTAAAGCGTTTGTTGCCAAAGTGCTGTAAAAGGCTTTTAAAAATAAAATAAGGAGGTCTTTTACAGCGCTTAGGCTTTTAAAAATACAGCCTTATTACATAAGAAAACAAAGAGGTCTTTTAAAGCGCTTGTTGCTAAAGCGTTGTAAAAGGCTTTTAAAAATAAAATAAGGAGGTCTTTTACAACACTTTTGCAACAAGCGTTGTAAAAGGCTTTTAAAAACACATCCATGTTACATAAGAAAACAAATAGGTCTTTTAAAGCGCTTGTGGATAAGCACTGTAAAATGCTTCTAAAAAATAAAATAATGAGGTCTTTTACAGCGCTTGTGGACAAGCGCTGTAATAGGCTTTTAAAAAATAAAATAAAGAGGTTTTTTAAAGCGCTCTTTCAAAAAAGCATTGTAATAGGGTTTTATATATAACAGAAAACCGCTTCAGTTTACTCTTCATTACGTAAACTTCATTACGCTTCAGTGTTCTCCTCATCTTCATTGTTCTTCTCATTGTGAACCCTATTGTCCCTACGAATCATATTGCCACTATCATCTCCATTGCTAACCATCTCCATCTTTGTTACTATTCGTACGAACCATCTCTTCTCATCGAAATATGTAACCCTCATTACGTGTTTATGTGAACCATACTCTGTCCTACGAATCGTTCGTATTTTTGTGCATTCTCGTTGTTCCTTCTCCTACGAATCCTACGTATTTCTTCTCATTATTCAGGCATTGTATTTATTATTTTTTTATTGTCACTATTCCAAATGGAATCCCTGTCTTCTCAATAAATCCATGGTGTTCACACCTCTTTGGCAATTATCAAACTTCATCTAGTCTCATCCTGAAATCTACTAAGCGAACATCTAATACTCTTCTTAAAAAGCTCTCCACTTAGATCTTTACATGAAATCGCCTATTAGTCTAACTTTAATCCATCCATACTCATCATCTTCGAGCTACCACCAACAACACAGCCTCTATGTCCTTGGAACCATATGATAAATCCTATGCTGTCATAATTCGCTTCAACCTTGCTTGACAATTCGTATTTTCCAAGATCATTCCTACTTCTTGAATCCACTTATCAGCATTTTCTGAGTTCTCATCACCCTTGAACTTTGGAGGATGGTAACGACAAAAACCTTTCAATCCTCTTGACTTAATAGCACAGATCTCTCTTTCCCTCTTCTCCAGATCCCGCAGAGTCTTTGCAGCTGTTTGTGCAACAACGAAAACATTAATGTTATTCGTAGCTTCAACAATTTGATAATCCCTACTGACGTTCATTCTGGCCACGTCGTTCCTTCTTGGAGGTAGTGTTTCCCCAAAACCAACATCAAGAAGAATGTCAACACCACTTCGGATAATTCCAAAACTAACTTTCGAATATATCAACACATAATAAATATCCCTGATCTGACAACTCATACCAATTCCAAAGCTCTGATACCACAATTGTAACACCCTGATTTTTAACAGCACAAGTGTATTTTTTATTTAAAAAAACAACAAATTCATAATAACAAAGAAATAAATAAGGAAATACTTTTGGATAAATATTTAATTCGTACACAACGACAAATAAGTCAACAGAATTTACAAGTAGCGGAATAGTTTTTTTGAAATACGAATCCAAAGTATTTACACATCAAAAAGTGGTACATGGACCCATCAAATAAAATATCAAGGTAACAATATTGGTATAGGTACAGTCTTCCAAATTAAAATAGATACAACCAAAAAGAAAGACATACTACAAAAACTGTACAACTCGAGTGATCTCCACGCGCCCCGCCAGATCCTCCTAACACAGCTCCAGTCAGGTGTGTCCAACTACATTCCCATCCACAAGGTACTAACCGATAGGATGACCCTGGTTCTCATCTGATGGCAAAGCCCAGATTTTCACAATAGTTGTAAAGCGTCACCAACCGAAATTAACAATTAACACATAACATTTAAGTTTTTAAATGCACAAAATAACCTTTCAACTTAACATACACCTTAAAAGGGTTTCCATATGCCAAACATGCATAAACAAAGTTGAAAAATGAAGTTTTTAACAAAACTGCAATATTGTATTCGAATACAACATCTCTGTATTCGAATACAAGGCAGTTTCAGCATTCAACAGCAAAAACAACATGTCTGTATTCGAATGCAGCCTTCTGTATTCGACTACATAGCAAGTCAGTAGCAAAACAACATGTATGTATTCGAATACAGACTTCTGTATTCGACTACACAGTAAGTCAGTGGCAAAAACAGCATGTTTGTATTCGAATACAACCTTTTGTATTCGAATACACATAAGACAGTAGCATAAAAACAACAAAATTCAGTTTTTTAAAGGGTTTCGAAATCAATCAACATTTACACACAAATCCAAACAATCACACTTAGCAATTATAGCGCAATCACCACAACAACTTGAGTTTCGAAATGGTTTTGCAATCAATCACACTTACACACGATTCCAAAACATTAACACTTAGCAATTATAGCACAATCACCATGACAACTTGAGTTCAAACACTCAATCATAATCTTAAATCAAACACGACTCGCGTGCCAAACACCCTAATGCAATGCGTATATCCCAAAATGCATGGACTCAGAATTCCAAACCAAAACCCTCCTCGAAGGGCCGTAAATCATAATTGTACCGCCTATCACAGGCCAAAGTACTAAATTACGGAGGTACTACCTATCACGAGTCAGCACGATTTACTAAAAACGTAAATCGTAATTGTACCACCTATCACAGGCCGAGGTACTATTTACCGAGGTGCCACCTATCACGGGTCAGTAGAATTTACCAAAAATGTGCAGCCTATCGCAGACCTTACACGACGCGAAAACCCCGTAAGGATAAGATGAACCAACAAATCACATGGAATCATCTCGTGGCCCATCCGGTCACCACTATCACCATGGCCCATCTGGTCGCCATGTACAATGAAATGCATGAGCATACTCTGACTCTATCCACGACAAATGTTAAGTAAATGCAGATATTAAAAGATTCCCCATTTTTAATACTCATTTAACTCTAACAATTTTCACGACAATCATTAAGTAAACAGAGATATTAAAAGATTCCCCATTTTTAATACTCGTTTAACTCTAACAATTTTGACGATAATCATTAGGTAAATGCATATATTAAGAGATTCCCCATTCTTAATACTCATTTAACTCTAACAATTTCGACGACAATCATTAAGTAAATACAGATATTAAGAGATTCCTCATTCTTAATACTCATTTAACTCTAACAATTTTCACTACAAACATTAAGTAAACAGAGATATTAAAAGATTCCCCATTTTTAATACTCGTTTAACTCTAATGATTTTCAAATTCCACATAGAACATACTCAGATATATTCTCAAATACAATCCACAATTCACACCAAATCACATCAATTCATTTTTCCACAAAATCCACACAAACACATCTCAAAATTTATAAATATTAATTATGAACACGTCAAACATGACAACCACAAATCATCACAACCCACCACTCAAACATATCAAATTTCATTTCCTCAAAACAACACATAAATGAGTTAAATTCATTTTCCACGAAACACTCATCAATATCACCAAAACCCAACTCTAAAATTTCACCCATAAAAGCATTAAATTCATTTTCCCCAAATCAACACTTCAACCCTAACAAATTTCTTTTCCACACAACCACAAATAAGTCCCTAAATGCAAACTAAAAGTTTGGAAGGAGCCCTTACCTTAACAATAGCTCTAATACGCGATTACGGTACCGCGAGTAATTCTGATAAAATCCCCGTTCGCCACGTCGCCTCCAAAGTTAGTTTACTAGCACCGTAGCATGGAGGTGAGCAACTTTTCCTTCTATCTCTTCGTGAAACAAAGGTTAGATCTAGATGAAACATGGAGGTTTGCGTTTGACGGTTTTGAAAACATCAACACCGTTTTTCTCCATTTTCGAATCAAAGAAGAAGAAAGGAGTTGGGAAATCTTCTCTTTCTCACCCACCAAGACTTGGGTTTCTTTTCTTAAAGCAAAAGAAAGCAAATGAAGAGAAGTGAGAACGAGGAAGTTGCATTTGCTCGCGAGGCAGGGAGACGTTCTCGTTTTCATCTCTTTTTGTTCTTCTTACTTATTCCTTTCTAACATATATACATATATATTACTTATAATATTACTAATAATAATAATATAATATATATATATATATAATAATTAAATCTAAACCAATAAATATCTAAATATCTAAATATTTTAGATATTTATGAAAATCATCACTTCTCAAACATTTTTTATAAAAATATCTACTCTCGTCACAACTCAATTGACAGATAAAATTTTCTGCAAATAGAGATATTTTTAATAAAATTGTTCGGTGTTAAATTTTTCGTAACGTAAATAAATTATTCTCCGACAAATAATTTTAATCCAATTTCCAAAAATATATTTTTGGCATTTAACTCATTAAATACCAAAAACAGGGCTAACAACCTAAGAAACTCAACACAAAATACCCTAAAATTGTATAATTTATGATTTAAAATTTAGGGTCTTACAGCATCCATACAAAAAATCTCATTTGGGATATGCACGTTTAAAGCAAAAAATTGTAAGTAAACATCAATTTTATATAATATGGTACATTATAAACTATAGTTTCTAACTAATATTTTGTTTATGATCTTAGCGAATAACTTTAGTTTATGTCTTAATGAATAGCTACAAGAGACCCAATCCAATCAACCATTGGGTCGTCATATTTTGTGGAAGGAGGCTCATGTAAATAAAGATGGAGTTATTAATAATGAAAATGTTCAAAAAGTGATACATCTTTCTGTAAGTATATTATCACTTTAATATTTTTTAATATTGTATTTTAAAAATGATATTGAACTTATCTATTTAATCTTGCGTATATTTTAGGAGAATCTAGAACAAAGTTCTGAAAATCAAGAGGACAACAAACAAGTTAGTTGTAGGGACATACTCGGTAAAGTATTTAATGTTCTTGAATATTCCAGCCGCGTGAGGGGGACAAGATTTGGTGTAACTCCAACCCGCTATTTTTCACAAGAGAAGCGCCCAAATCCATCTAATGACGAAGTATTAGAGAAGCTCAATGTCCTAACAGAGCAAGTGGCATTCTTGGTTAAGATGAATAAAGAAAAACAACTTCCAGATCAACTCCAACGTGAAATACAAATGGAGAGTGAAAATGCTAGTTGCAACATTGGTCTTAAAAGTCTTCCCAAGGTAATTAATTACTTAATAAAATAAGAAATTCATTTAATCTAATTGTTTCACATACTTATGTATTAACCATTGATTTAGGATGTATCTACTTGCGTGTTGTATTTATCCTCCCCTACTCATCGCAATATTGGAAAAGGAACATTGTACAATACTTTGGGAGAAGTATTGCACAACACTCTGATCCCTGTCGGTCATGTCAAAGTATCACCCGTGATTGCTTTTGAACCAAATGCACCGTTGCCTATACCGGACAACGATGGAGATATGAAGTATTTGGGAGAAGCAATAGGTAGTTACGTGGCATGACCCAAAAATCTTGTTGCCCTTGATAAGGTATGTTTAATTGAAATGTATGTTTAGTTGATATGTATATTTAATTGAAAGATATATGATTATGATTGATTATATTTAATTGCTTATTTTTTTCACTGTTAACTTTAATTTCACATTTATTTAGATTCGTACAAAGTCTAAAGGGAATGACAAGAAGATTCCCATCAACGAGTCAGTCACGTCATCGGAAAAAATTTGTCACATTTATTCTGGCAGGTTTGTCATTTTTTATGATTCAATTAACTAACAAATTGATTAACCTCATTTTTTCAGATTCAATCAAAACCACCCGCACACCAAACCTACCAGAATAAAGCCGCACCACAGCTAGTTGTTCGTGGTAAAAATAAAGCTGGCAAACTTCAAAATTTGGAGGCTAATAAAGCTGCCAAAATTCAAAAACTAGATCGGGGTAAATCAATTGTTGCTCCTAAAATAAGTCATCCACGTCTTGCTCGATTTGGGTCGTGTCTTGATATACAAGAAAAAATGAATATGGACAACAACGATTCACATATCATAAGCACAAAGAAAGCTATTTTCGGAGATGAGTATGAAGAACTACTTGAAAAAGAGCACATATACGAACTTCTCGATCATAAGGAGCAGAGTGCTACTGTCATCAGCTTATACATTAGGTAAAATACTTTATTTAAGATAAAAATTACTTTTAATTGCATTTATTGATAATTAATAATTAATAATTAATTTAATTTATCGGTAATTAATATAATTTGACATTTTCATTGAAGGTTTTTGTATGAGAAGTTGGTGTGCACGCGCAAATTGTCAGATAGATTTTCATTCTTGTCTCCGCATAAGCTTTCAATGTTTAAACTCGATCTAGTTAGTGTAAAGAATTATGTTGAAGATATCCTATTAGGAAAGAGAATGATAACTTGTTCCTTGCACCATATAATTCAGGATAATTATATATTCTTTATTTATATCTTTTTAATTTATGAGATCTTAATTTATTAGTTGTTCCAACCAAATTTTTGTTGTTGTAGGGCACATTGGGTGCTGTTTGCAATCAATGCGACATCTGAAGTTATATACTATTTAGATCCCTTGCACGACCTGTACAACAATCATTCAGATATAAAGACTATCTTCGATGCATAAGTAATATTCATTTATTTCTTATATATATAACGTGTTTGTTAATGCTATAATAATCACATTTATTTGATAGTGCTTTACAAGTTTTTTGAGCTCAAAGGGGTGCTACAGTGTCGAAACAAAGGTCAAATAACATCACATGGATTCCAATAAATGTTTGAAATATATGCCTTTAAAATTTCATTAACAATCAATGCCCAAATATTTATTGAATTATATGTTTTATTTTATAGTGTCCTCGTCAAACTAACAACATAGACTGCGAGTACTATATATTGTGATTCATGAAGGAGATTGTTGATATCAATCAAACTATAATCCCAGAAATGGTACGGTATTTTCATTATATTTTGATTTTCATATATAAACTATGTATATATTTGATTCTAACTTATTTATGTTCAAATTTTATATCGCACAGTACTTTGAAAATTCCAGTCCAACATACTCTGAAAGATATCTAACTGAAATAAAGGATGAAATAAAGGAAGAATGGTGTAAGTATGTGATCAAAATTAAAATTATTTGCATATTTATTGATTTTCCTTCTATTTTGCATATTCATTTTCTAAGTTAGAATACAAATTAGTTAATATGTGGTATTATAAGACCAACAAAAATATGTTATTTACCCTTAGTATATATATCTCCTTTTACTTTTATAAATTAATATTAAATATATTTATATCATCATATTAAAGTCATTTTTTACTTAAACATGTATTCTAAGCTTTAGAATTATTTATATGTCAATCTTTATAAAATTCTAAACCTCAGAGTTATTTATGTGTTATTTTTAGAAAAATAGGCTAAACAAATATAATCTTTGCAAAACTGCTCCATTCTTTCATAAAATTGACTCTTTTACCTTTGCATTTTAACTCCTCTAATTCACACCTCTCAAATACCCTATTAATTTTTAT
>JBBPBR010000001.1:19865791-19918361 GCA_037974775.1 Cicer pinnatifidum | reverse complement strand
TATGAAGTGAAAATTAAACCCATTTTGTTGTGTCGTAAATATATCATCAAATAAATTTAAACAAAATTTATAACAATATTAATAAAATTTATGCGCAACAGTAGTATTATGTACATAAACATAAAGTGAGAATGTAAATAAATATATAAATAGAAAAAGTGTTTTATTATAATTATAAAAATTTAAATGAGATTATGTGATACATATACCACTATTATAATATTAGTAATAAGAAGAATAGTTATTTTAGAATATAAACAATTCACTAATTTTTTTAATTAATTTTATTACATGTTATCGACAAATATTGTAAGAAAATGTTTTAATAAATTTTTTGTATTATTTAAAAAATATTAACTCAAATTAGTTATAAATTAGTATATATTATTAACAAACTCATGCAATGCACGAGTATAAATATTTAAATATCCAACTTGAGGTGTGACATGGGCGCAAACTCTCTAAAATCCAAGTGACTATTTCTAGTATATAAAAATGAAGTAACACAATAGCACATGTTTATCTAGACTAGGAGATGTCACTCATACGAGAAAAAAATACTAGAATAGAAAAAGTAAAAGAAGAGGAAATGAAAACATAAATAGTAGTTAAAGTAGACCAATTAGAGTAGTGGGGTAATGGAGTCAGAGCAACTAAAAACTACCACAACAAAAATAAATAGATATCATTCCCCCTTTGAAGTAGAAACTCCAAACCATGTATTACCACAATAAAAATAAATAGATTTCACTCCCCCTTTAATTGCCTGTACTCGATTCAATTTAATATAAAAATAAATAATGTAATGCAAACACAAGTAAGTCGAAATTAACAAACGGTCTCTCTCTTTCTTTTTCTTCTTCGCTGTGGTACCATAATACTTCCTAACCAATAATGTCAGGCCACCGCGGATAGGAACTGGCCCCACCACCGACGCTAGATTTCCGTCACCCCCATCGATATCCATGGTATCATTGAAACATTTATGCATTATGCTGCATTGTTACTGTAGCGCCAGTAGGATTAGCCGTATAAAAGCATGAAAAATCAAATTAAAATAAACACTGCATTATAGATCGTGTCTTACAAAATAAAAAGAAATGGGTTAAAAACTTAACATGTGAACGACTTGCTAACACACTTGCTAACAAATGAACCACTTTATTTATTTGTCTCTGGACAACACGAACTCAATAATTTGCTTGGCTGTAACCTCTATTAAAAAAGATGGCCAATATTATTCTGCTACTAGATTTTGGAAACGAACATTAGTTCTCATATGATAGGAAATAGTTAAAACAAAGTCCAGAGTTTGAATTAATAATTTCATATCTTTCTATATAATCTGATGGATACAAAATATCCTCTTCAGCAAGAAAAATGGTACAAAGAATGAGCCTTGCATGTAAACTACAAAAATATAAACATTGAGAGAGAAATGTGATTACTGTCCTAGAATCCATTTCAAGCTATGTAAATAGAGTTACAACATCTCTACGATATCCTCTTACAATCAAAATCCTGGGCACATTCTCCAGTAACAGATCCATGTACTCCATATAGAAATATGCTGGGTGGCTCACTGGAGGTGGAGGAAGACTTACTAACACAACAGCAGCCATTCTTGAGTATCTCAAAATTATTGAATTGAGTTTAAGCGTTGTGTATAAAAACTTCTCCACTTGCTTCTCGTTAACAACCACAGGTTTACCATCTGCCATTAGAGGGGTACCTTCTCTTTCTGCTGTTGCTTTCATTTGAGTTAAATAATCAACAATTCTTTGTTTAGCACTGGTAAATTCTTCTAATGACTCGTCTTGGGGAGACCCACTATCCACTTGTACATCCCATTTCATTGTTATGACAAACACTTCTGCTTGCATCCGAAGATCATAGAGGAATTTTTTAACATCAGCTTTCAGCCCCTCTGCATCTGCGTCGTCTTCTGCAATACAAAAAACCTGAATCTTACAACTCTCGAAGCTCTCCTTGGTAAGAAGCAATTGAGAGAGAAGCAGCATGAGACCACCATCTCTTACAATCCAATACAAATCAATTGTACCGTATTGCTTCTGGTACACATTTGGCCATTCATCGAGACCCTTCACTATAACTACTGCCTTGTTTGCAACAATACAATCATTAATTATACCAACAAAAGTAGCAGGGATGTCTGTTAAGTTCTCCCGGCGCCAGATTTCTGGATAACGCATCACTACAATGTTTGGCTTGAGGTTGCCAAGGCCCATTGTTTGGACAATGCCACGAAAGCCTACAGACATGTTAGGAGCCACAACAATCTCTGCTACACCTTCACAATTCTTGTACTCGATGTAGGTACTAAGTTGTTTACAAGCTGCCTTGGCATCTTCAGCACATTCTTGGTAATCCCCGTCTAGTATAGAAACAAATATTGTCATTCCTCGACCTTTCTTCTTCATACAGTTAGCAAAGTCTGCAAGTTTGGGATGACACGGAACATTTTCTGGCAGTTTGCCCCATGGTCGACAAAATACTAGCGGAATTGGATACCAATTCTTTGGGTGCACTTGATTTGCTACAAAATAAATGGAAATAAGTTACTGGAGCAAAATAAATTCAGATGTGTGGACAGGTTAAAAAAAGAGGTAGTCTGATGCAATAAAACTCCAGCTATGCATGACTGAAAATATATTCATATTTTGATGCATTTAAAAGTTGACCGCAGGACACCTTTATCCTATACCTCCTCGTATTCATATTTTGAATGGTAATGATATTATGATATTATTAGTACTTTAGATGACAAAATAGAACAAGAGATAATCATGCAATTCTAGAAAAGCAACATACGTTCAAGATTAAAAATCCAGCACTATGATTATTTTGCCGACAGAAGTTGAAGCAAGAAAAGTGGTGTAGAAAAGCCACACTTCTCTTGCTTGGAACTTGGAAGCATCAGAAAATAGAGGACAGAGAATTAAAACTTCTGTCGCCCACAATATGAAACAAACCAATCACATTTTTCTCATGTACCAAATTTATCCTATCACATTTCTCACATTTTTCACATATTTTATATAGGGACAATACGTCGTCATACTAAAATATCATTTTCTTTCCTTTCACTTTTTTAGTCAACCAAACAAGTGCAGATAAAGCAAAATTCTTCTTTCTCTTATTGTCTTTTGTTCTAAATCCGAACAATCTAAAAATCTACCTATATTGTACGAAATTTTTCTTTTATCCTTTTTCTTTCCAACCTACTTTTCTCCCTACTACCCCCTTCTAAACATATGAATGAATCAAAAGTTAATTCAGAAAACGTTTTACAGCCCATAAAAGATAAAAAGGAAAATTTGGTATATTAAAGCTCCCAGGCTCCCATTGGATAGTATTTGCAATACAAGAAACGTAATCAATATGGGCATGTGTCATAGAGTATCAGATCACAATATATGACAAGGATCTACATTTCTATTTAGTACCCAGAAATTGCTAGTATAACAGTATTCATTTCCTCTTAATAACTGCTACTAAATGAGAACATCTTTCTATTCTCTTGATGTTGATGCTTAGATGAGAAACTTCAATTGGACAACTGGTGTTCTTCTTCAACATGTCGCTCAACATTTCAAATTAAGATGATCCTAGAATGCAAATTAAGTTCACTACCATTACAAAGATTTTAAAATATTGTACTACAGAATTCCAAAATACTAGAAGTTTTAATACATGATTTCTTTTCTGTCCAAGTGGTAAGCAAATTAATAAGACATTTCTAACCCTGTTAAATGATGGAGGGACTAATTTGAATGTCTACCTTCAACTTTAAGGACTAGTTTGCCATTTTGTAAATTTGAGGAACCAAATTGTCGGATCGCTACAATTTCGAGGATCATAATGGTAATTCACTCATTTTTACAACCCTGGGTGCAATGTTGATAGGTACCAAAACAGAAAGACAAATTTGCATTTAATTAAAAGGTAAAACTCCTACAGCCATAGGATAAATCCTCTATTAAAGAACTGATACTGGACTGCCAAACAGGAAAAGTAACAATGAACGGAACCAAGCTCCTTACAAGCAATAATGGAAGTTACTAAGAAAAGAAAAATCGATGCAAAAAAAATAAGAAAATAAAATGATTAACCCCTGCTGATAAGGAACCTGTTTCCTTGCTCAAACTAACCAAGTCTAAATCACTCAACAAAACCCATGCATGCCTTTAACGCCACTCTCAGTTCACCTCCTTTCCTCTTAACAGACCTATCAAGGTAATGAAATCACCTTAACCAACTCTAATAAAAGCTACTATAAGCTATCCAGGAAAGGAACGCCAACAACCAGACAGTAATGTGTGTATTTATTTTGGTTTGGCGCTGCAGGGAAGAGGACATCAAAGTGGTTCAACCAAATCTATCTTTAGCCATCGAATCGTACATAATCTCAAAATCAACAAAGTTATCATATTTAGTATCATATAATCTCTTGACGTGAGTAGATAATTGAATTTGTAAGACATATACCTCCTAGCGACCGAAGACTACGAAGTGCAAGTTGGAAATAAGCGCTTTTGAAACCATCTCCCCAGTCCCCGGCTTTTCCTTTGATGCTCACATATTTATATATAAGGCTTGCAAGGGCCAAAGAAACGACAGTGAATGACCAAGAGATCAGGAACATGATCACTGCATTGCAAACAACGTAATAATCACCACAAAATCAAATTTCAAAATGAATCCAAAGCAGTAATAAGGATCTAATGAGTTGTAACAAAATATTCATTAGATTATCTGAAAATATTGTGCGATAATTATATATTTGGTCCTTTAAGGTTTGACCATACATATTCAGAAACAATAAATTTAGATAATTAAAAATTTTTTACCCTAATTTGTTTAATGTTCATTTACTACATGCTTTTGGTTTTTGTAAGGATACACAGGAAAAAACATGTTCAGTTGTATCTTAATTTCCCAAACAACCAAATTTTAGACACAACTAAAAACCTAAATAGACCAAAAGGCTTTTAAAAATGTAATGCTCCCTCTATGTCACGTTTGTATCGCACCCTAATGAAGATGTATCTCAAATGTATTATGTAACATATTTTAAAAAACATAAAAATTGTTAAAGAATCAAGAGAAATCAAATTTGATTCTCTATGATTTTATATTATTCTCTTTATTTTTATTTTTATGATTCTGTCATTATTAGCTACTAGCGTCCGTCTGTCCACTTTTTTAATTGCGTTATAGTCTGTTTTCATTTGTCATGTTTCTTTTTGGTAATTTTATTTTAAAATAAGTTTTTTTTGTGTATTTCATATATTTTCATACAATTAAGCAAAAATTAATTGAATTTTGAGCATGAATTTGTTTATGGGTCTCCCCAAAAAATTAAGCCTAAAGAGAAAGTAGAATGAACATGTTTATGAGTCTCCCAAAAAAATGACAAATCTAGGAACAGACAATATGAAACAATGGATAAAGAAAAAGTCATAAATAAGAAGACGGTGGCTTCTAGGGTGAGGTAGTCATCAAGTCCCTCACCACTATCCGTACCATCACTACTCCTACCATCACCGTTATCCCTAACATTAACACTAGTATACTCACAATATCAATAAAAATTCCAGCTTTTTTTATTTTCCAATGCTCATCCAGCAATACTGATGCATAGGATCAGACTCTCAACAAATTAAGTTTTTATTCTCACAATCTTTGTCTGTATTAAAGTCAGTCAAATCACATCAACCTCTCAATTCAACCACCCACAAGTTCAACAACAACTCCAATGAGAACTCAATTAAGTACCGATGTTAATATCCAACAGATCTGTAGTGTTACTGTTACTGCATACACATTCACAACCACCAAAACCCATATCAACAAAAAGGTCAAGTATTTATCTCTTTTAATTAATATACTTTATTAACAGTCTCATTATATCGAAAGATTTTCACACATAACCTAACTCCCAGTGACCCAAAACCATTTCACCATTTCTTTTTAATAAAAAAAATCAACAGATTACACTGGTGTGGGTGTGCCATGTAAATGGAAGAAAAATAATATCAAAGATTAATTCCAAGGTAAATATTATTATATGATTTTGTCAATCCAGTGACTAAAAAGGGAAGGGGGAGGAGTAAGCGAGAACCATAATAGGGAGAAAGAAGAGAGAAGTGAAACTCAATAATATTAGAGAGAAAAAAAATCAAAAAAAGGAGAGTGAAGAGAGATGAAAAAATTATATGGTATGGCGCATAATAAAATCTGTAGACTGATTTAATCTAATGGTTATTTAATGTGGTTCATAGTGAGGGACTTAATGACTGTCTCCCCCTAGAAGCCACCTAAGAAGACATTATGAATTAGACATCAAGGATTTGCATGGAATGAGAAAATAAAAAACCACAATCTTGATTAGTGAAAACAAAAAGATAGGTGTAAAAGCAAAAGAAGAGAAATAGAATCAAAAGAAAAAAGTAACGTTACCAGCAACAGAGTATTTAAAAACAAAAAATGTTTAGGCCAAGATAGTGGTTAGTAGCAAAGTTTTCTACTACATTGTTGACACAGTGGGATGAAGTTTTGCTACTGCACTGATACTCTCCCTCTTGCACATCCTTCATCTCTGTCTTTCAATCTTTTATTTATTTTGACAGTGCACCCCTTCCCTCTCCCTCACGACCCATCAGTTACGTTAGTTTTTATCATTTACATATGTTGTGTGTATGCTAAATATGCGTCAAGTTTGTTCAGTTAGCAGGTTTTTTATATATGACAGTTACATTTTTTAATGGTAATTTTCGAAATAAAATAGGCTACACCAAAATAGTGTATTGCCTTTATATAGTTATAGATTATTAGATTATAGATTATTAATATTGTAATTTCATTTTCTATATAAACGATCTAAGGTTGCAGTAATAAAACATGAAAGTATTATTCCATTAATTTCTTCAAAAATAATTTGGGTACATGTAGGATACATATCCAAAAGTATCCTAGGAGTATTTGTATCTGATATGTGTCCAACCCGGATACTTCTCTCATTTTGGAGTATCATGGTTTCGATAGTGCACTATTATCACTCGTCTTTAGTTTTATTTCAATCATTGATATTTACAAAAAAATGATTTTGCTGTCCTAGTTGTAGCCTTCCAGAATTCACCAGATCAGATATAGAGCAGGGAGATACAGAAACAATTGAAGCAGTAAATTTATGGGAAAATAAAATGCACAGGAAGGCAGTATACCTATGCAAAGTAATGCTCCTACAAGCGACAAACTCCAATGGTGAAATTTCCACCGAGGACGCCAACTAGGAGCATCTAGTAGATCGAGAAGGAAGCAGGATAAGTTGACACCAGAATAACACAGAAGGAAAAACATGGTCACAGTTGGAGTGATAAGATCCAGATTTCCAATAATGACACACCCAATACATAGGAAAGCTGTAAAAAGGGTAGCAACATGTGGCTCATTGCCATCTGCAACTTTAAAGTAGTTCAGAATAGGTAAAATATCATCGTTGGCTATAGCTGCAAGCAGACGTGGGGCGCCAGTCAGACTCTGAAGAGCAGCACCCATGGTTGAAAGAATAATCCCAATTTTAATTAATGAAGGAAAAGGCCAGGCAACTGTAGCAGTAAGCAACCTGCAAGAAAACTCAAAATCAAAATAAAACCAGTGAATAGAAATTCAATAAATATTCTAGATTATAACAATATCCTCCTCCGAAAAAAATGAAACACTGAATATGTGGCTTACAACCAAGTTCAACTACTTGTTTGCACTTTGCATAGAAAACATGGAACTTCCTGATACAGTTTATTACAAACTAACTGCCAAAGGGAAAACTAAAGTGATCAAATGGGTTTATGCATTAGGTGAAACATAAGCATTTCTTTGGTGCACATTCAGAGGGAGTAGATCTTTTGAGCTGATGCTTGTATTTTATGAAAAAGCTACATAAACAACTTTTTGACTAAAAAAGTACCTGTCAGTTAAAAGCTTCTCTCTGGTGGCAAGGGCGCCAAACAGTATCACAGAGATAAGATACATACAAGAAGTCACAAGAGTTGCAGCTAAAGTTCCAACAGGAATAGATCGTTGAGTATCTTTTAGAGAAGATGATCGATTAGAACCTGCCATTATTCCAGTCACTGCTGGGAAAAAGAGGCCCACCAAAGAACTGGGGAGAGAAGAAAATTACAAGTAAAAAAATGAAAAACCATTTCAATATCATAACTAGTCATTTTTCCAAAAATAATCCCTTAAGCCCTAGCATATATTGTAATAAATGCTAATATATTGTAAAATTATAAAAGTCATTCCCCATTTTTTTCTCCCAAGGTTGTCAAACTAAAGAGTTAGGGTAAACTTGTGGAGGCTAGTAAAACACATCATAAACATGAAGCATAAACTCTTAAGAGATTACATAATTCAAATATATTGTTTAAAGACATTTTGTAGCAAAATAGGATTTAGTATCTTGCCCATAATTCATAACATCTAAACTCATAGGGACGCAAATGAAAGTAATATAAAGAATAAGCATAAGTCAATACTTGATCCGTTTGTTATATTATACTTTGCCTGCACTTTCCATTGTTTAGTAGTTTAGCAAAACAGAATGTAAATAATTACGCGATCATAAAGTAACTTCAACAACTGAATATATATGGCAAAAATCCAATCAAAGCAACCTAAGATATCAGCCAAAACTGTAAATGTTTTAGGCTAAAACATGTATCAATCCAGACTCACTCACTAGTAGATTTCAGAATTTACTGATTTTAGTTTATTTGAAGTTAAATGCATACACTAACATAGAGTTCTTTTCTATCAAACTCGTCTTTATGCTCTAAGATTGTAAAATCTCAAGAGTTTGACAACCATGCTATCACTGTGCACAGTAGTTAGAGCGACAAGAAATTTTCACGTACATAAATATTTGCCACTATCAGCTGGTGTCAAACAGTAAGTAAAAGTCCGGTAGCAACATGGACTGAATATAACACTCCATTGGAACGAACAATTACCCATTATAGATCCATTTCAAAATTCTATTTTTTCCTTTGAAAGCAATAACCCTTGTCTAATTCGAATTACGGTGAATAGTTAAGGATACTAAACATCAAATCATCAATAATGGTGATTGGAGACAAGTAGGTGACTAGTTAGTAACATACATGTGAAAACTACAAAATGATCTTTTTGTGACTTCAGCCATAACATATACAGAAAGTAAAATGATGTTTCCTGAGATTGACCACATATCACTTAGATCAATTGAAAACAGTTGATGGACTTTTCCCACAACTGACTTGCTGACAGAAAGTAAAATCCAAAGCACATTAATAATTCAGTTTTTTGCAAAAATATTCAAAGATATAAACTATAAAAGATAGATATAAGAACATTAGTAAATAAGAAAAATCTACATAGTCGTACTTGAAATTCCAAGTTACAGAACCATCAGGTTGTGGAATTCCAGCATTATTAGTCTTTTGGTAATCTGAACTCCAATTTTCTTTAATAGTCTCCAAACTCAACCCAGTAATTCCCTCTAAAATAAATATGGCAAAGAGTCAGAAAAAGTAACAAATTAAAGAAAATCAATAGCACAAATCAGTACTAATAAAATTTATTTAAGTAAAAAACAGAAGAAAAATAAATAAATAAACCCAACCCTCAACAACATGAAAGGGGTAAGATCAATGTGACCACTATGCCCTAAAAAATGTATAACAAGTCAATTGTACCGACCCCATCAAATAATCTTTCCCTATTTCTTGGCCGGATTTAATTCTCTTTTCTGCCTCTTGCGAAGAGTATCGTAAACCTTCCTACCACAGTACTCTGGCCTTTTTTTCCACTAATTGTTCTTCACCCCTACCTCACCAAAAAAAATATATAATTGCATCCCAAACAAAAAATTTGACCTTAGGAAGCTCCCTGCCTCTCCTGGTCATATATATTCTCCTTTTATTTAGAGATTTTCTTCTCTCACCCCCCAATGCTCTGCGGATTGGCTAATCCGGAGATACATTTTGACAAGCATGTTTTAAACATTACTAAAAGTTCATCCGCACAAATATAGAATTTTTTAACATGGGATAAATTAAATATGAATTTTTTAAATGTCATATGTTCAAGATAAAATATGGATTTTTTATATGGACCCAGAAATCAACTTTTGAACTCATTTTATGCGGAGGAACTTTTTATAGTATTGTTAACGTGTATGCAAAATAATCATTCAAAAACACATGTTGAGAGGCTTCAACAGGGACTAAAACTGCTCGGATAATAATTTTGTAGGGACTAAACAAAATTTCAAAATTTTATAAGTACGAAAGAACTTATTTAACCCTAGTAATAATAATTAATGTTAACACAAAATACAAACAAAAAGAAACATTTTTCACGCAGTTTCCTTCATAATCTGCTATAAGACATTCTTTTCCCAGCTTCCCAAACTTTGTTTTTCGGTGAAAATTTCTATGCATTGATGCACCAAAGCTCACTTTCTTCTCCATCTCCCAAACACAATTCCTTCTCTATAACCCAAATTACTTTTCAAATTTCAAATACCTCAAAGCTCTTTCTCATCTCTCTATTTTCATAACTCTCTCTCACCACCCCAAAGAACCAACCCACCTAACCCCTCTTCTTGTGCTTTTGCCTTTTCCACCGGAAGAAGCTTTTCTAGGCATTGGCTCCTATTGCAGAAAACATCCATCTACAGAAGTTCCCCCTTGGGCATGGTCTTGAAGAGCTGCATTTGGAACAGAAGCGGTAGTTTCGTGTCTGGTAACAATCATGGGCTTTGGAATAACATTTGTTTGCAAGAAACTTTTTGTATAATTTTCTAATTTATTCAAATCTTTTGATTCTTTCTTCAGGCACTATGAATATGCTTCCTGATTGATTCTTAACTTGGGTATGTCAAGTCTTTCTTTTGATTGTTAGTTTTGGGTGTATTGCTTTGATGACATGAATACATGGTCAAAATGCAGCATGGTTTTCAATAAAGCTTTCACCTTTTAGTGAAAAATTTATTGTTTTTTTTTTTAAGTGGAAAGAGTAATGAGTTTTTAGATTAATGAGGTTGGATTTGTTGATTTTGAGTGTTTCACTACTACTTGGATTGTACATCTTATTGGATTTGTAGGGGTGGATGTGACCAAGGACAAAGAATTAAATGACTTTGTTAGAGTGCAAGATGATGGTTTTGAAGGAAGAGGGGAGAAATTAGAATATGTTGTAGCTCAATATCTGGGGAACCAGTTGCTGTGGGAACCATAAGTCACACACTCTTCATGCTTTTCCTTGGTTTTGCATGTTCCTCTTCATGCTTTCATTAGGATCATGTTGTGGGCCATAAAAAATATGTCAATTTCTGGGTTAGTGGATTAGTGTTGTATTATTTTATCTTTTTAGGTGTTCTTAGGAGTTTATTTTTGGAAGCATGATGAAAATTCTCTACGGACTGCTTCACTTTTTGGTATCTCTATTTCTCTGTTTCACAATGATGATAAAAGTCTGTATATGGCTTTGAAGCTAAAGTGGTTTTTGGTCTTTTGACAGTAAATTCATTTTACTGTTATTTGGTGTATATTGGAGACCATTTTGAATATAGATAACTTCACTTTCGAGCAATTTCTTTTCAATGATGGAATAACTCAGGAATGCAAAGCCCTTAATAGTCATCTTATAAAGTAGTCTTTCTTTCCACCATTGGGTTTAATTCTAGAAACACTTAGTTGATTTTTGAATTCGGTGCAATGTTATGGGTTCATGGTATTGTGCATTAGTCTAAGCTCTACGTGTTTATTATTAAATGAGTCAAATGATGGATTATAGCACAAGAATATTTGCCATAATTACCCATAGTTTTAACAATAAAAATAATAGATAATCAACTAAAAATAACATATAAACAATGACTATGTCCTCGTTTAAACACTAGTAAGGTCCATATTCCGTAATATCTTGGTTATGCGCTTTTGAAATAATCAGTATTCCTAACATGCCTTTTATTTTATCCTTTTGATAACAGCTTCCTATATGGTAGGGGAGTAAAAGTCAACCATGAAAGCCTTTTGTCACTAGAGTCAGCTACAAGGATCAAATGACACCATAAAACCTGACATGGGTCATATCAAAAAATAGACCATTTAATAACTTTAAATATCTCCTTATGATTTGATTTATAATTTTCCTTGGTATTCCCTATCTCTACCAAACTGACTACCCACCTTTAGATCTACCTTTCTTACTACTATGGGTCTTCTTTATACATGCCTAAACCACCTAAGACTATATTCTACCATGGTAGTACAGTAGGAGCTACCCCTACTTTTTTTCTCTAAGATATCATTCATAATATTATCTTGTCTTATGTGACCACTAATCCATCATAACATTCTCATCTATGTAGTATTGCTCATTTCTTAAGGGTCCCTCTAATATAGACCATCTCAAAAGTGGTCCAACAGTAGTCCCTTAATTTTTACTGGACAAAACAAGTTGTGCCAATTTTTGAAACACACTTTAAATTTGCTATATGTATTTAGTTGTTTACACGTTAAACCTGTGAAGTCAAGGAAACCTCCTTGAGCCTTCCCCGAGGCATCTAAGATCGGGCCGACCTGCTTCTGCTCTCTATTGCCGAGAAAGAGGAAGCTCTGGTTGAACTGTTGCAAACCATGATGACAGAGTGGTATGGCGATCGCAGGAAGAACAGAACTTTGTCTGGCTGTGCATTCACTCTAAGAAGGATATGATTATGAGATTAAACTAATTAGGTTTGCATTAGCATTGATATGTATGGGTTCTTGATTTTTTACACAGCTTCTTCCACTTTTCCTAGATCTTGCTAAACAAAAACTTTAAGACCTGTTGTAGCCAGCTTCGTCTTACCAATGGATCCGTAGTTGGACAATTCCATATTAGGGACAGCCGTTTTCTTATTTCCTTTTTGCAGCCAAACATTTAATTTCATACAGTATTCCATATCTTGTAGCTACAAACAGTAGTTTTCCTTTAAATGAGAGTGGCACTTTTATCATAAAATTACAACTAAACTATTCTTCCATGTCATGCACCCTACTGGAATCCTATGGTTGACAATCAGCTCAGTCCCCCCTTTATTTTGTATGAAGAGTGAGTCCAATATACTATTCAATTTTCACCTGTAAATGAACATTTGGGTGCCTCCCACTAAACTTGCATTCTCTATACTATGATTTCTTCTCCTTAAAATGAAGGTATGGAAAATTAAGTGAAAATCCCAAAACTTATACTTGTTACGCCTAAAAATCAAGTATCAAACAGGTCTTACCAAGCTAAGAAAGGTTACAGAAAAAAAGTCTAAATCGGAACTTGAACCTATGATGAAGCCAAAGCATGGATCCTTTATTAAAACAAAGTGGTTGCAAAAGGACAAGTAAACAATGAGAATAAAACAAACCTGTGGGATGATCCATCCTTGCCAACAGAATTCCCAAATATATGCAGATGAGCGAGAATAAAACAGGTATGAGAAACGCAGGGGCAACCCGATTTATCATCTTTACTCCTCCAAATACAATAAAGCATAACATAATAGTAACAACAATCCCATAAATTTGCAGGTCATGTGAACTTGGACTCTCTATCGGTTGTGCAATTGCAGTACCATTAACTTGTGTGATAGTCTCTGCACTTGCAATACAGAAAAACAAAGGAAAACAATATTTAAATGATCAGTTGCCTATTTCAAACATATTGCTCTTTCTTTTTCAAAATATGCATAACAGTGCAATTGTTTAGTATACTTAAACTCAATGCAAAAGAAAAGAAAAAAAAAATTGTTGAGCACATGCACCCAACGCAAAAAGGAAAAAAGAAGAAACATTCTAAGTTAAAATCAACAAAAGAAAAAAATGGTGTTTCAATTAAATAAAAAAGAGCAGTGACTCTTTTCTCCCCCTTTTCATAGTGATAAATGCAAAGGTGTACAAGATAAGACCATCCCAAGTTACAATTGTCACGGACAAACTGATGACAAAAAGCATGTCAGTTTGATGGCCTTTATGCACATTTATCTTGATCAAATGAAAAGAAGAAAGTTATTGGCTCTGCATGGTTTTATTATAGGAATGTCTTCCATTTTTTCTATTGTTTTTTTATTTCCCTTTTTTCTGTATTGTTTATTTCATTTTTTTTTTTTTTGTCATTGCTCTCTTTGCTTAACTTTAGGATAGCAAGTCATAGTTTTTTCATATTCCAATCTGGTATCATAGTGCATCTTAAATCTAGTGTTGGGCCACCCACATTTGTACACACTCCAAATGTCAGTTTTGGACGTGAAAATGCTGTGTAGCAGTGTAGGAAACTCCAACCGCCTTTATCACAACCACCTTGGTCTGCCTTCATTGCAGCCTCCAACACGTTCATTAGCCTGATAGGTGTTGTTGAGATCCCACATTGACTAGTGATATGACCAAGTAGTCCATATAAGGCTTTTGAGGTTGAATGATGGCCAAGAGTCTAAGACTCATACTCTATATTTATCTTATTCTGAAAAATATAAAGATTCTCCAATGACTACCAAAGCCTCTTAAATCCTTTTAACAGGTCAAACACAAAACCACTGGTTAAAAAATAATTAGTTTTCCAGGAAAACAAAATTTATCCTTTTATTTCTCAGACCCAGAGATATATGTACATATACTAGTACAGTTATTTAATTCCAAAATTCCATAAGTGTACACCAAGGTTCTTGAGGTGAAATTTACTGCAGAAATAATTATTTAGGACAACTGTAGGAGATTTATGTTAAACAAAAAATTCAATATTCAGCAACTGATTTTTAATTAAAAGCAAAAAATTGGATTGCAGCAGTATCACAATAGAGAAAGACAAATAAAAACGAAATAAAAAAACTTGATTCCAAATAAATAAAAAATTGTCTGTAGATTCATTTGTCAATACCTCTAAAAATCCCAGCAGAAGGAACTGCTTTCAAAAATGTTTCTACAGCTCCCAATACGTACCTAGAACCATAAACAACAAACAAGAAACTTCAGAATCCATTGCACAGTACATAATAAGCTATCATGACACTACAATTTGGCAAGACTTGATTCATCACCCTCCTAGCCTGATCCCCATTCAAATTTTTAAAATAAAAAAGATACATATTATGCACTTACAGTGCTCCAGCAACTGCATTTCCCAGGAAGAAGCATAAACCAATACTAACTCCAACTTCTGGACCAAGGGCACGGCCTATGAGATAGTACGGCCCCCCACCCTAGAGAAGAACATTCATAAGAAAAAGACTTAACTATATAATTAAATGAACAAAGTAGACAATTAAGTGATTGTATGGATTTACTTAATTGTTAGGAAAAATTAGAAAATCATCTTTTTTTTATTGCTTTATCAGAAAAAACTTTTTATTACAAGTTATTTTGACACTAATCAAATTGAAAAACACAAAGATGAAAAATAAAATAAAAATAAATGAAAATTCTCAAAGAACAAACACAGAATTTTTGTAATTTACTTTCAGAATTTGAATTTAAAAAATTATCCCTTTTTTTGCAGCCCGTAGCATAATGAATAGCCCTGTTTGTTGTAGACAGTTAACACTTCTAACAAAATAGTCATCTCAAAACATAAGTTGCCACTAATTGACAGAAATTTCTTGTATCACCCTCATTGCGTGTCATTAGGATTATGGTTCATTTTGAAAGTGAAATTTTTCGGCCTAACTTGAATCCACTGTCCTTTTTTCTCAACTATTGTTTATCATGGTTCATGCTCAGGGCGTAACACATTCAAGCATCTTCTTTGTTAACATGTTTATTTATAAGTTTTTAAAACTTCTGCAATCAAATAATCATTTATAATATTGATAGAAACTTCATTATATCATTTGATTTTCTAAAGTATCTTTTTATTAAATCACTATTGTTTTTATTTTTTTATATACAAATTATTAAAATAATCATATCCTAAAACCTTTAAGGAATGGCGTATCGCTGTATTGGATACATATCGAATCTGAAACTTGTATCGTGTCTATGCATCATTTTTAGAGGCAAAGGGAAACCAAAAACACTCTTAATGAAACTTTACAAAGGACTCAAATCTAAATGGCCTCTTTGAAGACTTGGTATTTGGACAAAACTCGATGGCATTATTTATGTCTACTGTTAGTAGCTGTTAGCTTCAAGTAGTTATGTGATATCTGTATACACAGTTGTCAATTTAGTCTGTCAAATAGTTAAAAGGTCATAACTGTATCTGGGTTAGTTAATCTTCTCCTCCTATCTCTGTGTATATTCTTAGGGTCTATCTGAAAATCGTTTTGTTCCAAATCAACTAGCTTCATAGCATGAGTATTTATGACAACAAACTCCTTTCTCAAATTAATTATCAAATACAGTTTAAACAACTTGTGGAATAACCCAAAATATTCTTTTTATAAAAAGCATATTCCATAAGGTATATTAAATTTTAGCAATCATATTTTGAAAAAAAAGGACTGCATTCATAGCAAATAAAAAGTGGTTCCACTTACTCAGACGCTTACCTTCATGGCACCATTGGTTGCAATAGCACTCAATGATATTGAAGTAAGGAACGTACAAATGCCACACATAGAAACAAGCAACAATGTCTCTCCTATGCCAGCCATACCAACAATCCTACAATAATGATAATTATTGAAAAGTAAACATCTAATCTTCTGCTACTTTACTTATGATAGAGTAATCCAAATCAATTCAATATACAAAAGGAAATAAAAATAAAAAATAAAATTATTAAAATCCAATATCAAGTAGAAATAATCAATTTGTGCTAGTATTACTTAGTCATATCACTAGTTAATTTTGACCTTTTTTAATTTGAGTCGTAATTGTTATCAAGTTGTATAATTTGAATGCTTGAGACTTTCATTTGAATTTTAAATACCACTCCTAAATATTCAAATATCTGGTTCCACAAAACAGTAAATGATCTAAACTACTATTTGAGGTAAGATTTACAGCAATATGCAAGTTACCAAGAGAAACGAATGTAGTAGATGATGCCCAATATGCTCTGAACACACGGAATGAATACACCCATCATTGTACCTAGTTTGGGAGCATCAGGCTGAAAAAATAAAATTAACATGACAAAAATCAGAGAAAACTAAGAGATTAACTAATATTTTTAATTAGCATTGAATTAGTTTTTTTTATTTTTTGCTTATATGCGAAATGGGAGGTAACATAGAAACAGAAGACATTTTAGTGTGCGATTTTTTGCTTCCAATTTTCTATTTTTTGTTTTGGTAATTTGAACCATAAACACATATCACATTCATCGATGACTACACATAAATATGATACAACTGAATGCAAGCATAACTTATACTTGAGAAATTAGCATACCTTTGGAAGTGGCAGCCCAGCAGTAATGGTAATATCGTCACCATCTCTAGGACTAGACGGCTGTGCAGCTTGCTCACCAGTCATGCTGGGGAAGGGAAATATATAGTTCATAAAAAATGTTTAGCATAAGACAACCAATAAAAAGGTTCCAAAAGCAATTTCCACAAACAACAGACTCCCAGGTAAGAAACAATTGGGAGCTTTCTGTCTTAGTTCAGAAAGCTCTTTTTCAATTAAAACTGTGTCTAAATTTTTTATAATAATTAGATCTTAAAAAAAGCTCAAAAAATATTGTTTAAATGCTTTTACTGAATGTTAAAAATAGTCATAGCTGAGAAAAAATTAGATCACCAGTGCAGGATTTCAACACAACAAGAATAGCAGCAATAACTTACATACTTGAAAAGGGCAACATCCAACGGCAAAAAAGGAATACATTTCACAGTGTAGCTAAAAAGTCAAGTACCTTTTGAGACCAAGAATGTTAACAAGAGAATCAAAGCCGAATAGTTCCAGTTTAGATTCCTGCTGGGGTCCATTAGGTTGAAGTTGATGAGGAGAGTTCCCATCTTTAGCATCTGAACTCTCTTTCCCACTCTTACTTACATTTATTTTTCTAACCACAACAATAACACCAATCAGTAAAGCCATTCTCAAAAACAAGCCCACAAAATCAAAATCAACTTATCACAAGCAACTAACTTCAATTTTTCTTATCGACAACATAAACACTAGTCAAAAAAGACATTCTTCAGAATAAACCAAAACAAGAAAATTGAATTACTTGCTTCATTTTTTCTTAACAACAACATAAACATGAGTAAAAAAAAAAGACATTCTTCAGAATAAACCAAAATAAAAACATGACTAGTTTCAATTTTTCTAATTAACAACATAAACACTAGTCAAAAAATACATTCTACAAAACAAAACAAAAACAAAAACATCGAACTACTAGCTTCAATTCCTTTAAAATAATACCATACTTCACTCCTATTCAATGGCAAGCACAAACATCACTAAAACTCTTCCACATTCATCAGATTTCGAATTTCCAAATCGAAACTAAATAACTGAAATCATCGAAATAGATCGAAGAGCAGGAATACCTGAGATTAGGAAGTTGATCTGGAAAAACAGAAGAAGAAGCGGAAGAAGAAGATCCTGGATCCATGGACGACATCTCAAGCACAGCACGATCGTTAGCCAAGACGGGACGATACTTGCGACCGATCGGAGAACGAAAACCGTCGTCTCCACCACCACCGCCTTCAATGTCACTGTCTCCCATTTCTCGATCTGATGTGGAAATGAATCGCACAAATCTGAATCAGAAATCAGGAACGGAAACGGAGAGGATATGCAATGTTACTGAAAATTAAAATTTAACACTTATTTGATTTACGTATACTCGCTAATATGATAGATGAAAGAACGAATTCTTTGAATGGAAATGTCAAAATGAAATCTGATAACAAGTGGAAGGAAAAGTATGAAACTTATGAATGTTTCAAGGTTAAACAAATATTTTAATGAGATTGCTTAATTAATTTTGATACAAATAAAATGTTTTACACTACAAAAATCATGTATGGGTTTAATTAGGAATAGTTATGATTAAGATAAAATAATTATTTCTAATAATTCAATGATTATTATTGAGTATTATTTTATGGTGGAAATTATAATTATGCAGTGAGAAGATGAATTCAGAGTTATCTATAGTTATATTGATAATCAAATTTTTTTCTCAAAATTTGTACATTGATATATATAAAAGGTTAGCTAAATTTTTAGTTTTTATAAAATTTAAAAAATTAATTTTTAATTCTTATAAAATTCCTATCAACTTTTTAGTTTACAAAAAATTTATTCATTTTTTAATTCCTATTTAAAAAAATTGTAAAAATTGGTTATTTTCAATTTCTTAAAAAAGTCTTGTAAAACTAAAATATAGATTAAAAGTGAATACATTTTTTTAGGAACTAGAACCATCAGAAGCAAATGGAGACAAGCCAGAAGAACGAAAGGAAGCATATGCAGATAGTGCAAGTTTACTAGAACTAAAGGAAACAGATGCAAACGAGCTAAAAGAACCTAAAAAAATCAAATGATACAATAAATCAGAAGAATATGACAAATCATCAAAGGATGAATGTGACCAAGTTAGAAGGGAGATCTGGATGAAAGTTCAAGTCATCCTATCCTGGAACTCTTTTGCAATGCAAGAAAAGTTAAATGAATTTAAAATAAATCATACTTGGGATCTAGTATTTGGACCAAAGAAAAAAATTATTGGAACCAAGTGAGTTTCATAAACAAGCTAAATAAAAGGGAGAAATGGTTAAAAAAAAATAAAAAATAAAAAATAAAAAATAAAAAATAAAAAAAACAAGGTTGAACAAGGCTTTAGTCAGAAGAAGACATTGATTAGACTGAGACATTTGCTCTAGTGGCTAGGTTAGAAGCTATTTGTATCCTACTCTCTTTTGTTGCTTATAATAACATTATATTATTTCAAATGGATGTTAAAAGTGTATTTCTAAATAGGTATATAAGTGAAAAAGTCTATGTTAAGAAACCCCCAGGTTTTGAAACAAGCAACTATGGCATGACATGATAGACTAAGTAACTTATTGCTCAAAAAACAATTTTGAAAAAGGACAAGTAGACAACACCTTGTTTAGAAAATTAACAAGTGATGACATTCTTATCATTCAAATTTATGGTGATGATGCTATTTTTCGATCTACTGATGGCACTCTTTGTCAAGAATTTCCTAAGTCGATGCAACTTGAATTTCAAATGAGTATGATGGAGGAACTTCAATTTTTCTTAGGGATGTAAATTCAACAAAGTCAAAAGGCATATACTTCATCAAATCAAATATACAAAAGAATTTCTCAAAAAGTTTAAAATAAATAATTTTAAACCTATGGCTACACCAACGCACTCTACCTGTTCACTTGAAAAAGATGAGTCAGGCCAGAAGGTTGACCAAAAACCATATAGAGAAATGATTGGATCACTATTTTATCTTACTGTCTCCAGACCTAATATTATATTTAGTGTGTGTGTGTGCGCGCATAAGATTTTAGGGTTGATCCAATGAAATCTCATTTAACTTATGTTAAGAGGGTCCTTAGATACTTAATATGTACTACTAATTAAGTGGTTATTGTTTTATGTTGATTATGCTATAGACAAACTTGAGAGAAAGAACACAAGTGGAAAAAGCACATTTCTTGATGAAAACTTAATTTCACGGTCAAGTAAAAGATAAAGCACAATTGTAATATAAATAGTAAAGATTGAGTACGTTTCATAAGTTGGTTGTAGTTCTCAACTAATATGGATGAAACATCAACTAGAAGATTGCAAGACTCCTGAGAGTAACATTCCTATATTTTGTGAAAATGCCTCTACCATTTGCCTAACCAAGAACTCAATCCTACATTCTAAAGCCAAACACATAGAAATCAAACATCACTTCATTAGAGACTTTTTTCAAAAAGGAGTACTAATTACCAGTTTGTAAACACAAACACTAATGGATTGACATATTCACCAAACCATTAGCTGAAGATAGATTTGAATTCATTAAGAAAAATCTAAACCTAACCTTTATACCTGAATGATGTTGTGCCAAGCTTAAAGTAGTTTAGATTCATACTAGAATCAATTTTATGTTTTGTTCATATATGGTTATGTTTTATATTATGTTCATTCTATTATAAAAATAGAGGCAAATACATTAAAAAAAAAGTGTAACATTCAAATCTTTTTGTCTGGTGACAATAGGAGGAGAAAAATATTTGAGAACAATAATGTGGGGAGATATTCAAAAACCTACTTGGACTTATCAAGAGCCTTAAGTCAGAAGGAGTCAAGTAATAAAAGAAAAATTGTTATAAACAATATAGTTTTGTCATCATCAAAAAGAGGGAGATTGTTGGAATCAAGTTAGTTTTCCACTTATAACAAAAATATTTTATGAGAACAATAAAATTTTGATTAATGGCTTCATTAAGTGTGCAAAAATTAGAAGAAGAAAATCAAAGAAAATGATCAATGCATTTGGGCACATGTTTCTAGCTTTGTATTGTGACATTTTGAAAACTTTTTATAGTCTAGATTAGTTTTTGAGCATGTTTCTAAACTTTGGGTCGTAATTGAGTTTTAATGTTATTATTTGCATATTGATCCTTGCTCGCTTTGCATGCCATAACTGGAACTTTGGATGTCGGATTGACGCATGCAAGTAGGCGTTGGAAAGCTAAAAATTAGAGTTACAACTTTTATATTGTCACAAAAGCCAATTTCTGAACTTTAATGAGTCTTAACTGCTGATTACGTGACCTTAGTTTTTTTTTTTTTTTGTAATAATATTTAGTATTAGGCCACTTTTTTTTCACCCTGGAGCTTTTAGAGCCCAACTTTGAGTACTAAATATTTATTTTTTCAAAAAATAAAAAATTTCACCTTTTAGAAAGAGATACAAATACTCAGAGTTTTCTTAATTTCAGATAAATAGAACATTTTTTATGGAAGGCTAATTTCTCAAATTAATCCACTGTTTCGAAATTTCATCAAAACCTTGAGGTTTATTTCACAATGTTAGTTTCACGTTGATGGTTCTATTTTTTTTTATTCGATTATATTGTTATTCTTATTGCTTAATTCGAATTTCAAAACTATTGATAAATTTAGTTTGACAGAATCTGATTTCAAAATTGAGTAAATTGTAGTTTTTCAACGCTTGATTGTTAAATATAATCTATCAATTAGTGTGATGTTTAATCTAGTTAAAGAAATAGAATTTACATACGGTTGATTTATGTTCGATTGATCAATTCTATAGTTAAACAAGAATATAATTAGGATTTAGAAGTCGATAGAATATGTGATAGGTCTGAAATTCTCAAACCTATGGATTAATCGTTCTAATACGTGATTGTATTTCATTTCTCAAATTGTCCAAACCTAAATTCAAAACCCCTATTTATTTTATATTGATTCTAAATTCAATTAATATTGTTAGAAATCCTTGCGAGACAACTCAAGTTTGTTGCCTTACGTAACATTTTTATTACTCGCATTTGATATATGTGCGGCAGTGGATCAAATTGGTGTTGTTTCCGAGCACTCTCTGATAACAATATTAGCAAATTTTGGAGTACTACTAACAATCTTTACAATTGTTTTTGTGTTTTGTTGCTCTACAAGTCGTGTAGGTTTGTTGCTAGTTCGTGTAGGCATTTTGCTAGTAAAAAAATCAAGGAGCAAGAATGGACTTAATCGTTCTAATACGTGATTGTATTTCATTTCTCAATTTGTCCAAACCTAAATTCAAAATCCCCTATTTATTTTTTATTGATTCTAAATTCAGTCAATATTGTTAGAAGTCCTTGTGAGAATACTCAAGTTTGTTGCCTTACGCAACATTTTTATTACTCATATTTGATATATGTGCGACAGTGGATCAAATCGGTGTCGTTGCCGAGAACTCTCTGATAACAATATTAGCAAATTTTGGAGAACTATTAATCCTTACAATTTTTTTTGTGTTTTGTTGCTCTACAAGTCTGTAGGTTTGTTGCTAGTTCGTGTAGGCTAGTAAAAAAATCAAGGAGCAAGAATGGACTTCTTAAGAGAATCGACCCTCAAAATCCCAAATTCCTTCCTTTGTATCACCTTTTGAATTTTTCATATAATCAAAAAAAATCCCAAAAAAAAAATTGCTTTATCTTTATTTGATTTTTAAAGTTTTTGTGTATATTTTTTGGATTTTATTTGATATGGATCTTATAGGGTATTGCATTTTGGTCGTTGCATTGCATTGTTACATTCTTGTGATGCATGATTGGGGCCAGTTTTGCAAATCTGCATTCCTTTGATCTTGAAATAGATAACACTTTTTAATTACTTGGTAGACTTAACATAGCTAATAGTGCTAATGAATCAGGTGGTGAAAGTGGTTTTGTGTTCATTCATACCTTATTTGACTCTGATTCTGAGTATGAGTTCATTAATCAAAATATGGATAATAAAACATTAAGACAACTTGTTGCACCTAATGTCACTTATAATGCATTGTGTATCGAATATCCTGAAGTTATTGTACCATTTAAACTTAAATATTTTTTAATACACTTGCTTTCAAAGCTTAATGGTCTTATAGGTGATGATCCTCACAAACACCTAAAGGAGTTCCATGTTGTGTGTTCTACCATGAAGTCTCAAGGAGTCACAAGGGACCACAAGCTAAGGGCTTTCCCATTCTCACTTCAAGAAGCTGCGAAGGATTGGTTGTACTACCATTATTCAGGTTATGTTACAAGTTTGAATGATCTAATAAAGTTGTTCCTAGAAAAATTATTCCATGCCTCTAGAGTTGCTTTAACTTGAAAATAAATATGTGGCATTAGGCAGATTGATAAAGTATTTGGAGAGATTCAAGAAATTAGTGGCTAGTTTCCTTCATCACCAAATTTCTGAACAATTGTTCATCCAATATTTTTATGGATAGAAGCATTTGGGATGCTGCTAGTCGGGGAGCACTTGTCGATAAGACCCCAGAAGTAGCCAAAGCCTTGATTAAGAACATGTCCATTAATTCTCAGCGGTTTACAATCAAAAACAATTCAGTGGTGTTGACAAATGGAGTAAACGAGATTCAAGCTTTTCCCACTAGAATCTAGATAGTATACTTGATGAGCTTACTTCATTGGTAAAAAATTGGCAGTAGGTAAAGTCCAAGTAGCAAAAGTCTATGGTATGTGTACTTCTGCAGAGCTTCCTACAGATTCATGTCCAATATTGCAAGATGATCATATTGCTGATGCTCCTCAAGCATATGCAGTAAACATATACAATCCTCCAACCAACTATGATATGCCATCTAGGAGGAAGAATCTTGGTTATAGAGACCACCTCAACTTGAGATGGGGGAATTCACCTGCACAACAACAACCTAGACAACAACCATATAATAATACACCTTCATTGGAGGACCTTGTCAAATAGATGGTTGTCCAAAATCTCTGATTTCAACAAAGAAAGTATTCCACCATTTAGAATTTAGAGACAAATATTGGCCAATTGACCACTTCAATTAATGAGATACAACTTTAGGGATCAAACCAACTACTTACCCACTCAGAAGTAAATCCAAATGTTCATATTGTTACTCCAATTACCTTGAATTTGGAGACAAAGATTGGCCAATTGGCCACTTCAATTAATCAGATGCAACTTTAGGGATTAAACCAACTACTTACCCACTTAGAAGTAAACCCAAATGTTCCTATTGCTACTGCAATTACCTTGAGGTTTGGCAAGGCCGTTGAAATATCAAAGGTACCTGAAACTGCTATTGTGAAAAATAACAAGGTTGTCAATGGAACTTTGGTACCTGAACTTGTTGATGTTACGTAAGATATACCACTTCATTTCTCTTAAAGGGAAGTGAAGACTAAAAAAATGGATGAAGCAAATAGGGACAAGGAGATCTTTGACACATTCAAGAAGGTGGAAGTGAACATTCCCTTCCTTGAAAAAATTAAGTAGATTCCAAGATACATTAAATTTCTAAAAGAGTTGTGCACACATAAGAGATGGTTAAAAAATAATGAAAAAGTTAACATGGGGTGCAATGTTTCAGCCCTCATTAAGTCTATGCCTAAAAAATGCAAGGATCGAGGGACTATTTCCATTCCATTTACCATAGGCAATAATCAAATGGAAAATGTCATGTTAGATTTAGGAGCTTCCATTAAAGTTATGCCTACATCTATTTTAACTCTCTTGCTCTTGGACCTTTACAGAGTACATGTGTTACCATTCAATTGATGAACAAAACTAATGTCCGCCTTGCTAGACTAGTAAATGATGTACTTAATCGAGTTAATGACTTGGTATTTCCTACAGACTTTTACATTCTGGACATGGAGGGAGAGTCTAAGTCTAACAGGGCACCTATCATCTTAGGCAAACCATTCTTAAAAACTACTAAAACAAAAATTGATGTTCATGTTGGAACTTTATCCATGGAATTTGGTTATAGTATCGTAAAATTTAACATTTTTAATGTTATGAAACACCCCATGGAATAGCATTTTGTTTTTCATATTGAATTGCTTTCTGATTTGATTGATGACACTTACAGTGATATGTTTTCTACTGATTTTCCTTCATTGTCTGGTTTGAATGACACTTATACTTGTGATTTTTGCACATATACTCTCTTGTGCTCTGTGTGTGCTTTGATCGAAGCTGCTTAGCAGGTTGATCATTTTGTTGATATTTCTACTGACAAAATTGATTTAGCAAACTTAGCTTCATCCGTTAGTGTTCTACCCTCCCTTTAGCAGCCATCGACTCTAAAGCTTAAACCATTTCCTAAAAATTTGAAATATCCTTATTTAGAGGGGAATGGAAAGTTACTTGTGATTATTTCAACCAAACTTGAAGATGAATAAGAAGAGAAGTTGTTGCAAAATTTGAGGAAACATAAGAAGGCAATCAAATGGACCTTAGATGATATTCTTGGTATTAGTCTATCCATGTGTATGCATAGGATGCTACTAGAAGATGAGGTAAAGTTAGTTAGGCACCCCAAATGTGGCTTAACCCTTTAATTATAGATGTTGTAAAAAAGAAACTGGCCAAGATTTTACAAGATGACATCATATATCTCATATTTGATAGACAATGATTGAGTCTGGTGTCGGTAGTCCCTAAGAAAATTGGACTTAGTGGTTAAAAATGAGAACAGTGAACGTATTCCCACACAAGTGCAGAACCACTAGAAGTGGTTAAAAATGGTTTCACAGTGGTTAAAAATGAGAACAGTGAACTACGAAAGATCATTTTCCTTTATTGTTCATTGATCAAATGCTTGAAGAGTTGACTGGTAAGTCGCACTATTGTGTTTCTTAATGGTTTTTCAGGTTATTTAAAAATCCATATTGCACTAGAGGACATAGAAAATACAACATTCACTTGCCCCTTCGATACATTTGTCTATAGGAGGATGCCCTTTGGCCTATGAAATGTTCCTGGCACTTTTCAACGATGCATGATCAAAATCTTTGCTAATTTCATAGAAAATTGTATAGAAACTTTCATGGATGTTTTACTATATATGGTTTCTCACTTGATGCTTGCTTGAATAGTTTAAATAGAGTTTTGCATAGATGCATTGAAGCTAACCTTGCACTGAATTATGAAAAATAACATTTTATGGTTTAATAGGGCATAGTTTGGAACATGTGATCTCTAAAAACGGGATGCAAGTGGATCATGTCAAGATTAATGGGATTTCTAACTTTCCTTACTCGTCTTGCATATGCAAGTTTCATTCTTTCCTTGGCCATACATGTTGTTAAAGACATTTTATCAAGGATTACAACAAGATAGCCCTTCTAGTGTCAAATTTGTTGCAAAAATATGTCACTTTCACCTTTGATGACCAATGCAATAAATTTAAATGCTTAAAGAAAACGATGACGTCTAATCCCGTCATTTAGCCACCAAACTAGACCCTCCCCTTTGAAATCATGTGTAATGCATCCAATTATGCAATGGGAGTAGTCCTTGTGTAAAGGGTCGACCAAGCTGCCCATGTTATTTATTATGCTTCTATGACTTTATATTCTGCACATGCTAATTATACTACCACTAAAAAGGAACTCGTAGCTATTGTTTTTTCTCTTGATAAGTTTAATTTTATTTTATTTTATTTTATTTTATTGGCCATGCAACTTTGAAGCTATTGTTGAAGAAACCAATAGCATAATCGTAATTGATCCCGTGGATGTTGTTGCAACAAGAATTTGATTTGGAGATTTAAGATAAAAGTGGAGCTGAGAATTTGGTGGCAGATCACTTGAGCAGAATAGAAATGGACGAGGACCCTAACCTCATTCAAGATGACTTCCCTAATAAGCAACTGTTACACTTACATGAGGTAACTCCTTGGTTTGTTGATTTAGTTAATTATCTAGTTGGTTGAGTTTTTCTTGAAGATGCATCTAGAGCATAAATCCACAAACTCAAAAGTGATGCCAAATACTATGTGTGGGATAATCCATATATGTGGAAATTCTTAAGTGACCAAGTGATTAGGCGAGGTGTCCTCCACCATGAGGTTCAATCCCTTCTTCATTTTAGTCATGCTTTTGAGGTAGGGGACATTTTGATGCTTAGACTCGGGTTACTTTTAGCCCACTTTGTACAAGGATGCTTTTGAGACTTAATGAACTTGTGAACAATGCAAAATAGCACGAACAACAATCACTTGTATGAGTAAGATGCCTCAACAATCTATGATTTTACGTGAAGTATATGATGTGCGACATTGACTTTGTGGGCCCTTTCACTGTATCTTTTGGTTTTGTCTACATTTTACTTGATGTTGATTGTGTTTCGAAGTAGGTGAAAGCAATACCCACAAAGACTAATGATTATAAAGTTCTTGCAGGTTTTGTTAGGTCAAATATTTTCTGCAGGTTTGGAATACCCCGAGCCATCATAAGTGATTAAGCACTCATTTTTTGCAACCGCACTATTGAAGCTTTGCTTTAGAAATATGAGGTTGTGCATAAAGTCTCTACACCTTATCATCCCTAAGCTAGTGGGAAGGTTGAAATCTCAAATATGGAATTTAAACAAATTTTATAAAAGATGTTCCAACCAAACAAGAATGACTAGAGCCACTAAAGGAAGCTCTTTGGGATCATAAAAACAACCTACAAAACACCAATTGAGATGTCCACTTATCGACTTATGTTTGGTAAAACATGCCAATTCCCAGAGGAAATAGAGCATCGTGCTTATTATGCGGCCAAGAGTTATAACCTTGAGATGGAGAAAATGTAAGACCCGCATTTTTATTCATTAGCGTCAGTTTCGAGGACGAAACTATTTTAGTTAGGTAGAATGTAACATCCAGACATTTTATTTTATTTTTATATTTTACCTTATTAGGAGTTGAAATTATTATTCTAGAAATTGTTGGTGATAGTTATTATTGTATTGTTTTATTTTAATTTTTTGGTAATAATAATAATAATAATAATAATAATAATAATAATAATAATAATAATAATAATAATAATAATAATAATAATAATAATAAAAGCATGAATCGGGAACCGTTAAATGGCTTAGGTTGAAATAGCACGGTACCCCACTTATTGAAAAACCACGTTCCCCACCTTCTAAAGAAAAAAACAAAACGGACGCCTTCCATTCAAAAACGTTCTGTGATATAGAAAAAAGGGGTTTAGGAGAGAAGAAGAGGGAGACAATTTTGATAGAAAAGGCAACCCACCAAAAGAGAAAAGAGATGAGTAACCCTAATCCCGATTTTGGTAAATTAGTCTCAAGAAAACATCGATTGCACATTCGTTAACCGTTAGATCGGGCTGATGTTTAGACAGCAGATTTGCAACATTCAGGTCTACATTTTCAACGGTCGGATCGGCGAAACGACGTTCAGAGAGAGAGAAATTGTGATCGCACAGCAGCAGGTGTGAAACGAGTGAGACAAGAGTTTGTGAAACATAATTCTAGAAACAACTTTGGTAACGGTAAGGGCATCACTCCATCCACTTTCCTACTTGAATTATATGTGATATAAATGTATTGTGATGTTGTGTATTAGTTTTGTTTGTGTATTATCTTTAAAATGAATATTAATAATGGATGTGTTTAACATGTTCAAATTGTGGAAAATATATGTTATATGATATGTTGTTATAATGGTTGTGCTTGACATGTTGTGGTTAGTCAAGGTGATTACTTTGTGTCTAAACTAGTTTGGTTTATGACAAAGTTGAATGATTTTGGACGCTCTGGTTGAGTGATCTAGTTATTAACAAAAGTGTCTACATTCATGCATTCATAGTTGTGTGGTGCGTCCATAATTGGTTGGATCCCATAGTTGGTGGTGCGTCCATAATTGGTTGGAGCCCACATATCCTTGCGGGGATTTTGAGTTAGTGGTGTTGCTTAGAAGGACCCACGAAGCCTTTGCGGGGGAGGCGATATTCCGGAATCATTACATTGACATAATCATTACATGGACATAATCATTACATTGGCATAATCATTATATGGGCATAATCATTACATTGGCATATAGATTAAGTAATAAGGTCTGCTTGGATATGCATTAATTAAAGTGTGATTAGTGCTTTATAAAGGTAAATGATACATTGTACCTCTTGATCGTTGAAATAATGTTATTAATGATGTAGATATTATACTGATAAATTTGTATACTATTGTATTTGTTTGTTTGGATGAAACAATGTTAATAATGAATGTTAGTAATGATGTAGATACTATACCGACAAATGTACCTCTTGCTCGTTTGGGTGAAACAATATTAGTAATGATGTAGATATTACATTGATAAATTTGTATACTATTGTATCTATTCATTTGGATGAAACAATGTTAATAATGAATGTTAGAAATGATGTAGATACTATATCGACAAATGTACCTCTTGCTCGTTTGGGTGAAACAATATTAGTAATGATATAGATATTATACTGATAAATTTGTATATGATTTTACCTCCTGGTTGTTGTGGAACAATGTTATTAATTACTCATACATTATACTGATAAATTTGTATCATTACTTGTACCTGCTGGTAGTTTGGAGTGAATTAACATGTGACATTGTACTGCTATGTTGTTATTTTTACTGTACCTCTTAGTCGTTTGAGTGAATTAATGTTAATAATGATGTAGATATCTTACTAATATATTTTTATTGTACCTCTTAGTCGTTTATATGGATTAATTAATATTATTAATTATATAAATATCATAATATTATATTTGTATTTTCAGTGTGCCTCTTGGTTGTCGTTGGGGGTGAATTAATGTTATTAATTACGTAAACATTGTACTATTATCTTTTAATTGTTATGGTATTTTTGGTACAGTGTGATTTTTAATTGTTAAATGAAATATACGATTTATTTATATTTTTTTTATAACAACTATATATGCATGCATATTTGCTCTGTGTTTGTTATTTGAAAAAGACTCTTACATTTGGCAAGACGTCACATATAGTGTTATTTGAGCGAATAATATCACGGTCAACCTAATAGGAGAAATGTGAGAAAGTACAATAACATGCAGTTAGAGGCTCCGAGATACTTCTGTATCGATGGTAGACTTGTTTGGTAAGTTTTCCACAAGTCCAAAGTTTATGATCAACTAGGATTTATGTTTGCATAGTAAAACGTCGAAAGTTTTGACTCTAGGAGTTTCTTTTGTTTAACGTATTAAATTTACTTTTAGTAATTGCAAATACTCTGATTCATTAAATTTACTTTTAGTAATTGAAATATAAATAAAATAATTATTAAATAATTTTAAAGTAAATGAATATTTAAGATAATTATAAATAAATATAAATAAATTTATAAATTTACGTTTAGAATTTCGTTAGTTAATGTTTCGAAAAAGCGGAATAGACAGCGCATCAAGCTATTCCATGAGAGTTATGTATTTGAAGATGCTAGCATATAAGAACTTTCCTTGGAAAAGCCCACCTACGTTGCAGTTTCAACACGAATTTCCCTTTCCTTACTTTTATTTGATAGTTGTTACTTTCATTGAGAACAATGTGTAATTTAAGCGTGACAGTATCATTTAGGATTTTATTTGTTATAGGATTTTATTTTATTCAAAACAAAAAAAAAATTTGCATGCTTTTTCATCAAATTTTGGGGTTGATAAATGTTGAGTCATTTGGGTTTGTGGCATGATTGGATAGTATCTTTGCATTAGAACATTAAATTATGTATCATATGTGATAAGTTGTTAACCTTTGTAAGATTTTGAACCTTATTATAGATGGAATACATTTTTCTATTTTCTTTTTCTTGTATGTGATCTTACTCATCATTGCTAGTTACGCTAAAACTTAACTTGACTCTTACCCGCATACATATATTGAAATGATCTAGGCATTTTTTTTGTTAAGCTACTGGCCAAATAATTCTACCCTGCAATTATCCCTTTGATTAACCCCCGTTGAGCTTATTTATCCAATTCTTTGTTATGTAGTTTTTTACAAGCCTAAAGGTGAAACAAAATTGATTTAACCCAATCTTGGGGATAAAAGAGTCCTTCTTTAAATAAATGGGGGGATTTCTCAACATGTTTGTTTGGTTAGATATGAGGTTTATTAAAAATAAAAATTATATCAAAAACAATAAATAAATAAAAAACTGATGAATAAATAAGGAAAATGGTTATGTTGTGAACAAAGAGAGTGTGAGAATAAAAGTCAATGATATTTTGTGGAGTTACCTCTCAATGTTATCTTCTTTGGTTTTTACCCCTAGTCTCCTTAAGATTATCTCACCCTTACCTTGGCCCCGTTACAAGCTTAACAAAGAGCTTTTGATAATTATGTGCATGTGTTTCAAGTATAGATGTTAGATGCTTGTCAAGTCTATAGTAATGCTAGCTTTCATGATGTGATTTGAGTGTAAACAGTAGCCATAACACTTGAGTGGCCAAGAGAATTTTATGTCATGTGAGGACTCGATGACTTATGATGCACTCTTTAGTTAATTTGTCATTTTGTATGCTTTGGTTGTGATAAAAATCTATTCATGATTGCCACATTCTTTGTAGCTTAAATTTTTCGCTCACTTTGCATTGCGAAGAATCTTTGGAATCGCATCCATTGCTTTGCTCGGAGTACAAAAGCTCAAGTGTGGGGGAATTTGAGTAATGCATTTGGGCACATGTTTCTAACTTTATATTGTGACATTATGAAAGTTCTGTATAGGCTATATAAGATTTTTAGCATGTTTCTAAACTTTGGGTCGTAATTGAGTTTTAATATTATTATTTGCATATTGATCCTTTCTCGTTCTACAAGCCATAACTTAAGCTCTGAATATTGAATTGATGCATGCGAGCAAGCGTTGGAAAGCTAAAAGTAAGAGTTACAATTTTTATGTTGCCACTAAAGCCCAATTCAAAACTTTACCAGGTCTAAACTACTAATTATGTGACCTAGGTGTTTTTGTAATAATATTTAGTATCACGTCACTTGTTTTTCGCCCTAGAGCTATTAGACCCTAAATTCTAGTACTACATTTTTTATTCTTTAGAAAGTAAAAATGTTTGGCTTTTAGAAAGAGATACACATACTCATATTTTTCTTATTTTTTTTTATAAATAGAACATTTTCGATGGAAGGCTAATTTCTCAGATAAATCCAATGTTTCAGAATTTCATCAAGACCTTGTGGTTTAGTTCATAATGTTAATGTCACGTTGATGATTCTATTTCTTTTTATTTGATTATATTGTTATTATGATTGCTTAATTTAAATCTCAATAGGATTGATAAATTTAATGTGACAAAATTTAGTTTCTAAATTCAGTAAATTGTAGTTTTTGGACACTTGATTGTTAACTATAATCTATCAATTACCATGATGTTTAATCCAGTTAACGAAATAAGAATAAGATTATGATTTAGAAGTTGACAAAATATGTAATAGGTATGAAATTCTTGAATTTATGGATTAATTGTTCGAATATGTGATTGTAATTCATTTCTCAAATTGTTCGAACTTGAATTCCAAACCCCTTGCTTATTTTTATTGATTATAAATTTGGTCAATATTGTCTAAAGTTTGTGCGGGACGACTCGAGTTGTTTCCTGTAAGACCCTTAATTTTAAATTCTAATTTATATATTTTGGGGAATTTTGTGCTGAATTTCTGAGGCTTTTTAGCCAATTTTATGGAATTTTTTTGAGTTAAATGCCAAAAATATCTTTTTGGAGACCCGATTAAAATTATTCGTTGATGAATAATTTTATTTAATTACGGTGAATCTTTTGTCGAAGAAAAAAAAATTCTGTGATGCGGCATTTTTCAGAAAAATTCATCTGCCCATTGAATTACGGCGAGAGTAGATATTTTTCTGAAAAAGTGGTTTGTGATGTCATTTGAGGTGACAGGCGTAATGATGATTTTTATACAAATATCTAGATATTTGTAAATATCTAGATATTTGTTTAGATATTTATTATTATTATTAGTATAATATATTATTATTATTTTAATATATTATTATTATTTTAATATATATATATAAAATAAATATATATATATATATATATATATAAAAGAAAGGAACAAAGAAAGAGAAACAGGAAATTAAAAGAAAGCGTTTTCACGCTACTCCATCTTCTCATTCCTATTCTCCCTGTTAGCAAAACCAAAGCTTTGGTTTTGTTTAAAAAACTCAAATACAAACTCTAACTTTTCTTTGATTTCTGAACTTCATTTCGAGAAGTGACAGAAGAAAAAGTTGCTCATTGCCACGCTGCGGTGCTAGTGAGCTAGTTTTCGACGCGACGTCATAAACTTAAATTTTACCAGAATTAATTACGGTACCGTAATCACGTGTTAGAGCTATCATTAAGGTAAGGGCTCCTTCCAAACTTTTAGTTTGCATTTAGGACATTATTTGTGATTTTGTGGAAAAGAAATTTGATGTATTTGAGGTGTGATGTTGTGAAAAATTAATTTAATGTGATTATATATAATTTAGTGGAATTTAAATTTGAGGTGTGGTTTGTGGTGATTCAAGTTTGGTGTGATTTATATGTTCATAATTATTATTATGAATTTTTGAGATGTGATTTATTTGTGGATTTTGTAGAAAATGAATTGATGAAATTTGGTGGTTTATGTGTAAAAATATGGAATTTTGAAATTGGGTGAGTTATGTTTGAATTGTTGAAATTTAATTAATGTGCTATATGTGTGTTGTGGAATTGAATTGATTGAATTTGGTGTGAATTGGAGGGAATTAAATTTGATGTGTTTGAGTTACGTAATGAGTTATTTTCAAATAAATGAGTTTGATCTGAAATTGAAATTTTACGGAAAAAAATTAGCGTTGTTAAAGTTGTGAAAAAGTTCAAATTTTAATTAAGTTAAAGAGTTTGAGCAAAAAGATAGATTGAAATAAAAAATGGTTAGAGTTTAAAATGTTACTCTTTTAATTACTCTTTGATTGAGTTTAAAAAGAAAAAAAGTTTAGAGTATTTTATTAACTAAAAAATTTCGGTGCTTTAATAGTCGAGTGTGTGTATGGGAAATTTTGACAATATTTGTTTTATTTAGTTTTAAGTAAACAATATAGATTATTTGGTTTTAAAAGCTTGGTGTGTGAGAAAGACTTAATTTTGGGAATTTTGATGTGTTTGGATTAGTTTTATTGTGAACAAATTGTTAAAATATTTATGTTTGTGTAGTTAGCTCCTTGAGTCTCGAAAAGGAATCGAGACCGTTGGCACCGAGTTAGCGGTGGGGAGAACTCTGACATATTACTGTTGTTGTGGTGATTTATGGTTGAAAATTTTGGAGATTGAATATGGGTGATTAATGTTTGGAAATTTTGGTGATTCATGTTTGGTGAAATTGATATGTTCATAACTAATATTATGAATTTTTGAGAAGAAATTTATGTGTGACTTGGTGGAAAATAAATTTAATTCAATTTAGGTGTGGATGAAATTTGGAGATGTGATTTACGTATGGTTGTGTAAATTTAAATTGGTGCGAATAAATATGTTTGAGTATACTCTATGTTGTGTTTGAAAAATCATTAGTGTTAAATGAGTATTAAAAATGGGGAATCTTTTAATAGCTACATTTACTTAATGATTGTGGTGAAAAGAGTCAGAGTATGCTCATGCATTTCATAGAACATGGTAACCGCGATGGGGCCGTGGTGATAGTGGTGACCGTGATGGGCCACAAGATGATGCCATGTGATCTGTTGGTTTATCTTATCCTTGCGGGGATTTTCGCGTCGTGTAGGTCTGTGATAGACTACACATTTTTAGTAAATCGTGCTGACCCGTGATAAGTGGCACCTCGGTAAACAGTACTGGTCTGTGATAGGCGGTACGTTTATGATTTACGCTTTTTAGTAAATCGTGCTGACCCGTGATAGGTGGCACCTCGGTAAACAGTACTGGTCTGTGATAGGAGGTACGTTTACGATTTACGCTTTTTAGTAAATCATGCTGACCCGTGATAGGTGGCACCTCGGTAAACAGTATTTGTCTGTGATAGGCGGTACGTTTACAATTTACGCTTTTTAGTAAATCGTGTTGACCCGTGATAGGTGGCACCTCGTTAATTAGTACTGGTCTGTGAGAGGCTGTACAATTATGATTTACGCCTTTCGAGGAGGGTTTTGGTTTGGAATTCTGAAATCATGCATTTTGACATATACGCATTGCATTAGGTTGCTTGGCATGCGAGTCAGGTTTGTTATACTTTGATGATTGTATATACATATTCGGTTGTTGTTGTGATTTGTCGTAATTGCTTTGAGGTGTGAAGTTGGGTTGATTAAGTTTTGATGTATTTATGTGTTCATAATTGATTTAATGAATATTCGATGTGTGATTGAGGTGTGAATTTGTGGAGATTAATTTGGTGTTAATTATGTGTTCATAATTGATAATATTAATGTTTGAAGTGTTGATTGATTCAGAACCATTTTAGAATTGAAAATCTGCATTTTCTCAATGGTATTTGGTTACGATAATGCAGTTTGTTAAAACTTTATTATTCAATATTGTTTATGCATTTTTGGACATATGAAAACCCTTTCGAGGAGTATGCTAAGACGAAAGGTTCATTTGAGCATTTGAAAATATAAGAATTTTGCTATGTGATATTTGTTAATTTCGGTTGGTGACCTTTACAATTATTGTGGAAATCTGGGCTTTGCCCTCATATGAGAATCAGGATCATCCTACCGGTTAGTACCCTGGAGATGGGAAAGTAGTTAGTCATACCTAACCGAAGCTGTGTCAGGAGGATATTGCGGGGCGCGTGGAGAGATCATTCAGGTTGTGTAGTTTTTGTAGCATGATCAGATTGGATGGTTGTATAAGGACTAGATGTCTTTCTCTTGGGATTGTATTTATTTCATTTTGGAAGATTGTATCTATGCTTAAACTATCTGATGACTTTTTCTTTTAATGGGTCCATGTTCCACATTTTGATGTGATGTGGGGAAAGTAGAGATTCTTGGGCAGTGTTTTTATGCAGGTGTCTGCCGAGAATACTCCAAGGGTATGAGCTATGTTTGATAGGTCTCATAGCCCCGTTGTATTTTTCTATTTAAATACTTTGGATTTTGTTTCAAAAACTATTTCCGCTGTTTGTAAATATTGTTAACTTTTGTCGTTGTGTTACGACTTAAATATTTATCTAAAAGTATTTTCTTCTTTAGTTCTTCGTTTTTATGAATTTGTTTTAAAAAAAAAATAAACTCGCGCTGTTAAAAATCGGGGTGTTATATTGTGGTATCAGAGCTTTTGGTTTGGATTTCTTTGGGGATGTTGAGCCTTTGGTTTAGGATGTAGGTCAAGCTGTAGGTTGGGAGTCGTTATCTGATCATGCGTCGGGATAATTGGTCTGAGTTGTCAGATCAGGGATAGTTATTATGTGTTGATATAGTCAAAAAGTAGTTTTGGAATTATTCAAAGTAGCGTTAACACTCTTCTTGATGTTGGTTTCGAGGAAACAATGCCTCCAAGAAGGAACGATGATGCAAGAGTGAACGTCAATAGGGATGATCAAATGGTTAAAGCTATGAATAACATGGATGTTCCTGTTGATGCACAAACAGCTGCATAGACTCTGCGAGATCTGGAGAAGAGGGAAATAGAGATATGTGTTGCTGCGTCAAGGGATTAGAAGATTTTCGTCGTTACCATCCTCCAAAGTTCAAGGGTAATGAGAACTCAGAAAAAAGTTGATTAGTGGATTCACGAAGTGGAAAAGATCTTCGAGATGATGGACTATTAGGAAGAGTTGAAGCGAATCACGACGACATGAAAATTATGAAGTGGTTCCAAGGACACATAAGCTATGTGTTGGTGTTAATTCAAAGATGATGAGTATGGATGGATTAACATTAGACTAATAAGAGATTTCAAATAAAGATCTAAGTGGAGGATTTTTGTTAAGAAAAGTATTAGATGTTTTCCTGGTAGATTTCAGGACGAGACTAGATGAAGTTTGATAACTATCAAAGAGATGTGAACATCATGAAATGGTTGAGAAGACGAGGCTTCCTTTTGAAATAACATTTGGTGCTTAGGTGTCCAGGAAGAGGCTTGTATTAAAGTCAAGGGGCACCACACATTAGGGGTGAATACTACCTTGGGTAGGAAAATGACGCTTTGAGGAATAGTCAATATCTTGAGGGGTAAGGTCGAGCATTCAAGTTAAACTAGATTCACAACTTAGATTATTAAGTATGAATCTCATGACAATTATAGGAGTGAGAATATATATTTGTTCGATAAGTTACAAATCTCTGTGTGGATTAGGAGATGGTAAGTACGGATAGTGATATTGGATGAAACTATAGACACGTAAGTGTGAATTTTGAGTGATGTTTGGAAAAACATAAGGAATTAAGACTTGATGTATTGAACCGCATGTTACTATGAAATGGAATTGAAAGTACAAAGTACAAGAATACTTAGAGATTGTAACGATGTAAGCTTTGAGAGTCTATTCAAGGATGGTAATTACTAGAAGAATGTTAATATTTTGATAGGTCAGAGGAATTATTTGAGATTTGATTTGGGACCCTAAGATGGTTGATCTGTAAGTCAATGATTTAAAATCCACAAAGTTGGATGGAGGACCAAGTAATACCTAAAACTGGTATAATTGAGGTAGTTGAGGTAGGCAAGTGATAAATAATTCATGTTATGGATGAAAGTGTTTGAAGATTTACTAAAAAGATCGTGTTATGATTTGAAGAGTTTTTATTAGTGAGATTACTAATACAGTTAGAGTCAATGATGAAAAAGACTTGGTATTGTATCTTAAGATGAAATGGATGAAATTAGACGGTGTGATGAGTATTTGGAGATTTCGAGGATCAGATTTTATAATCTTATTTAATGGTAGAAAGTGGGAAAAAAAAGAAATGTAACAAATGATTTATGGTTTAGATGTTGATATTGGGAAGTCAAGCGTTGAGTGTTTCAGTGACTAGATGACGATGAAAGGTATGTGGGTCTTTGAGATATTTTACTGCAAATTTATGAGGATGAGGTTTATAAATCATTATTCCTTAGGAGATGCTTATTGGGAACGAATAAGAATCCAACAAGTGGACCAAATTTTGGAAAATGTGCCAAGAAAATTTGTCGGAACAGCACATGGAGATGTAGCTTATGACAATTAAAGATTCATGAAAGGAATTATCCCACTTATAATTCAGACATTATTCTTATAAAGGGAAAAATTGAGCATGAAATGGAAAAGTTTGGTAGGTACTAGTAAGGCTTGATTTATTGAAATCACAATAATGAAGATGTATCAAGGTTCGAGGTAGAAATTTAAGGTTTGTATAAATGGAAAAGTGATGGAGTGAATACAATATGTTTGACCTGTCATAATGAAAAGATAATCATCAAGCTGCAAATAAAGGACGTGACGAAAATGAGGAGTATCTAAATGAATGTTGGAAGTAGATGTAGGAAATTATTTTCAGGTTTGTCTAGAATTGCGACGTATGTATGAAATGGATTAGTGAAGGGTGAATTTGAGGTGTTAAGGCATGAGACAAATGTAGGTCTTAATCAAGAATGAAATTCAAGTTGGATTTTGTTGGAGACGTGACTCTTGAAAGGAAGCACTAAACCTGAAGGATATTTGTGTGCTGTAGGTGGTATAGTTCTGGCATGTTGTCAAAAATAATTGAGGAAACTTTGATCACCAACCGGATGTTGGGATATAATTATTAAAGTTTAAATTAGACAAACATTTTGATAAGGACATTGTCGTTTTATATAGTTGTGCGCCTAAAGAAATCAAGGATTTGTGGACCATGGAGACATTTAGGAGTTCTCGGCGGTAATGATTGTTTTGTGCTCAGTGTGTTGATGTCATACTCTGTGTTTCGGTTTGGTAACAAATGGATGATTCGTACCAAGTGGACGTATATGAGGCTATGTGACATAGTTTTGGGCGATTGTAATTCGTTGATAAGAGCAAAGTTATAGAAAAATACGGGAAACTCAGTGCACCTTGAGAAGTTTGTTTGATCGCTTGTGCATTAGGATAACCTTAAGTTCAAGTCGTGGGGAGCGCTATTACAGTTCGGTTAAGATAGTCTAAGCCACCACCATGGTTGTTGGCTACTTATTGACAAATTGAGGAACTGATCATCCTTAATCTCTTGTTGATAGTAAACAAAATCATGTTGAATGGAACGGGTGAGTCTTACCGGCTATGGTAATGTATAGAGTTATTAAGCACCCTATGAAAAGGGGTAAGCAAAACTTTCTTCCAGTGGGCCGGACGAAACAAGTTGTGACTTGTAAGTTGAATTTGAGTACAAACCTAGTGTGGATTGTTACTCATACTTTAAGTTTTGAGGACGAAACTTGTAAGACCCTTAATTTTAAATCCTAAATTATACAATTTTAGGGTATTTTGTGTAGAATTTCTTAGACTCTTAGCCCAATTTTTGGTATTGAGTGAGTTAAATGCCAAAAGTATATTTTTAGAAATTGGATTAAAATTATTAGTCTGAAAAATAATTTATTTACGTTATGAAGGATTTAATACCGGGCAATTTTGTTAAAAATATCTCGGGTTGGTGAAAATTGTATCTGACAATTGAGTTGCGACGAGAGTAGATATTTTTATCAAAATAGTTTGAGATGTGAGTGAAGTGATGGATGTGAGAGTTGTTAGATATTTATTTGTTTAGGTTTAATTATTATATATATATTATATATATATATATATTATATTATTATTATAAGTAATATATATGTATATATGTTAGAAAGGGAAAAAGGAAACGAAACAGAGGAAGTGAACCCCCCTGCCTCGCGCTCAAGCTTTCTTCTTCTTTCTTCATTCTCCCTTCTTCCATTTTCGTGGCTCCCTTTTTCCTCAAGAATAGAAACCCAAGGATTAGTGGGTGATAGAACAAGGTTTTCTCAGTTTCATACTTCCTCGTTGTTTCGAAAACGAAGAAAAACGGTATTAGGGATTCAAACACAAACCTCCCCGTTTCACCTAGATCTAAGCTTCGTTTTGCATAGAGATAGAAGGGAAAGTTGCTCACTACCACGCTACGGTGCTAGGGAACCAACTTTGGAAGCGGCGTAGCGAGCGGAAAATTTACCAGATTTACTCACGGTGCCGTAATCGCACGTTAAAGCTAACGTTAAGGTAAGGGCTCCTTCCAAACTTTTAGTTTGCATTTAGGGCCTTATCTGTGGTTGTGTGGAAACGAATTTTGTTAGGGTTGGAGTATTGATTTGGGAAAAAGGGAATCTAAGGCTTTATGGGTAAAACTTTAGAGTTAGGTTTTGGTTATATTGATGAGTGTTTCGTGGAGAATGAATTTAAACTCATTTATGTATGATTTCGAGTATATGAAACTTGTTGTGTGTGAGTGATGGATTGTGTTAATTTGTGTCGTCGTACTTGGCGTGTTCTTACTTGATGGTTGTTGATTGATGTGATTTGGTGTGAATCGTTGATGGATTTGGATTGAATTGGATAACATGTTTGAGATGTGTTCTGTGTGGTTTGTGTGGAAAAATGATTTTGTGTGAGTTATGGATTGAATGTGAAAGTACGTTTGAGTTTGTTTTGTGTGGAATTTGAAAACCATTAAGTTAAACGAGTATTAAGAATGGGGAATCTCTTAATGTCTTGTTTACTTAATGTGTGTTTGGGAAAAATCGTTTAAGTTAAATGAGAATTAAGAATGGGGAATCTCTTAATGTCTTGTTTACTTAACTTTTGTTTTAGTAAACTGTGCAGACCCGTGATAGGTGGCACCTCGGTAAACAGTACGGGCCCGTGATAGGCAGTACGTTTATGGTTTACGTTTTTGGTAAGTTGTGCAGACCCGTGATAGGTGGCACCTCGGTAAACAGTACAGACCCGTGATAGGTGGTACGTTTACGACTTACGTTTTTGGTAAATTATGTTTGTCCGTGAGAGACTACACCCTGGTAAAGTGTATTCACTTAATGTTTGTTTTGGAAAATCGTTAAGTTAAATGAGCATTAAGAATGGGGAATCTCTTAATGTCTTGTTTACTGAATGTTTTGTTGTGGAAATCGTTTAAGTCAAATGAGTGTTAAAAATGGGGAATCTTTTAATAATTGCATTTGCTTAACGATCGTTATGAATGGAGTCAGTATACGCTCATGCATTTTCATGCTTTTTGTAAATCGTGCAGACCCGTGATAGGTGGCACCTTGATAAATAGTACTTTGGCCTGTGATAGGCGGTACATTTATGATTTACGTTTTTGTAAATTGTGCAGACCCGTGATAGGTGGCACCTCGGTAAATAGTACTTTGGCCCGTGATAGGCGGTACTTTTACGATTTACGGTTTTTTGTAAATTGTGCAGACCCGTGATAGGTGGCACCTTGGTAAAGAGTACTCTGCCCTGTGATAGGCGGTACATTTACAATTTACGTTCTTTTAGTAAACCGTGCAGACCCGTGATAGGTGGCACCTTGGTATACGATACGGGCCCGTGATAGGCAGTACGTTTATGGTTTACGCTTTTTAGTAAATCGTGCAGACCCGTGATAGGTGGCACCTCGGTAATTGGTACTTTGGCCTGTGATAGGCGGTACAATTATGATTTACGGCCCTTCGAGGAGGGTTTTGGTTTGGAATTTCGAGTCCATGCATTTTGGCATATACGCATTGCATTAGGGTGCTTGGCACACGAGTCGTGGTTGATTCAAATTATGATTGTGTTGATTTTGCTAAGTGTTATGTTTTGAAACTATGCGTAAGTGTGTTTGATTCAAATTGTGATTGTGTTGATTGTACTAAGAACTATGTTTTGGAATTGTGTGATGGTATGTTAAATTGCAAAACCATTTCGAAACTAATGTCGTTGTGGTGATTGTGTTATAATAGCCAAGTGTGGATGTTTGGGAAGTGTGTGATAGCGTGTTTGACTGCAAAACCATGTCGAAACTTAAAATGTTGTGGTAATTGTGTTATAATCGCTAAGTGATTTGTTTTGGAGTTTGTGTAAGTGTGATTGATTGCAAAACTGTTTCGAAACTCAAGATGTCGTGGTGATTGCGTTATAATTGCTAAGTTTGATTGTTTGGATTTGTGGGTAAGTGTTGATTGATTTCGAAACCTTTTGAAAAGCTGAAAAATGCTGAATTTTGCTGTTTTTCTGATGCTGTCTGATGTGTATTCGAATACAGCAGGCTGTATTCGAATACAGACATGCTGTTTTGCCACTGACTTGCTGTGTAGTCGAATACAGACTGTTGTAGTCGAATACAGACTGTTGTAGTCGAATACAGACATGCTGTTTTGCCACTGACTTGCTGTGTAGTCGAATACAGACTGTTGTAGTCGAATACAGACATGCTGTTTTGCTGCTGAATGCTGAAATAGCCTTGTATTCGAATACAAAGATGCTGTATTCGAATACAGCAGTGTTGTTTTGTTAAAAACTTCATTTTTCAACCTTGTTTATGAATTTTTAGCATATGGAAACCCTTTTAAGGTGCATGCTAAGTTGAAAAGGTATTTTGTGCATTTAAAAACTTAAATGTTATGTGTTAACTGTTAATTTCGGTTGGTGACCCTTTACAACTATTGTGGAAATCTGGGCTTTGCCCTCAGATGAGAGTCAGGACAATCCTACCTGTTCGTACCCTACGGATGGGAATGTAGATGGGAATGCTTGACTGGAGCTATGTTAGGAGGATCTTACGGGGCGTGTGGAGATCACTCAGGGTGCATAGTTTTTGTAGAATGATCAGATTAGGTTGACATAGAGGGAACATATGTCTTTATTTTGAATTGTGTTTATTTCAAAGTGGAAGACTGTACCACTTTTTGATGTGTAAATATTTTGGACTCATGTTTCGAAAAACTATTCCGCTGCTTGTAAATTATTATGACTTAATTATTTACCCAAAGGTGTTTCCTTATTTATTTTCTCTGTTTTATTTTAATATCTTTTTTTAAAAAAAATACACCCTCGCTTTGAAAAACAGGGTGTTACATTGTGGTATCAGAGCTTTGGTTTGGTTTTCTTTGGGGGCTGTGGAACCTTGGGTTATAGATTGTAAGTCAACCTGTAGGTTGTGAGTCGTTATCTGATCATGTGTCGGGGTAATTGGTCTGAGTTGTCAGATCAGGGGTAGTTATTATGTGTTGATATATTCAAAACTTAGTTTTGGAATTATTCGAAGTGGTGTTAACACTTCTTCTTGATGTTGGTTTTTCGGAAACACTACCTCCAAGAGGGAACGACGTTGCAAGGACGAACGTCAGTAGGGATGATCAAATGGTTGAAGCTACAAATAACATGGATGTTTTGTTGTTGCACGAACTGCTGCAAAGACTCGATGGGATCTGGAGAAGAGGGAAAGAGGGATTTATGCTATTAAGTCAAGAGGATTGAAAGATTGTCGTCATTACGATCCTCCAAAGTTCAAGGGTGATGAGAACCCAAGAAAAGAGATGATTAGTGGATTCAAGAAATGGAAAAGATCTTCGAGATGACGAATTGTCAAGCAAACCTGAAGCAAATCATGACGGCATGGAATTTATAAAATGGTCCCCAGGACACAAAAGCTATGTGTTGGTTTAAACTCGAAGATGATGAGTATGGATGGATTAACATTAGACTAATAAGGGATTTCAAGTGAAGATCTAAGTTGAGGACTTTTGTTAAGAAAAGTATTAGATGTTTTTCTAGTAGATTTCAGGATGAAACTGGATGAAGTTTGACAACTGTCAAGAGATGTGAACATCATGGAATTGTTGAGAAGATGAGGCTTCCATTTGGAATAACATTTGGTGCTTAGGTGTCAATGAAAGAGACTGGTATTGAAGTTAAGGGAGCGTTGCACATTAGGAGTGAATACTCATTTGGATAGATAAAATACGCTTTGAGGAATAGTCGATACCTTGAGGGATAAAGTCGAGCATTCGAGTTAGACTAGAGTCGCAACTTGGATTATTAAGTATGAATCTCATGACGAGTATAAGAGTGAGAATATATATTTTGTTGATAAGTGACAAATCTCTTTGTTGTTTAGGATATAGTAAATATGGATAGTGATATTGGATGAAACTATAGACACGTAAGTGTGAATTTTGAGCGATGTTCAGAAAAACATAATGAGTTAAGCCTTGATGTATTGAGCTCTATGTTACCATTAAGTGGAATTTGAAGTATCAAGTACGAGAATACTTGAGATTGCGGTAATATAAGTTTGAGAGTCTATTAAAGGATGAAAATTACTAAGAGGACTTTAATATTTTGATAGGTTATGAAGGAATAAGAATCCAACAAGTGAAACAAATATTGGAAAATGTGCCAAGAAATTTGTGGGAGCAGCACATAGATATGTAGCTTGTGACAATTAAAGATTCAGGAAATGATGATTTTTATAAAATTATCTAGATATTTGTTTAGATATTTATTATTATTATTATTATTATTATTATGATATATTATTATTATTTTAATATATATATATATATATATATAAAAGAAAGGAAGAAAGAAAGAGAAACAGGAAAGAAAAAGAAAGCATTTTCACGCTACTCCATCTTCTCCTTCCTATTCTCTCTGTTAGCAAAACCAAAACTTTGGTTTTGTTTAAAAAACTCAAATACAAACCCTAACTTTTCTTTGATTTATGAACTTCATTTTGAGAAGTGACAGAAGAGAAAGTTGCTCATTGCCACGCTGCGGTGCTAGTGAGCTAGTTTTCGACGCGACGTCATAAACTTAAATTTTACCGGAATTAATTACGGCACCGTAATCACGTGTTAGAGCTATCGTCAATGTAAGGGCTCCTTCCAAACTTTTATTTTGCATTTAGGACATTATTTGTGATTTTGTGGAAAAGAAATTTGATGTATTTGAGGTGTGATGTTGTGAAAATTTAATTTAATGTGATTATGTATAATTTAGTGGAATTTAAATTTGAGGTGTGGTTTGTGGTGATTCAAGTTTGGTGTGATTTATATGTTCATAATTATTATTAAGAATTTTTGAGATGTGATTTATTTGTGGATTTTGTAGAAAATAAATTGATGAAATTTTGTGGTTTATGTGTAAAAATGTGGAATTTTGAAATTGGGTGAGTTATGTTTGAATTGTTGAAATTTAATTAATGTGCTATATGTGTATTGTGGAATTGAATTGATTGAATTTGGTGAGAATTGGAGGGAATTAAATTTGATGTGTTTGAGTTACGTAATGAGTTATTTTCAAATAAATGAGTTTGATCTGAAATTGAAATTTTACGGAAAAAAATTAGCGTTGTTAAAGTTGTCAAAAAGTTCAAATTTTAATAAAGTTAAAGAGTTTGAGCAAAAAGATAGATTGAAATTAAAAATGGTTAGAGTTTAAAATGTTACTCTTTTAATTACTCTTTGATTGAGTTTAAAAAGAAAAAAAGTTTAGAGTATTTTATTAACTAAAAAATTTCGGTGCTTTAATAGTCGAGTGTGTGTATGGGAAATTTTGACAATATTTGTTTTATTTAGTTTTAAGTAAACAATATAGATTATTTGGTTTTAAAAGCTTGGTGTGTGAGAAAGACTTAATTTTGGGAATTTTGATGTGTTTGGATTAGTTTTATTGTGAACAAACTGTTAAAAATATTTATGTTTGTGTAGTTAGCTCCTTGAGTCTCGAAAAGGAATCGAGACCGTTGGAACCGAGTTAGCGGTGGGGAGAACTCTGACATATTACTGTTGTTGTGGTGATTTATGGTTGAAAATTTTGGAGATTGAATATGGGTGATTAATGTTTGGAAATTTTGGTGATTCATGTTTGGTGAAATTGATGTGTTCATAACTAATATTATAAATTTTTGAGAAGAAATTTATGTGTGACTTGGTGGAAAATGAATTTAATTCAATTTAGGTGCGGATGAAATTTGGAGATGTAATTTACGTATGGTTGTGGAAATTTAAATTGGTGTGAATAAATATGTTTGAGTATACTCTGTGTTGTGTTTGAAAAATCATTAGTGTTAAATGAGTATTAAAAATGGGGAATCTTTTAATAGCTGCATTTACTTAATGATTGTGGTGAAAAGAGTCAGAGTATGCTCATGCATTTCATAGAACATGGTAATCGCGATGGGACCGTGGTGATAGTGGTGACCGTGATGGGCCACTAGATGATGCCATGTGATCTGTTGGTTCATCTTATCCTTGCGGGGATTTTCGCGTCGTGTAGGTCTGTGATAGACTACACATTTTTAGTAAATCGTGCTGACCCGTGATAAGTGGCACCTCGATAAACAATACTGATCTGTGATAGGCGATACGTTTATGATTTACGCTTTTTAGTAAATCGTGCTGACCCGTGATAGGTGGCACCTCGGTAAACAGTACTGGTTTGTGATAGGCGGTACGTTTACGATTTACGCTTTTTAGTAAATCATGTTGACCCGTGATTGGTGGCACCTCGGTAAACAATATTTGTCTTTGATAGGCGGTACGTTTACGATCTACGCTTTTTAGTAAATCGTGCTGACCCGTGATAGGTGGCACCTCGTTAATTAGTACTAGTGTGTGAGAGGCTGTACAATTATGATTTACGCCCTTCGAGGAGGGTTTTGGTTTGGAATTCTGGAATCATGCATTTTGGCATATACGCATTGCATTAGGGTGCTTGGCACGCGAGTCAGGTTTGTTATTCTTTGATGATTGTATATACATATTCGGTTGTTGTTGTGATTTGTCGTAATTGCTTTGAGGTGTGAAGTTGGGTTGATTAAGTTTTGATGTATTTATGTGTTCATAATTGATTTAATGAATATTCGATGTGTGATTGAGGTGTGAATTTTTGGAGATTAATTTGGTGTTAGTTATGTGTTCATAATTGATAATATTAATGTTTGAAGTGTTGATTGATTCAGAACCATTTTAGAATTGAAAATCTGCATTTTCTCAATGGTATTCGGTTACGACAATGTAGTTTGTTAAAACTTTATTATTCAATATTGTTTATGCATTTTTGGACATATGAAAACCCTTTCGAGGAGTATGCTAAGACGAAAGGTTCATTTGAGCATTTGAAAATATAAGAATTTTGCTATGTGATATTTGTTAATTTCGGTTGGTGACCTTTACAATTATTGTGGAAATCTGGGCTTTGCCCTCAGATGAGAATCAGGATCATCCTACCGGTTAGTACCCTGGAGATGGGAAAGTAGTTAGTCATACCTAACCGAAGCTGTGTCAGGAGGATCTTGTGGGGCGCGTGGAGAGATCATCCGGGTTGTGTAGTTTTTGTAGCATGATCATATTAGGTGGTTGTATAAGGACTAGATGTCTTTTTCTTGGGATTGTATTTATTTCATTTTGGAAGATTGTATCTATGCTTAAACTGTCTGATGACTTTTTCTTTTAATGGGTCCATGTTCCATATTTTGATGTGATGTGGGGAAAGTAGAGATTCTTGGGGCAGTGTTTTTATGCAGGTGTCTGCCGAGAATACTCCAAGGGTATGAGCTATGTTTGATAGGTCTCATAGCCTCGTTGTATTTTTCTATTTAAATACTTTGGATTTTGTTTCAAAAACTATTTCCGCTGTTTGTAAATATTGTTAACTTTTGTCGTTGTGTTACGACTTAAATATTTATCCAAAAATATTTTCTTCTTTAGTTCTTCGTTTTTATGAATTTGTTTTAAAAAAAAAATACACTCGCGCTGTTAAAAATCGGGGTGTTACATTTCCCTACGCGGCTCGAGTTGTTGTCTCGTTGAAGAAGCGACTAGAGGATGAGATAAGAGGAACACAAAGTATACTTGTCTGCCTCTGAACATATGCCTCTGAAAGTAATGTTCCTTTGAAGGTTATGAAGATTGCCTCATATGTCTATGTCGAATATATGGGTCTGATGTTTGGGTTTGAAGTTTGGGTTTGATGTTTGGATCTGAAGATTGGGTCTATTAATTAGGTTTGAAGACTGCATCTGAAGAATGGCTTTGATAACTGGGTTTGAAGACTACATCTGAATTATGGCTCTGAAACTAAGTATGAAGAGTGTCTCTTAAGATTGAATTTAAAGAATGCCCCTAAAGCCCTTGCATATGCGTAAACTCATCATGCCTCGAAAGTATTCATATCAATGTTTAATTAACTCTGAAGAGATTGTTTAAATTATAAGTCTAGAGCTCACAATTTGTTTATCAAAAAGGTGCAATATACTCCAAATGTTGCCTTTGATATGCAACCTCTAATGTTGCACAAACATTGAAGTTTCAACAAGGTGATTTTCCTAATGGCACTATTTATAAGTCATGCAATTCTGCCTTTGACTATCAGTATTCAAGAAACACAACATCTCACTCCAACAAGAAAATCAATGCCTTCGATGGAATGTCAATGGCTTAACATAAAAAAATTAAGTATGAAAAGAAGACTTAACTAAATCAAAAACTTGTGAAGATCCAAGAACTACTCGAAACCATTCCAACTCAAATCAAGCAAGAGTATGAAAGAGGAATTATGTTTTTGAAGACAATCTAAAATAAAATTTGATTCAAATTTATATTTGAAGAAAATCTTTGACGAAATTGAAAATAACATATGGTCAAGATTTTTGAAGAAGATATCATCAAGATATTATAAACAAGAAGATATGAGATATATTTACAAGAATCATTAAATTCATTTTCTACAAATTCACACATCAAATACATCAAATTTCTTTTCCACAAAATCACAAATAATGTCCTAAATGCAAACTAATAGTTTGGAAGGAGCCCTTACCTTAATGTTAGCTCTAACACGCGGCTACGGTACCGTAATTAAATCTGGTAAAAGTTAAGTTCGTGTCGTCGCGTCGAAAACTAGCTCACTAGCACCTCAGCGTGGTAATGAGCAACTTTCTCTTCTATCACTTCTCGAATGGAAGCTTAGATCTAATAAATAAATGGGGGTTTGTGTTTTATGGTTTTAGTTTTGTTTTTGGAAAACCAAGGAAATAAGGAGAAGAAGATTCACGAGGCCTTGTTTTCTGTTTCTCTGTCTGTTTCCTTGCTTTCTTATCTTTATATATATATATATATATATATATATATATATATATATTATTAAAATCAAACTACAAATATCTAAAAATATCTAGATATTTTATAAAATTACTACTTCACCCATCACTTCCCAAACCACTTTTTGTTAAAAATATCAACTCTTGTCGCAACTTAGTTGACAGATACAATTTTCAGCAATCCGAGGTATTTTTAACAAAATTGTCTGATATTAAATTCTTCGTAACGTAAATAAATAAAACTGTTGATTGACGAATAATTTAATCGGGAATTCAAAAATATTTTTGGCATTAAATTCACAAAATACTAAAATACAATAATTTGGCTAAAAAGCATCGGAGTTCAACACTAAAATACCCTAAAATTTCATAATTTATGATTTAAAAACTATGGGTCTTACAAGATAGACCAGATAATACCTCAAAGTCAAAGTCAAAATAAACGTCTAACATTAGAGCCATGTTTACTTCCTTTTCATCTTCATCAGAGTCATCCCATGTAGCAATTAGACTTTTCTTATTTTCTCTGAAGTCTTTCCTTTGAGAGTTTCCTTTTTACAAGCTTAGGGAATTCTGATTTGAAGTGTCTTGACTCTTTGCATTCATAACAGATGATTTACTTTTTTTTCTTTTGATTTTACTTTTCTTACTCTGATATTTTTGGATCAACGGAAATCTTTAATGGGAAATAATTTATTCCTATTGTTCCACAACTGTTATATTTTCTTTGAGATGACACCAGTAGTTCCAAGTAAATTAAACTTTGAAGTTTCCTTTAGTTCTTCAAATCCAATACCTTTTCTATTGTTTTTGCTAACACAATCAATCATAAAAGCTTTTTTTGCTTATGTTTATGTCATTCAGAAGAAGTTCTTGAAAATATTTTGCATATTTATTAGAATGACAAACATATACTTCTAAGGTGTTTGAAACATTATCATTCACAATTATACTCTCATTTTATGTGTTCAATATTTTTTCAAGTGAATTGTACTTATCTATAAAGATGGGATGAACTTTTTTGATATTTTTTAATTTTAAGTTGACATTGTAATTCTTGTTAAAAAACTCAATTAACATAATTACTAGTTCATTGTGAGATAGATTAGATACTACCATAATTTTCTCATCAACACATTCATTTTCAAAATTAGAGTTAGAGTGAACGATTGCCATTAGAACCATGTTTGCATGTTGTTCATCTTCATCAGATTCATCCTAAGTAGCCATTAGACTTTTCTTCTTTACATTGAGGTTTTTGCTTTGAGAGTTTCCCTTCTCAATCTTAGGACACTAATTTGAAATGTCCTACTTGATTGCATACATATGAAATGATTTTCTTCTTTTCTAATTTTTCTTTTCTTTCTCTACTATTATGGATCGTTTGAAAAAATTTTGGGAAACGATTTCTTCCTGTTGTTCTAAATAAGCTGGATTGTCTTTGAAATAAATGATAGCTCTTTATCATTTGAGTTTTCACTCTTAGTCCTCTTTAGCTTGCAAAGCCTTGGAATTGGCTTTCTTTCCTTTAGATTTGAAACCCAAATACTTTGACTGCCTTTTTGGTTCATCATCAACTAGTTCAATCTCATTAGATATGAGTGAACTCATCAACTCTTCTAGAGGAAATTTTTTTAGGTCTTTAGCTACTTGAATTGCTATTACTTTTGGTCTCCACTTACTTGATAGACTTATGACAATATTTTTGACATGATTAGTTGTAGTGTAACTCTTTTGGAGACCCTTTAGTCTAAAGACTAGAGTTTGGAATCTAGAGAACATCTTCTCAATGTCTTCATCCTCTTCCATTTGGAAAAAAGTTTGTACTTCTTGACAAGCATATTTGCCTTAGCTTCTTGCACTAGTTTATTTCCTTCATAATCAAAGATCAGGGCATCAAATATGCTTTTTTTTTTTTTGCTTCTTTATTGCTTCATTTTTTAAACTATTTGAAAGTGATAACCTTTATCATAATGGTTATGACTTAATGAGGCATCTTTTATTGTTTCTTCCAATCAGTGTTGTGATCATTTATGGATATTTCAACACCAGTAGCATCTTTAGGAGCTTCATTACCATCTTTGACTATATCTTAAAGTTTAGGATCATGTGAGATGTAGAAACTTCTCAATCGGTCCTTCCAGTATTCAAATATATCCCCATCAAACAAAGGTGGCATGTTAACATTTCCATTTTTGAGTTGTGGCAACAATAAAAAAGTGTGGCTTAAATAAAAAAAATATGTGGCCTAAAGGTTAGGCAACGAGTTGGAAACTGCTTACAAACTGTGGCGTAGGTGGTCGTGGCTTATTCTTTCAGGCAACAGTTTTTTACTTTTGTCCACGAAGTCTAAAAAACCGTTGGTATGGATACACTTAAATAGGCCACGGTTTGTTTGAATGTTTCAAGCCACAATTTTATGAACTAGTTTTGCCAAGATTTTATAAATGTTGCATATACGATTAGGCCACAGTTTTGTGTATATTATTTATGTTTCAGGTAACAAATTTATAACGTCGTCAAAAGCATAGACAATATTTTTTGGTCTAAGACAATAAATTTATATGTGTTGCATATAACTTTATACCACAATTATTGAAATATTGGTAAAACGTGTAGCCCAAAAAAAATTAAATGTTATCTATTTGTTTAGGCCACGGTGATGAAAATGTTTTAAACCACACTTTTATGTGTTGTCTATACTTTTCGACCAAAACCATTCAATTTCCTTAGTCTACAATTTTATATTTGTTGCCTATATGTTTACCATGCACTCTCATTTTTTAGGCAAACACTAATAATTAATCATTATTGCTTGTAATCCATAATTGAACATTAAATAATTGTTATTGAACAAAACATAAAAGAGTTAAACATAATCAAGTCTTAACTAAAGTGTATATTACAAAGAAAAACAATTGTCTCATCAAAATATTGTAACACAAATATTACTAGACCACAAAAAAAA